>CALYLW010000029.1:656579-1256579 GCA_944989445.1 Ampullaceana balthica
CGGTGGTTTTTATATAATTAAATAAAAAATTATTATTTTTTAAAAAGTTTGTTGTTGCTTTGTTACCAGTAAGATACGTGAATGTGACACTAACACGCGCGTGACGATGAAATCAAATCATTTTCTTAATATTCCAGTACATGTATATAATATTACTAATGTTATCACTTTTGTAGGTCGAATTCTGATAAGGAATGATTTTTTAAAATATTCGCTTACTTAGTTGCCGGCCGAGGTCTAACACACAGCCCACAGCGTGCTGTGAACAACGGTCAAGGCCGGAATAGTTTTATTTATATTATTACAAGACTGAGGAATTCGAGAGCGTTCTGATAGTAACAGATATCCTGCACGTCAAAAGCATTAAACTTAAAATTACCATATTGATATGTTTATTTTTATTTTTTTTTATTCGCTGATGCGACGGCATTGCAAACGCTAGCGGCTGTGACACGCGGGATAGGCGAGGCATAAACTTTGACCTTTTAGCGCATGCACAGACAATTATAAACTGGTAACTTATTTTTAATTAAATGGAATCGAAACATGACAGAGACGTAATCAAAGTCCTTTACTTCGGCATTATAGATATATATAAATATATATATATATATATATTTATTATATATACTAATCGGGAATTTATATATTTATATATATATATATTTAATTCCCGATTAGTCATAACTTTTCCCGACTTTCAAGGCCGAGAAATTTTTTTAAAGAATTCCCGACTTTTCCCCATTTTCCTGAGTGGGAACCATGGTTATATTTAAATTTTAAACGGTCCTTAAAAATGAACGGTCATTACAACCTTAGGAAAGAGTGAAGAAATATTAGGGTTCCGATACGATTCCGATTAATCGTCCCATCACTAATTAACGCTAACTAATTAATCATGTATATAAAGAAATTTCAAGCACATGTTAATATTTTGCTGCCATATTGGTTTTCATTTTAACTCGATCATCGGTTATCTCGACGCCATTTTTCATACCCCAACGCCGTCGACTTAATCGGTTTCGACTGTATTTCATTTTACTTAAGAATCAGTAGTTGACTATAAAATTAAAATCTCTGTATAAAATTACAGTAATAAAAATCACAACCGCTTGCTTTAGTGTTTTTATTGAGAAGGAACACATTTCCTATAAATATGTCATTAATATAATTATTTTCCATCAATATTCTCACACCTGGGACAATTTTACAGTTGTTAATCAAGGTGTGAGCCATGCTACATGTTTCTAAAATATACCATATATTATTATTTAAATTTAAGTTTAATCATAATTTTCAAAAGCACCCGGGGAAAAAGTTTTTTTACCTTATATATTGCTATTGCTTGGATGTAGTAATCAGTATATTTAGTTATGAATGTTAACACATTTAATTTTTTTTTATAATTTCAATGATGTTACGTCATGAAATATTACAGGGAGAAGCATGCCCCGTTAATCTCAACACTAAAATGTTCATGGTTTTTATTTAATGTTTAGTTCAATTTTTTTAAAAATCGGAAGTTGCCCCCAGACTGACAAACATCAATTGTTTTAGAACCATATAAATCAGATGCTGAACAATAATTGCTAATATCCCTTCATTACCATTCCTGCGCTACTACTATTAGTAAAAAAGCTTACATGTGTATGCTCTTTCTCAGACAATCTCTCAGTGTCATCCTTTGTTTCCAAAGCATCCATTTGTTTCATCTGGACAAAAAATAACAAGTCGGCAATAAGTGAGCACAATACAAATGCAATGAGCACAATACAAACGCAGTAACTGTTAAAGTACTAGACTAGGGGTGGCCAGACCTGTAGTAACTGAGAGCCATTTAAAAATATTTTTAAAATGTTGAGGGCCGCATTGAAGCATTATGGGTCATTAAATATGGCTTGGAAATCTTCCAGTAATCCTTGTAACATCTTTCATAAATTGTATGCGAGCCGCAATGTGAACTCAAACGAGCCGCATGCGGCTAGCGAGCCTAGGTTTGGCCACCGTTGTACTAGACTTAGTCATTCAGAGCAGTTAACTACACTTTTAAATTCACACAAAGTAAAGCTCCTCACAGGTGCAACAAAAAAAAAGTTTTAAAACCATGTACTCTGAACTTCAGGATGGGAATATTTCCTTGGAAGCCTTTCATCAAGTTAAACTTGAGGAGATTTAGTGGCAGAGAAGGACTCCTGGAGACACAAGTACGAGGAGACTTAGTGGCAGAGAAGGACTCCTAGAGACACAAGTACGAGGAGACTTAGTGGCAGAGAAGGACTCCTAGAGACACAAGTACGAGGAGACTTAGTGGCAGAGAAGGACTCCTAGAGACACAAGTACGAGGAGACTTAGTGGCAGAGAAGGACTCCTAGAGACACAAGTACGAGGAGACTTAGTGGCAGAGAAGGACTCCTGGAGACACAAGTATGAGGAGAATTAGTGGCAGAGAAGGACTCCTGGAGACACAAGTACGAGGAGACTTAGTGGCAGAGAAGGACTCCTGGAGACACAAGTACGAGGAGACTTAGTGGCAGAGAAGGACTCCTAGAGACACAAGTATGAGGAGAATTAGTGGCAGAGAAGGACTCCTAGAGACACAAGTACGAGGAGACTTAGTGGCAGAGAAGGACTCCTGGAGACACAAGTACGAGGAGACTTAGTGGCAGAGAAGGACTCCTAGAGACACAAGTACGAGGAGACTTAGTGGCAGAGAAGGACTCCTAGAGACCCAAGTACCTTGAGCTGAGCCTCCTGCTCTGCCAGGAGCAGCTTTAACCTCTTCTGTTCTTCAAGTAACATGGAGCGCTGTCGGAGGAGTTCTTCCTTTCTTTCTGAAGGACTCATCTGTGGCAGAAGGTCAAGGTTGAAAGTAAAGGTTATAGCATGGACGGAAGAGGACAAGGAAAGAATTAATTTGAAGGCATAAAACTAGAGCTAACATTTGTTAATACCCCAAACTCCTTTTGCACTTTAATTTAAAGCTGCATTTTGTTAACCATTAAAAGCAAATTTTGTCATTTTTCTAATTTCCAATGTGGAATTTACATAAGAAATTTACAGCAAAGTGTCCAGTAGCTCAAATGACTGTCAAGATAACTATACCTCTATAAAATATCACCAACCTTTTTATAACGTCTTAGGAAGTCCTGATCTACACCAGCCTGCTCCAGTTTGTCAAATTCTAAGACTCTAGCTGATTGTCTTACTAATTTTGATGCGCTGGAGTGGGATTTCATGGGTTTCTCTCCCTTGTGTCTTTGACTAGGGGCAGTTACCCCATTTGTTTTAGCCTGGCTGCCATCATCACTATTGTGGTTATTGTTCCTGTTGCCCTCCTCTGAGCTGCCCCCCCCTTGCCTCCACATTCTGCTCGACAATGATGTCATTCTGAAGGTAGCCGGATACAAGCGTTGAGTCCACGTAATCACCAATCTCAGAGCTCTTCTGTGTGCTGGACATGACGGGTGCGTGCAATGGCCCATAACTCATAGGGGGTGGTCTCCTATGTTTCTGTCTGGTGCGGTTATCTCCCTTCTGCTCCACTGTGTTCTCCCGCTGTGCCACCTTGGTAGAATTTCTTTCCAAGTCCAGCCTAGATTGTAGGACCTCTGCTTGGCTTTGCATCAGTCGACTGATCAGTTCCGTTTTTTCTGGTGTCAGGAGGGAGGTGTTGCCGAAGAGTTGACATTTATTCAAAGTTTCCTTGTCACTATCAAGTGTACCTGGTGATTGGTTCATTGATACAGCTCCATCATGTGATAAGTATTTGGCATCCTTTCTTTGAGGGCTGGGGTGGGACAAGGCAGGGGTTGAGCTTTCAGTTTTAGTGGATGGAGAATTTTTCAGTGGCACTTTGTTTTTTTTGGGTGAATTGTGGCAAAGCAGAGATGCAGCCAGGATTTGTTTCTGATTGGCTATTTCTTTGTCAATCATTGCAGTGAAAGGCCGTTCTGGTTTAGTTCTGGTACCATCAATAATCTGAGACAGGGAATGGGAGGGTATGGCCCTGGTTGAGCTGTCATCATCGCTCTCCTCCAGTTCATTCATGTAGAAATTCTTGGATGGTTGGTCAAAAATTCCTTCAGCTTGCTCCAAAACATCTTCTAAAATATTAAGAGACTTTTAAATCTTTTAACTTCTATTAAAGTAACTTACTAATTAATTGTTTAACTTTTTAAAATCAATATAACTAGTACCTTTTCTAATAAAAAATATTTTAAAACATATTTAATAGATTAATAAGTAGGGGTCTACCGATATGCCTTTTTGCCGATATTGCCGATACCGATATTACCGATATTTTTTTTGCCGATATGAGTATTTGTTAGGACAAAAACCAGCGGTCATATTTGATGACATCATTCTTAAATGTATCACTCCTAATTATTTATATTTTATATTTGGGGTATACCGATAAGCATTTTTGCCGATATTACCGATATTTTTTTCCGATATGAGTGCCGATATGAGTAATTGTTAGGACAAAAATAACAGCGGTCATATTTGATGACGTCATTCTTAAATTTATCACTCGTATTTATTTACATCTTATAATTAAGGGGTCTACCGATATCCAGTTTTGCCGATATTACCGATTTTTTTTTCCCGAAACGAAGTTTCCGATGTGTTTACAAGTTCCAGATCATGACCTACATGGGACTCAACAAAACGAACCGTCCTTTATAAAAATGTACAATCATATTAGGTACTCGTTTTGAAACTTCAACCTTGACTCATAATTATTAATTCTAACCAATAGTTTAATGGCTTTTGCACACGGCCACCTTTTATGAATGAAACAATGAGAACAAAGTACAATAGTAATAGAGTGAAAATGAGGCTGAAGGTTGAATGGTTGCCAATGACAACTAGTCTTCACACGGTACATTTTGTTATTCCATACGAAACTAAATGTTTTAGACTGCGATTCTGCGTGTATCTTTGCTATTAGAGTAATTACGTGAACATAATGTTTACATGTTATACATTTATTAGAGCAATTACGGTATACTTGGCATCGGCACTATTTACACAGCATTTCTGAGTATACGAAAATCGGCCGATACCTAAACAATATCAAAGCACATGGCACACTGTATCGTGGCTGCACATATTAATACTAGGACTCTTTTGACTATTTCAATACCGGTATCGGGGTCGATATATTAATTTGTCGAGATATTGTAAATCTAAATGATAGTTTTTTTGTTTCCCTTTTTTATTGGGGGGGGGGTCAAAATGTCACTTATTATGAAATATTGATGACGTCAATATCGGTACCTTTACATGCTACCGATACCGATATTGCCGATATCCAGATATCGGTAGACCCCTATTAATAAGCAGTTTATTTCAAGTAAAGTAGCTGTTATTTGCTATATAAATTTACTATTTAACTATTATGTTGTGTAGATTTAATGCGCCTGCTTTGATTGACACCTTAACATAGCAATGAATAGTCAAATTCATGTAGAAATAATCAAAATAAATACATAATTTTTTTTTAACATTTTAAAATAATTAAATGAATGTCATGACAAGTTTCTGTAATAATTCGCATGTAATGTTACTTCCTCAGACTTTGAATAAAATTACACATGAACATTGATGAAACCAATGAAGTATCAAATCAACACAGGCCCACCTGTATTCCAAGGATTTACACCTGGTAGAGCCTGTCCATCAAGCTGAGAAGATGGGTTCACCGAGAAAGGTGTGGACTGTCTTGTTCTTATTCCTTTAGGAGATTCTTTAATGTTGAGACCTGATGTAGTCTTCTGTAACCATTTGAATTAAGTGTTTTGAGTTTCATAAAAGTACATGTCTGCAACAAGAGTCACAAGACCTTTCTGAATGAAGTAAACGTGTAATTATATCTACTTCGATATTTAAATTTGTATTTTTATCTTTTGGAAATTTTGCAAAATATTTATAGCTTTTCACATCTGTAACCTATATTTTATTATAATCTCCATTTTTGTGGAATGAATAACATACTGAGTAAATATAAAGAATACATAGTTGTTGAGTAAGTTAAAAATATTTTTTCAGGTTGAAAATCAAACTAATGTATTTATTTGTTTAAACTTTAAATCATCAGTTCTGTCACATGGCTAAATAAGGATTAGCATATGAATCTCATTTATTTGAAGGAAATATTTTTCCTTGCTCTTTAATGAAAACTTGGCTAGAAAAGATTATTTTTCACTTAAAACTTAAGTAATATAGAAATGAGGAAATCACATTGACATTTCAACTTAAGGTATAGAGGAATCTTTCTATAAAAAAGAAGAAAATTATTTTTTAAACTATAAAAAAATGAATCTATAACTATTATATACTAATAGTCAACATAATTATAAAGAAACAGAATTTAATAATTAGTAAACACACAAGTAAATAATATAAAAATTAGGGCTGTTATCGATTAATTTAAATTTAATCGTTAACTTTTGAAAAATTATCGATTAATTAATCGATAATTTCGATTAAAACCAAAAATAGAAATTTATGACGTCATTAAACTGAACATTTCTCACGGACATAGAAAATTAAGAATATTTTGAACTAAATTTCATGACAATGTGTTGATACTTGATTTGTGCTGAAGGTGGTACGTCAGCGATGTATTTGATCCTTTAAAAGAGAATTGTTTATGGCAGTGGGCACAGAAAATGTTTTCACCATCTTAGACTTTGCCATCCGCAGTTAACTTAAAAACAACATATTTGCTCAACTTTCTAGTAATATGTTTAAATTTAACTGCGCTGATGCTGTCAGCAAGGCCGTCTTAACGCAATAGGCCCGTCGGGCATTTGCCCGGGGGCCCACGAGCATATGGGCCCCATGGGAATATGTTTATTTATATATATTATGTATATTCATTTTTTATTCCTGCAGGGGAAGGGCCCAACACTATTTTTTTGCCCGGGGGCCCAAAATGGTGTAAAGACGGCTCTGGCTGTCAGACATTTTATAATTGACGTCTGCCGGTCAACATAAATTAATAAAATAAATTTTAATATTACGCTGGAGATGTTTGTACGTAAAAAAATATATATAAATTATTATTAATTTTTAATAATTTATTATTTATTACTAAATTTTTTAAAAAATATTATAAATATTGTCTTAAATTTTAATCGAATTTTTATCGATTAAAATTATTTTAATCGATATTTAATCGATAAAATTTTTAACGATTAATCGAGAGATTAATCGATAATTTCCGCAGCCCTAATAAAAATCAATGCATTTACCCTCTCATTGTTATTCAATTTCTTCTGCTGTTGAAGTTTAGACAGGTGCTTTTGTTGTTGTAGCTTGAGTATATATGTTTGGTATTCCAAGAGTCTTAGCTGAACTTCTAGATTAAAATATCAATAGTTTTAATATAAAAAATGTGTGCATTAAAAATTTTTTTTAAGTTTACTTTTAGAATACATATTTTTGTTACAAGAATGGATAAATAAAAAAAGATAATGTGTGAACATTTTGACACATAAATATTTGAAAACATTTCAAGTATATTACAAATTGTTTATTTATAGCTAGCTGCCCATAACAGGAGACACATGAAGCTAAGCTTTTAAGAGAGTAGGAACTAAACATGAATCAACAAAACACCACATTTCAATCTTGTTGGACTGTCATATTTTTAGATTAAATATCTCACATTGGTTACAAATTTTAAAATGGAATGAGATTTTAAGTTTAAAAAATAAAATTTACCTTCTCTCTCACTCAAAATTTGCTCCTGTTGCTCCACAAGTTTTAGAATCTGTTCCTCATAATGCTGCCTCTCCTCTTGAAGATTTTTTTCAGCACTTTCTTTTTCTTCCCCGAGCCTTACAGGAGAAGACAAGAAAAAATCAATAAATGACACACGAATTATTTATTTGAATAAAATTAGTCATACAAATATTTATGCAGTAAATTTCTTGTACAGTAGATTTAATTATTAAAATAATGTAACCATAAAATTTAATTAGGAAATGAATTACATAAAATCTTAACATTAAAACAATGCATACAAGGACGCCAAGAAATATGACAGGAAAATGAGTATTCAGAAATGCCATTACATTAAGATAGCTACCATACTATCATGATTATTACCTGGCCAATTCTTTAATGAGATTAGCCACTCGCTTCTTGTCCTCTATACAGAGATCTCGCAGTGATACTTGTTTACCTTGAATGGTCGTTGTTGTGGAATCAGTATCGAGAACAGTTGATGATAGCTGCAATAGGTTGTTTTTTCTATTTTAAGTGATACAATGTGGGGACATCAAGTACCACAAGTAGCCAAATCTTTTTTTTTAAAATTTGTCATAGATCAAGACTAGGGGTCTACCGATATATCGGCACCGATATCTGGATATCGGCACCGATATCTGGATATCGGTATCGGTAGCATGTAAAGATCCCGATATTGACGCCACCGATATTTTTTATTTACGTAAAAAAAAATTTTTTTTTAAATACTTTCATTTAGATTTACAATATCTCGACCCCAATACCGGTATTGAAATAGCCAAAAGGATCCTAGTATTAATATGTACAGCCACGATACAATATGCCATGTGCTATGATATTGTTTAGGTATCCACCGATTTTCGTATACTCGGAAATACTTTGTAAATAGTGCTGATGCCAAGTATACCGTAATTGCTCTAATAAATGGGTAACATTTAAAAATTATGTTCAAGTAATTACTCTAATAGCAAAGATGCACGCAGAATCGCAGATGTCTAAAACATTTCGTTTCGTATGGAATAACAAAATGTACTGTATGCAGACTTGTTGTCATTGGCAACCATTCATCCTTCAACCTCATTTTCACTCTATTACTATTACTTTGTTCTCATTGTTTCATTCATAAAAGGTGGCCATGTTCAAAAGCCATTAAACTATTGGTTACAATTAATAATTATTAGTCAAAGTTGAAGTTTCAAAAGGAGTTCCTAATTTTGCTTTAGGGCATAACCGAGTAGACAATTTCCACCGAGTACCGAGTCCGAGTATTTGGATGTACTATTTGCCGGATCCGGATACGAACCGAGTAGTAGCTGCGACTTAGGAGAGTACCATTGTTAATTATTTAATTTTGACACAATGTAAATTTATTATGTTGTCGTAAATCTACATAGATTAGTATATATAAAATAGAAAACAGTAATTTTAACACCAGTACTGCAATGGAAAATTACCAGGCACCGTTACAAACTTAGAATTATTTTAATAATAAAATTATTTTAATAATTTTTTTTACTATGTTTATACTATGGCGTCTATATTTTCAAATATTTGCCGGAAACACAAACGTTACGCCACCTGTGGAATGCTGATAAAGTTAATGTTTTCCGCCAGTAAGTGGCATATATCTCTACAACCATTGCAGTCGGACGGAAGTATATTAGTATAATGGCCATCTTTTGAAAGAAAGTTAGACTATGCGTGACCCAGTAACAACTGGTTACGCCACCTGCGGAATGCTACTGAAATTATCGTGTCTTCTTTGCCAGCTGTTCAGTATTTATTGAATTCCATTATCTTAATTTTTATTTTTTTAAATATTTTTTTTTAGCTATTTGCGTGTGTAATATTTGCCGAGTCGAATACTTCCGGATATTACCGAAAATCGTAATATTCGGCCGAGGCGAATATCCGAGGCAATTTCCGGTTATGCCCTATTTTGCTGGTACATTTTTATAAAGGACGGTTCGTTTTGTCATGAGTCCTATGTAGGTCATGATCTGGAACTTGTAAACACATCAGAAACTTAGTTTCGGCAACAACAAAAATCGGTAATATCGGCAAAACTGCATATCGGTAGACCCCTAAATTAATTAGGAGTGATAAATTTAAGAATGACGTCATCAAATAAGACCGCTGGTTTTTGTCCTTACAAATACTCATATCGGCACTCATATGGGAAAAAATATTGATAATATCGGCAAAAATGCATATCGGTAGTCCCCTAATATAAAAGATAAATAATTACGAGTGATAAATTTAAGAATGATGTCATCAAATATGACCGCTGTTTTTTGTCCTTACAAATGCTCATATCGGCATTTTTTTTGTAATATCGGCAAAAATGCATATCGGTAGTCCCCTAATATAACAGATAAATAATTACGAGTGATAAATTTAAGAATCAAATATGACCGCTGGTTTTTGTCCTAACAAATACTCATATCGGCAAAAAAAATATCTGTAATAGCGGTATCGGCAATATCGGCAAAAATGCATATCGGTAGACCCCTAATCAAGACACCTGATTAATGTAGCTAGATGAAAGTGGATGCACACATTAAGGACTTTTTCAGTTCAGACATAAGTAATGGTCACACAAAAATACATGCCGATAATATATGTATTGTTATTTAAACTATGCAATATAAAATAATTTTTTAAAATTTTTAAGTCAAAACTTTAAAGAACACTTACATCTGAATTTAAAGCATTCACTGTGTCTGCTTTGTGAGGGTCAAGCACCTGAACTATGGGCTGTACAATAGGTATTGAAGCTTTTACCTCTTTTGTCCGACCACCTTTTACTCTGGGGCGAACATTGCCAACATCGGTAACACCTGGTACAAGAGAATCTGACCTAACAACTGAAATTATAAACAAAACAATAATATAATTTACATAAAAGCTTGTTAACTTCTAAGCAGTCCTAATTGCAGGACACCTCTGGTTACATCTGGACAAGAAGATAACCTTAGCTTAATTTTTTTCATATTAGAGTATTTTCAAAGTTCATCGAATCCTAAGAACAAACATTAAATTATAAGTACAATATAATACTAATACCCAACAATGACAATGTGACATTAAAAATAATGTGAAATTTTTGTATATTAAAAATAATTACTTATTGTCCATATCATTTTTACTCCTGAGTTTGGTTTGCAAAGTTTTTGATTGTGAATTTGCTGCCACGCTAACACATGTATAGTTAGACATAACTTAACTTAGACTTCATACTATGAATCATACTTCAGAAGTCAAGAGTCAAAGAGTGAAATACTGATACTATACTGACTAGGAAATAGGTAACTGGTTGTGGTCCACTGTGGTAAGTTAGAAATACTCAATAATTTAGCTAAAAATACAAATAAATAGTAAATGATATTGCTATACTTAATATTTTAATAATTCTTTTCAAAATAAGACATAGAATAAAGATACTACTACTTGTACTTGGATTCGTCATCATCATTCGTTAGACACTTCACTTGACTTAGACACTAACTAGGCTAGGACATTTTAAGAAGTACCGACATTTACTAAACCGAGTTTATTTGTGATACATATTTTGGAAAAAAATCAGAGCCTATATGCATAAAGGTAAATATATATCTTTTTAAACAACTAGAAATTCCTACCAGGAGCTGTCCAAAACACGGTTTCAGATACATGCTTAGATTTCTGGCTGTTGCGCGCCGCCATTTCCAAACAATCTGCGGTATCTTAGCATTGCGCATGTCTAAACTTGTAAATTTTATTTTGATGTTCGCAAAATTAAAATAAAATATTTTTAATACATATGTAATAGAAATTTGGTGAAACCTAATTAATATCAAATTCAAAATGTTGAGACAGCTTTCTTATTTAAAATGTATATATATTTAGTCCAAACCCCCATTTTCTTGTAAACAAAATGCGATATGAGAATAAATATACAAGGATACCAGCGCTGAGCATTTTTATTGCAAATATTCTTATTGCGCAGGCTACTTCTGTACAATAAAATATTATCATAAATAATAGTTTAGTTTTTCCACAATCCAAATTTGTACGAAATCCGTTTTTTTAACTAGCCAAGAAATCCATGAATTGAATACCATATAAAGCGTTACAAAAATTATTTTATATCAAGGTTATCAATGCCATTCAAAAGTAATGATCAGCTGGTCAACTGCTCCAGTATCACCCTTCGCCTAGACAAAGAGGAAGCTATGATAGTTTGATAACTACAACACAATACAGGCGCTGCTCGTTCCTGCCACAGACCACTTGTTATTGGAGCAATATCCCGAAAGTATCAGTTGAGGCAAACATAATCGACACATTCTTGTTCAACTGCTTCTTTTCTCCAACCCTTAATTACTGATACGCTTCAAAGTATCCCCTTCAAAGTATCCCCTTCAAAGATTTGTTGGCAAACTCTCTGCATTCACGAAGAAAAAATGATAATCTATTGTTTGACAGCCCGTAAGATATAGGAAGAGAATTGCAATCAGGAATTAGGAGTCAAGCGATAGAAGAAAGAAATACTGTGAGCAGTCTGTTTCTTTTTAATGTATGTATATATATATATAATATATATATATATATATATATATATATTACTATTTGGTGGGGATGGATAAGGTGAACATATCGTTTAATCGTGTGATGTATATTAATGGTGTGACCAGAAATGTCCATGGGCTTTGAAAATAGAAACAAATATGAACGCTAAAACCGCTGAATTTCAGGCAATAGGATTGTTACTACTCTTATCTTATCTTAACTTATCGTAACGTATAATATTATCTTATCTATAACAGACGCTCCTCTATACCTATGGTGATTAAGTGGGGGTGGGCTGAAAGGGCTAGAGCCAGGGCCCCCAAAAATTTAAGGGCCCCCAAACTTAGTATATTTTATAATAAAGGTGGAGAAATGTTTTCATGAATCCATGATTAAATAAATTAATAAAATATTATCTATTAATCTGATCGCCATTCGGACCCGAAAGGCTTAGTAATCGAAAATTTAGATTTGATAAATTTAATAAGGGGTAATATTTAAAAAATATTGTTTATATTCTTTAAAATTAAAATTATAATTAAGTTTTCCTGGCCGTATGGAAGTGTGTAGGGTTGTGGTGCAAGCGATGTAGCGATCTATTCCTAGTGGTGGAATATTTTTTTTTCTTTTTTCTTTTCATTTATATTTTTACACTCAATTTTAGCATACTGGCAAACAGTTATTTCTTCGTGTTCGCTATTTTCATGAATAATCTTTTTGGCTGGGAAGGCCGATCCCGTAGTACAGACAAAGCATGAGCAAGGAACCAATGGACTATTTAGTTTCAGTCTTATATTAGCTGCTAGCAATCATTTTATTTAAAGGGACTCTGGCTGGATAGGGCCCCAGTTTTAATTGCAGCCAGGGGCCCCGTGCAGTCTTAAACTAAAAGCCTAGTTGCAGTCTCACCCCCATTATTTTATTTAGTCTTAATCCGCCCCTGCTTTAAACAGAATATCTTTGCATCGTTATCTTATCCATGATGTATGTCTAGTCCTGCATTTAAATTATAGTTTTAAATGTGATAAGTACTCTGATCGTGTGTAACTGAATATGTGCGTAACCACTTTCATACAACAAGACTCAGGAAGATTCTCGGCATAAAGTGGCAGAACGAAATTCCAGACACAGTGGTGCTGACCAAGGCAGGTCTCCCCAGCATCTTTACCCTCCTGATGCAGACCCAGCTTCACAGGGCGGGGCACGTTGTCCGAATGCCAGACGAGAGACTGCCAAAAAGAATCTTCTATGGTGAGCTCCAGTATGGCCAGCGGTCCCATGGTGGGCAAAAGAAACGCTTCAAAGACACACCGAAGGCCTCAATGTAAGCGTTTGCCATCAATCCAGACACGTTGGAACGAGCTGTATTGGACCGATCCACCTGGCGCTCTTCCATCCACGAAGGTGCCAGGTCATGCGAGGCAAACCAGATCACCGCCGCAGAAAAGAAGAGGCAAGCCCGAAAGGCCCATGCTGTCAACCCTCCTGGAGATGTCCCACTCGTCCCTTGTCCCTTCTGTTCCCGAACCTTCCGTGCTAGGATCGGCCTCATCAGCCATCTGCGCACGCATAGACAACCCTCGGATGACTAGAGTGGTCCTCGTCGTATCGACGGACGAACGAACATGTGTTTATTCTTTTAACAGGCAACCCGTTCCAACATCTTGGAACTTTAAATAAGATTTTCATTTTTAACAAAACTCAAACTTTTTATTAAAAACATAAAAAAAAATTATATTACATTTTTGTAAACACATTAATTGCAATATAAAATGAAAAGTCTATGTTTATGTGGGTTGAGATGGGGGCGTTTGGGCCTATGGTTTCCTTGGCTTTATTTTTGGTCTATTGCATATAAAATATTAAATAAATATACATAATTCCCGTTGTCTGTATGGATGTAATGCAGTTAGGTGGCGCTGCGATCGATTTTGTTTTAAAGTGCTGTTAGGTGGCGCTGCGATCGATTTTGTTTTTACATCTCTTTTCAACATCTTCTCTCTCTTTCTATCACATCTTGATTTCAAATTTAAAAAAAACTGTTACGGTTGAAAGTATGATTTGCTTGAATAATTTAATGTAAGTCTCAAAATAAAGCTTATGTGTACACCAGTTTAATGAAAGTTGGTTCATTCCCGTTGTCAGTTTAATGAAAGATAGTTCAATCCCGTTGTCTGTATGGATGTTATGCTATTAGGTGGCGCTGTTTTATAGTGCTGTTAGGTGGCGCTGCGATCGATTTTGTGTTGGGAAAATTGCTGTTGTTTAAGAAATTTTGAACTAAATAAATAGTTATTCCTTTTTTGAATCTATTGGGTTTTTTAAAATTATCTTAAACAAATATTAATTGTTACAGCAGTAATTTTATATTGAACTCAAACCAAAAGAGATTCCGTCATTTTTGACGTGTTATTTCTAGTAATAGTAATAATAATTATTATTATATTTCGCTGGTTCGTAATGAAAATTCATTAGTTAGAAATATTAGCGATAAGGGGAAACAAAAAAACGGGATTAGATAAATACAAATTGCCTTATAAATAAATCTATATTCTGCATTCTTATTATTTTATTATTAATTTTTTAATTGTTGTTGTTGCTTTTTAGGTACGACTTGGCGTCGGGGCAGTTACGAAGGGCTAATCCTTCAATAATCAATTTATTCTGTATAATTTAGTATTTTCCCTATTTTTCAAGGGTGCCAAAAATGAATTAGCCAAGGGCGCGGAAAACCCATTTACGCTTCCGAATCGGACATTCAGAGATCAACTGTAGCTACTAATTGTCTAGATTGCCCAGAATTCCTAAGTCCAACTGTTGGTCTCTCCAGTATTAAGACACATTTCCATATTATCTTATCTTATCTTATCTTATCTTATCTGTTTATAGACGCTCCTTCTATACAGAAGATTATTGCGTCCTACGCTTATCTATGGTTTGTGTTTAGTCCTGCATTTTTATTAGAGATTTAAATGTTGATAAAGTGTTGGTTTTCCTGGATTCTTCAGACAACCCATTCCACGCCCGAATTCCGGACCGGAAGAAGGAAAACTTGTATGTGTTTGTTCTTGCATACGGAAGAAGAAAGGTGTTTTTATCCTTATGTCTATCTGAGGGTTGTATTAAGTTATCTTTGTGTTGTATTTCTAAATTATAATTAATTGTTTTATGTATGATTACTACTTTGTTCTTGGTTCTTCTATCCTCTAGTGTTTCAAGGTTTAATGATTTAACTAATGTATGAAAACAAAAAATTGATGATTTCGAAGAATCTTACAGTATAAATGATACACCGTTGTGCACTGCTAGTGAATATCACGCTTTCTTCCTTTAAAATTCCTCAAAACTATTGCTCCAATTTATTTATGTTTAAATAATGAAGATTTCCCTAGGTAAGGATTCAGAATCTCTGGATTTATTTAATCTTACATATATGTGTTCTCGGGTTAGAAACAATAAGTCTAGCACGGAAACTTTATTGAAGAGTGGTTAGACTAAGTTATTTATTGTATTCTTTTTCACGCTCTGGATTTTGCAAAAAAGACTCTGTTGTCTTATACCAACTAGGCGAACATTAGAAATTATATTCTATGGAGAGTGAAAGATGGAAGGGGGGGGGTTGAGGATTTGAAAAAGTATCTTTTGAAGTTTATTTGTATTCTCTGACAGGTCTGGCATTGGTAAAATACTCTGTTTGGATCGGAATAGGATATATGGTGTCTACTCGAACGTTTGGTAATTACTATAAGATAAAATGTTTGTTACCAACATAGGTTTGAGAAACTTCCTTAGGGGTCGTCCATAAATGACGTGTCGCACATAGAAGGCGGGAGGGGGGGGGGTCCACACATTTGTGAGGATTTGTGACGAGGGCGAGGGGCTTGTTTGAGAAATGTGACGTCACATCAAAAATCGCAACTTTAAATACAAGTTCCACTCACATATTTGATTTCTTACGATTTATTTTAGGACGTTTTACATGTCGTCACGTGTGTTACGATATTTGAGTGCAACCTTACACTAAATACATCCTTAAATGACAAAAAAGTGATTTAAAATCATCTTTTTTAAATAGAAAATACAGCTTTGATTGGGGGGGGGGTGCCAAATATTTGTGACGTCATATTGGAGGGGGTATACGTTTTTGTGACGACGCGTGACGAGGGTGGGAGGGGGAGTGAAAAATCGGCCAAAATCACGTGACGTCATTATGGATGGCCCCTTAGTAACACTTGAGTGAGTTCAGTAATGTATGTGAACGACTTCCAGTCAAGTGTCAATACTTATTTTACAATTTACATAACTCATTAGGAGGAGGGTTTATGTGAAATGAACATTAAAAGCAGGTAGAGAAGTACTATGTTGTGTTGGGTGCTCATGAAGAGAGAGAGAGAGAGAGACAGAGAGAGAGAGAGACAGAGAGAGAGAGAGAGACAGAGAGAGAGAGAGAGAGACAGAGAGAGAGAGAGAGAGACAGAGAGAGAGAGACAGAGAGAGAGACAAAGAGTGAGAGAGAGAGAGACAGAGAGAGAGAGAGAGACAAAGAGAGAGAGAGAGAGACAGAGAGAGAGACAGACACAGAGAGAGACAGTGAGAGAGAGACAGAGAGACAGACAGACAGAGAGAGAGACAAAGACAGAGAGAGACAGAGAGAGAGAGACAGAGAGAGAGACAGACAGAGAGAGAGAGAGAGAGAGACAGACACAGAGAGAGAGAGAGAGAGAGAGAGAGAGAGACAGAGAGAGAGAGAGAGAGAGAGAGAGAGAGAGAGAGAGAGAGAGAGAGAGAGAGAGAGAAGCATAGATAAAAAGAGAAGAGTTAAAGAATAAATACTGTATAAGAGGAATGAAAATTCTATGAATTTTTAAAATATTTTTTTTCCTCCATATTTTGGGATACGGGTAAAGAAAAAATATACCTTTATAAGTGACGAACCTATATGATGGTAAATAAAAAGTTCAATTAAAATGAAAAAAAATGTTTTGAGAGAAATTAAGCTAGTGATATAATTGCAGACTTTTATATCGAAGGCGTCACTAGGGGGTGCGGGGGGACGAGGAATAGCACTGGGTTACACCATCACCAGGAGTGACATCAAAATGTAAAATTCTGTATTTTTCCGTTTTTGCCAATAGCAGGCTCAAATGAGGTCTATGTGGTGGTAAGTCGTGAGGGATGATAGCATGAGTTACCGCACTGGATGACACCAACCCTAGATGAGCTACCGCACTGGGTGACACCAACCCTAGCGACGCCTTTACATTATTTAAAAGTCTTGCTTATATGTTTTATTTATTCAAGTTTACTCCAGCTAATATTGTTATGACTGTTTTACTTCATTAGAACATTATATTGTTTACTGTTGAAAAAAGCAATAAGACATCAGTGTCACATAATTAAGTCCAGTGCTTTTGTTCTTTAAAACAAAAGTACCGGAACTTATTTTTAACATAACCTGAAAAAGCAGTAAGAGCAAACATTTCAGGTAGTAATATAAAAACGCATTTGGAAATTTTAAAAAACCCGTAAAAACAAAGCTTTTGACTATAAATCCCTTATATATGAGATATAAATAAACATATTGATTATGTTCAATATGATACGCACCACGCGACACACTGCCATAAACATTGTCAAATAAATGAAGTCTCTTTAAAACACACACAAAAAAACCACATAACCAACCAACAAACAAACAAAACAACAAAAAACTGAATTGCTTGCTATATCTTTTTTTCTAAATGTTTAATCTTTATTTCAGTACATAGCATCGTGTGTCCTAGCAGCCTCTGGTTTAAAGCTGAGGAGAGATGCTACATCATTTCGGCTGTCGTAACGACATGGACCCACGGGAAGGTATAGTGCAAAAGTAAACTTCAATCGTAAACATCTTGAAACGTTGAGAGGGACAAACGGGCTAGTATTCAATTTACGCTTGCAATTATTTTGCGATCATGTGCAATGCGTTTCTATTAAATTAAAACTTAAAAAAAAACTGTTAGAGGTAAAGTGATTATTTTTTTACCATCTGCAATCCCAATTTAAATTTGAAATCCTGTGTTATTTTCATCTGTAGATCTCTGGATTCATTTCAACCAAAGAGAAAGGATGATGCCCCTAGACCTCCTATCTTCATCTTCTTATCTTATGCATTACAGAATATTATTTCATTCCTACAGGAGGTTATTTCACTCTACGCTTATCCAGGGTCTATGTCTACTCTTGCTTTTTTTTATATCAGAGTTTTGAAAGTTGATTTTGAGTTTGTTTTCCAGGATTGTTCAGGCAACCAAAGCGCGATCGAATGTCAGAAGTGAAGTCAATATGAAATCAATATTATCATTATTAATATTAACCTTCTACTCAGTCAAATTTGTATGTTTGCTGTATAAAAATATGATCATATTTTAATGAACGTTCTTTTAAAATAACTTTGCTTTGGAATTAATCGCCTTGTTTTTTCCACGATATATAAATCTTGTTTTAAAAATTATTCACGTTTTAAACAGGATTTCTGTCACAGAAGAGGTTTGCATCTTGCCAGGTTCGATAACTTTTCGGAATCAATGAGATTATTAAACAGCTCATCCATGATGCATGACATATTCGCAGGTAATCATCGTCAAACACTTATTTTAGAATCATGTTAATAGACTATTATAAGATGCACACATTTTTTTTGTCCTCTAATAAACTTTACGACAAATTTGTAACTTAAACTAAAAGGACCGAATTTTTAGTTGTTTTTTTTAGCGCTTTATGGATAAATATTGGGATTTAGAAGAAAATAACTTAATTCATACGATATACAGAATTTGTAACAATACTTGGAAAAAGTTTTTCTAGTGTGTCCAACGTGGAGTTTTTCCTTTCTTGTTCTCAAAGCCAGTAAAAAAAAAGCGTAGCTTTAGTTATATAGCAGATGGTAGCAGCAAACACAGTGACTACTATGTTAACATTGTTGACACGCGGATTCCGGTAAATAGTGTCAATGGTTATTTACATGGTAGATGCATCTGGTAAATAATATACACTATAGTTACACACACGTAAGTGGCTAGTCCACAAGACAGCTGTTACTATCTAAACTTGGTCGTGATTAGCTTTATAATAACATTGCTGTTATTGATAAATGTTGGCGAATATTTTTAACAAATTGCTTTACCTATGAAGCGACTAGATTCGTTACTGTGGTAATGTTACTACTATACCACAAAGCTAAACTAAATATAAATATTATTAACGTAATGTAGTCTTTAACGAATTATATTATATTAACACATCTCATTTTTTAATGCCGTACTCACGAAATAAGCTCCCCGTCATCTGACAAAATAATGATATCGTAGAGCGCGTCGCTATAAATAAAGTCATGTTTGGTCTACTCGTGATTGTGTAACAGACTGTTGAAACACACAAACATACACACATTACTAAACTTTATAATAACTTATGTATAGAGAGAAAGATATATACTTTTTTTTTAAATACAGTTAATGAGAGTGTTTGGATAGGAGCAAACGACAGAGCGAAGGAGGGAGAGTACGTATGGGAGGACAACAATAAATCTATTGGTTCACTCCCTTGGGAATCAAAACCCTCTGTCCAGAACCACGACTGCATCCTGCTAACCAAACGTTTAAAGTTGTTGGAATCAAACTGTACTTACACTGCCAGACCGTTATGTATGGCTTTTGGTAATACGATGTTTGCATGTCTTGATAGTTTAATAACAAGACCCCGTCAAAAGTCCACATTGTAATAAACCGAAGTAATAGTGAAGGAACACACTGGGTTCATTTACTTAAATGTCATTTTTCCGTAATTCAATTTTAGTGCAGAAAGAAAATTGTTTTTCAATATATTATTTACTGATTTATTTAAAACAGTAGTTGCTTAGTAAGAAAGTAAAACTTATTACCATAACATAGCTAAGAACTATATCAAATTTTGGCTTCCCTCAAAAAACTTTACTGCATTTAATAAAAATTAAAAATTATATGCACAAATATATGTTTATTAACATGAATATTATATAAAGCTAATTGCTTCTAAAACTTTTTAATATGGCAGACCAGCAGACTTTTTTCCATCGCTCCAGGGACCGGTGAACTATTTTACCTGTACTGGCGCCGTAGCGAAATGTAATTTATTTAAAATATTGATTACACTTTATGTGCTTATTGCTTAAAAATTGGCATTTTCTATGGGGGTTTTCTATCATTTCTTGATAACTTCTGCGGACCAGTGGCCGATGGTTCACAGACCACCACTTTGAGTAGCACTGATGTAAGGCGTTAATTTATCCTCTTAAAGTCTCGGCTAGTAGACAGACACACGGGGCAATCTTTTGGGAAATGAATACCGAATTTTCTGATCGCATGGCAGGCCTCCACACTCCACACCCCACTACTACGTCCAGCTTGGAAACGAAGTACACACAATAAAACAAACCCGTAAAAACAAAGTTTTTTACTATAAATCCCTTATATATGAGTCATAACTAACAGTATTGATTTTTTTCAAACGCGACAAGCATTTACAGACTGAATCTGTCTTAACTCAACTTTGCTTCATAACCCTTCATAAGATCTGGTCACCTATCGCTGGACCGAGCTCAGTGTGACACGTAAAATGTAAACAAAAGCACGCCGGTACTTCGATGGGTCGACGTCAAAGCGTCAACTCAAACTCTCACGTGAAAAAAAAACAATAACATAATTTAAAATACATTTAGCAGGCATTTTTACCTGATTTTGTTTCCTTTCAGATATAAGTAACGAAAAGCCGAGCATATTCATGGTGCCAGTGACCCACAAACAGAGTACTGGATACATTCTTGAATACCTCTTAACGACATTTTCACCTATTCCCCTCGAGGTCAGTATTCGTTTTTTCTTTTCAGTTATGATTTAACGTCATTTGTTTTTAAGAACATTTGCTTTTTATTTCCGTTATTTAGACGGGGGTAAAATCACACACAGCGCCTCCAATTAAAGAAGAAAAAAGACAAAATACAATAAAATATAATGAATGATATACTTTCTCTCTAGAATAGACCATGTTGCAAAAAGCAAAGTAATCAATGAAATAAAGTTTCATGCCGTTTAAATCAGGAACTTGTCATTTCCCCATGATTAACAACAATGCGAGCCTTCTTACACTGTTAATGATTTAAAGGCAACAACAATGGTAACAAAACGCTGAGTTTTTCTTATGCACAAACGACGTGTTCCGTAAATCATTTCTGGGACAAACGAAACTGTAAACGAAAGGTCATTAATATGACCGAACGATCACCGGTTGTCTCGACCATGATCTATTAAGCCACGTTGTCAAAGAAGCATGAACGCCATTTCGATATCCATGGGTTAAACACTAAAAGTGTACCTACTACGAACAATTTTTCTTTAGATTTGTTTTCAAGGACTGAAGGAAAAAGAATTAAGAGTTTTTTTATATGAAAACTCGGATAATATAACACAAAAAGTTTATACGTATATAAGGAAAAATTAAATACAACATACACACACATAGACACACACATACATCTAAAAAAATTAAAAGATAATATATATTTTAAAATACTTGAGCCAAATTTATCCATTAATCCCATGTAGCTTCACAGAGAATTTTTTTTAAAAATCCCCAAATCTTTACAAGTGCCTAATTGAATAATTTTAGCCTGTTTGTTACAACACGAACCTCTCTCTCTCTCTTTGCTTATATAGCACATCTTTAATGGTTTTAATGTAAGAAATATTTTGTTTCGTTCCACAACAGGTAAATATGTCATTGTATGTGATCGATAAGTTCATAAGGTCAAAAATTTTCCTTATCTACCACAAGCGGCACGTCACTTACGTTCGTAAAGAGAAGGGTGAATCGGGGTAGGTTAACAATGGCTACAAGTCAACACCGGGTTGTTGTTTTTGTTTTGTTTGTTTGTTTGTTGCGCGTTGTAGTTTAGCGTTCCGCCCTAAATATTATTTGACATAGTACGTAGCCATTATTTAAGTTGAGTAAGCTGTGACTTTTTTAACGTGTCAGTAGTTGCAGCATTTATGAAGCTGAAGGGAACAGGGGCCGTCCATAAATGACGTCACGCACCTGGTGGTGGTGGTGGGAGGTTGGAAGGGGGGCCACACATTTGTGACGATGTATGGCGAGGGGGAAGTTGTTATTATTTTTTTTTATTTTAAGAAATGTGACGTCACTTCAAAACACGCCTTTAAATAAAATTTCCGATTTAATTTTTTATTGCTAACAATTTATGTCGTTTTAAAGGGTTTTCCAGGAGTTACGATATTAGAGTGCAGCCTTTACTAAATACATGCTTAACTAACAATAAAGTGCTTTTAAACATTCTCATTTACACATAGAAAATACAGCTTTTATGAGGAGGGGGTAAATTTGTGACGTCATATTGGATGCGGGGTGGGGGGTGTCTATGTTTTGTGACGACGTGTAAAATTTAAATTTAGGCATCGGCCTATTTTGTTTTTAGTCTGTTAAATCAGGCCCATTAAGTCTAAATTTGACTAGTTTATAAATTAGGCCCATACTATTGAATTCATATCATTTATTTTATGCATATGGTGAGTCAAGTCTTTTAAAAGAGGCCTACGCTTACATTGTGTCTAGTCTATTAAATTATTGTGGGCCTGGGCCTGTATCATGTTGTCTATTAAATTAATGGAAGCATAGTCATCTATTGCAGTGCTTCTCAAACTTTTTAGTATGGCGGACCGGGAGGATTTT
Organism: Ampullaceana balthica; assembly: GCA_944989445.1. Taxonomy (NCBI): domain Eukaryota; kingdom Metazoa; phylum Mollusca; class Gastropoda; family Lymnaeidae; genus Ampullaceana; species Ampullaceana balthica. The sequence continues at coordinate 679,650 of CALYLW010000029.1, forward strand.
TTTCCATTGCACCAGGGACCGGTGCAATATTTTCCCTGCACTGACATTTTTTCTCTCCTTTTTTAAAGAATTTCCGTGGACCGGCGGCTGATAGCCCACGGACCGGCACCGGTCCACGGACCACCACTTTGAGAAGCACTGATTTATTGTGTCTCATATCTTTCCCCAGGCCGGTTGACCTCATCAAGGTCGTGCCCTCCTACACATTCGTTGGGCGTGGCGTCTTCTATCTGCACGTCTTTAAACACGAGATGTACACATCCGTCTCGTCGTTCACAGCCTTGCCCTCGCCAGTCTGGGGCAGCAAGTATTTCCTGGTAACTCTGGAGTACGTGGCTTCTATAGATTTGGGCTTGGGGCGCTCGCACCACACGTGAAGGGGGTAATATTAACACGCCTCCCTCGTTTAGAACTGAAATGACTAATTTCCAATCGTTCTTTGAATATTTTGTATTAATTCCTAGGGTCACTGGGTCAGAGACAATTAGGTCCATGAAATAAGCCAAGTGCCCTATTTATTTTAGGAGCATTTATTTTCCGATCTCAAATGGCACCCTTCTGCCAAGAATTCTGCGGGCGCCCAGGGAGTATGCGGGTTTATAGCCTGGTAAAAATGGACACTTGGCACACAAGCATAAAATAGGTCAATAGCTTGGGTCAATAGCTTGGGCTTTACTGAGTTAACGATAAGGATAAAAAGATAACCAGAAGCACATCTCATTAACTTAGATTTGTCTAAAATATTAAGTCATGCAATTCGTTTCAAAGTTTCGTAAGAAAAGCCTCCGGGGGTGGGGGGGGGGTGGGGGGTGTCAAAGTTTAATTTAAAAAAAACCAGACATTCATGGAAGAGACAGGGCGAGTCCATCTTTTTTGGACTATATAGAAATCCGTGGGAGAGTCCATTTTAGACAACAAAGGCAGCCGAGAGAGAGTCAATATTTCTTAGACAACATAGACAGCAGTGTAACATCCCATATCTTTTTTAAATCCCTTATATTAACTTCTCCGGCGTCTCTGTCTGTCATCTCTCTCTGTCTTGGGCGGGCGGAAACACAAAAGTCGAAAATGACCCACTTCCCGTGATCCGATCGAGCTGAAGTTTGGCACACGGACCAGTCTCACCTAACAATGCATTGTTGCAAAATTTCAGATCGATCGAACGTACCTTAATTAACTTAATGCATTTTTATTTATCCTTATATAACGTATGTAATTCAAATTCACTGTTTGTTATTGTTTTTTTTCCACGTGAGAGTTTGAGTTGACACGTTGACGTGACCCATCGAAGTACCGGCGTGCTTTTGTTTACATTTTACGTGTCTCGCTGAGCTCGGTCAAGCGATCGGTGACCAGACTTTTCTCAGGGTTATGAAGCAAAGTTGAGTTAAGACAGATTCAGTCTGTAAATGTTTGTCCCGTTTGAAAATAATCAATATTGTTAGTTATGTCTCATATATAAGGGATTTATAGTCAAAAACTTTGTTTTTACGGTTTTGTTTTATTATACAACATGGACATCCTTGTGTGAGTCCATATTTTTTAGAAAACATAGACAGCCGGGGGAGAGTCCAAGTCTTACAATGTTATCAGCGCACAAAATATCTTGCAAAGTCAACGAAGAGACTGAACTGTAATTTCAAAAGGGGGTAACAAGGGTTCAGAAAGCTAAGAGTTTGCAAAAGGAAAAGTTTCTCTTTGAGAAAAAATATTTGCTTAAACCTGTATCAATCCTCCAATCTCTAATTTTATTAAACTAAAGAAATATAAAAAAAACCCATCAAAATGATGTTTGATATTTAAAAAGTTAAACGAACTTAAACAAATAGGTAAACATAAATAAAAATTAAAAAAAACCCGTAAAAAACCAAGTTTTCCACTATAAATCCTTTATGTACAAGACGTAACTAAAAGAATGTTCATTATAATACGCAGCGCCAGACAATCCAGAAATAAAAATTGCAGTTGTGTCGTAAAACATGTTTAATATAATGCGCACCGATCAGGAGTATGTTTATAAAAAGAGTTGTCAATAAAATACGCACCTTATTGCGCGATAGAAAGGTTGTTCAATATAATACGCACCGCGACGCTCTATCTAAAAAAATAGCATGATACATAGGAATAAATAAAATAATCTAAAAAAATCAATAACTTAATTACGGTACATGCGATCGATCTGACATTTTGATACATTGTTTTTATTATCGGTACGAAACTGCCTGCAAAATTTCAGCTCGCTAGCTTATGACCAAGTGGGTTAAAAATCGATCCAAAATTTTAGCGACAAGCAAGCAAGCAATCAAGGGCGCAAGTAGACACCACGAGTTAATATAAAGGATTTAATAATTTTGATTCGATAATTTATTTATTTTCTAATCATATGCACTCTGACACTAAATAATATTTAATGTACCTTATAAGCGGATTTTCTTACGTTGCGTTCAACTTGTCTTTGCATTTAAAAGCTAACATATTTCAAATATTTCAAATGTCATGCCTATGTCTCAATATGATAGTTTCATACACCTATGTCTCAATGTGTTGAGTGAATTTATTTATATGTTAAACTTCTTTCTCAATGTGTTAAGTTCATTATTCCTATGCCACACGAATATCTCAATGTAACCAGTTCCAAGCCGATGGTCGGAATAGTCGCGTACGAGAAGCTCAGCATTACGTTTCGCTTTGCCGTGACCCCCACCAACGCCTACTTCTATGTCAACAGACAAAAGTTGAATAATGGCGACACTGTCGTTCAGCCAATGCAGAGGTAAGTTGGGCTGGAAGGCAAATTGCTAGAGGAGGTAATGGCATTTTCATTCGAGTAGCAAACAAAATAACTTTAAAAGGATTGGAGGTAGTCCTGTGGTGCAATCTATCTTATCTTATCTTATCTATACAGACGCTCCTTCTATGCAGAAGATAATTGCGTCCACAGACAATAACAGATGACCTGTTGGAAAGTGATGCAGCGTTCACAGGCTTTGTGGGTTCCACGCATTACCCAGCCGCCTAACTATTGTTAGGTACCCATTCGAGCTGGGTGACTCAAGGACGCCCTAGGCCCCGGGATCGAATCCTTGCCTTCACACGGATTCGAACCCGTGACCATCGGTACGCCAGTCGAGCGCGCTGCCCAATACACAGAGTAGCTTATAACCGCCTCGACTGATCAAATAAAACACAAAAAACTGGCGCTTAGATGAATATGTATGGAAGGATCAGTGTCAGATCAATAGAAAGAGTTTATTTCACAAACTGTACCATTGAAGGGGATGTGATCTTCATCAGAATTCTTTCTGAAAATAAGTTGTGTAGATAAACACAATAAGAATCCAAACGGAATGCGCTTCTTTATACCGATCGCCCATAATCTATTAAACGTCTGCTTAAATCGCCAGAAAATTTGAGATGATAAAATAAATACTTATGATACAACTAAAAATGTATTCTTAAAAAAAAACATTTAGAATACCCGAATGCGTTGCAAACGTTAGACTAGTTATACAAAAGTTCTGTAATAGAAACTATTGTTATAATTTGTAAGTTAATACGGTTTTCCTGATGTAATAAAAGTATAGGTTCTACTGAGGTTGCATTGTTTGTGGTGGGTCGGGGAATTAATTCTCCCTTGGTTTTATATAAGATGATGTTTTATTTTTCAAATTCATTTAAAGTAGGAAAGAGTTAAGAAAATCTGCTGCAGGATAAAACTAACAACAAAAACAAAACAATTCGACATTGATAAGAAAGTCAATCAACGATTTATGTTACCAAATGAAAACTCAATATGTTTGATTTCATTCCTTCGATTACCAAAAAAATTTGAATTGCTTCATCCCTTCTCTCCCATAACTTTTCCTTCAATATGACTGATTGCCATTCATCTCTTTCCGTCTTATTATCATAAACGTGACTGACGTAATTTCTTCTCTTCCAAATACGATTCCATCAATACCATTTATTTTCTTCTTTTTCCCCCTTTACCAAATCCGTCCCTGAATATGCTGCGCTCTTGTTTGTGTTAATGCTAAGTTCATTTTTTGGTGGTGGTGGGGGGGGGGTGGGGTCGAAATCACACCTAAAGATACGTTCAGTTCTTAGTTTTTACAAGAATTTCAAAAACAAATATTTATTATTTTTACGGAAACTGAATTTCCTCTTTGAAATGTTCATATTCTTTGGCATTTATTGATATCATAATTCGATCTTCTTCTTTATCAGTTATCAGAGCTTTGCCATCAGGTTTTGTTCTGACAATCATAGAGTCAAAAGCTTTACAGGTCAGTATACGTGGCTAGACTCCATTCAATTATGACATGCATAGAAAACTCTTTTGGGAGTGTGAAAAGAAATTACGAAGTTTGAGCCAAGGGGATACTCTATACACATTAATGAATCGGTGAATCTTTATAACACTGAGAAAACCTGTAATAGTAAAATCAAATCGTATGGCATTACATTTCAACAATAACAATTCTTCTAATCCGTGGGAGCAGTGAAGAACGCTTATCGAAGAACAAAAAAAAAGGCAGCGCATTTTAGCAATAAGAAAGTATCAAAGTCTTGCTTGGCAAGAGAAGTATAAATAAATATGTCAGAAGCGGTAGAAAAAAGGTTTTGATTGGAGATAAGTAAATTAGATATGTCGTAATCTTAAAAATATCAAATTTTACACCATCGTTTTACACTTATAAGGTACAGAAGTAACATCAACTAAAGCTATTGGGGTGGTCAGTGGTAATTGCGTGGAGGCTTTTACTACTGACCCCATGAAAACTTCACAAGACAGCACTTACGGTAAATTGCGTGCAGATTGTGAACAGTTAATTTACATCCGTCCAGTTATATAGTTTATAAATTAATTGATCCTTATTTTATTATGCAATATACTCGAAATCAACTTGCTGATATTGTTTATTAAAGTTTAATAATTTTATATTTGACATAAGATTTATAAGATTTTTATAATGGAAACTCCCCTGAAATCAAATAATTTAAAACCTGAAGCAATGTTCCGATTCAAATCTTCATTAAATTGTATGTATCATTATTAGCTTTTAACCGCTAAACAGAAGCCACTAATAACGTTTTTATACGAAATATAAATACACAACCGGTGATCTTAATTGTGTAATGATTGTTGCTTTTATTGTGACTTTCATTAACAGTTAACCAAGTTTCACCCATTCTAATCCAGCACTTGCCTGAGTAATCACAATATCTAGTGTCATTTTAAGAATGCCAACAAACAATATACATTGATCGACACACGAATGTAAAACAAAATCTCAATTTTTAAAAATTTGAACAGAAATGCTTCTTCCGACGAACTACTACGGTGATGACTTCTTGGTAGTCAATCTCATCAGCAGGCAAAGTCCAATGGTAACCATCGTCACATCAGGAGAGGAGGACACCTGTGTTGACGTGTTCTTAGGGTCCTCAGTCAAAAGATTCATCATTGCACGACAAGGCGAGTCGATTAGAGTAAGTAATCGTCTCCTAGATCAGTGCTTTTCAAACTTTTTAGTATTGCAGACGGGCAGGATTATTTTCCATTGCACCAGGGACCGGTGAACTATTTTCCCTGTACTGGCGTGGTAGCGAAATGTCCTTTCTTGGTAACTTCTGCGGACCGGCATCGGATGACCCACGGACCGCACCGGTCCCCGGACCACCACTTCGAGAAGCACTGTCTTAGATAATCATATGCAATATCGGTGTCGCGTTATCTTTTTCTTAATGAGTTTGGACCACATAGGTTTAAACTAGATAGTATCTGAAAATAGTTTTTTTTCACGATTAAACGCTAATATATCATAAGGAAGCAGTGCACAAAACGTCTTACCTTTTAATTTCTGTATTAAGTAAAATATAGAAAAAAAGCAACTTATTTTTAAAAAAAATATTCTAATACTTTTTCATTAAGAGGTTGTCCATAAATAACGTCACGCAATTTTGGCCAATTTTTGTTTACTCCCCTCCCCCCATCATCACACGGCGTCCCGAAAACTTAGATGCATCCTCCAAATATGACGTCATTAAAGCCGTATTTTTTATTTGAAAATTTTTCAAATCAATTTTTAATCGTATAAGTAGGTAATTAGTGTAAGCATTTACTCTAATATCAAAACACGCGTTAAGCCAAGTAAAGATCATTAAATAAATTAAAAGCAATCAAATATATAAGTGGAACTTTTATTTGAAGTTGCGCATTTTGATGGGACGTCACATTTCTTAAACAACCCCTCTCCATCGTCACACATATGTGTGACCCCCCCCCCACCCTTAAGTGCGTGACATCATTTATGAACGGCCTCTAAAATATTCGATTAAATACCCATTTAAAAAATCATTCAGAAGAATTCCCCATTTAACAATATATTAAAACTCCTCTGTGGGCAGATCAACGAAACAATTAAGCCGTTCAGAATCAAGAGCAGCAAAGGAGTTCAGGTCTTGTACGTCCAGACTTCATGCTGCAGTCACGATAACGAATACAAAGGTGTCGGCGACCCGTCCCTCTGCGTCATGGTCCCAACGGACTTGTTCCATTTCAAATACATGTTTGCGTGAGTCCAGTCATGTCTGAGAACTTTTTTTTGGTGAAAGTTGTAGTCATTTTATCTAAATAATCTCAACACCTATTTAGTACTTTTGTACTAATTTAGGTTAATAGTATATATTTTTTTTAAAATGTCGCACTTCCTTGAATTTGAAAAATTAAGTTGGAACCAATTTGTACTATTGACATAGCAATAAATTTACTATTATATCCTTTTAATATTTGTTTTATTTTGGAATAAAAATTAGTTATTTTAATTTATAATTTCAAATTTATTTACATATTTAAAAACATCTTTAATTGTAAGAATTATGAAGTGTTAAGGGGTATCAATGTTTTCATAATTTAGTACCTCTTTCCATGATAGGCCCTCTAGTGGAAAAATTGTAAATGATGTCTTGGAAAACTACGCTATCATAATTGCAAAAAAAGCAACGACCGCTTTTATGAGGCTAAATGGCAAAGTCCTCCCATTAACGTAAGTTTAACGATCACTACAATTTTATAAATGAAGTTGTATAGAAAAACACTAAATTAACAAATTATACAGTGAAAAGAGCTGGACGGCGAAATCTTCACAATACAGTAAGTCTAAAGAAGCGATCACCAGCATCAGCTTAATGAACGCGGTGGTCGAGTGGCAGCGCACTGGACTGTCATGCCGATGGTCACGGGTTCGAATCCGTGTGAAGGCAAGGGTTTGTTCCCGGGGCCTAGGGCGTCCCTGAGTCACCCCGCTCCGAATGGGTACCTAACACTACATGTAGTTAGGCGGCTGGAACCCACAAAGCCGTGGCCTGTGAACGCTGCATCACTTGCCGAAAGATTATCTGTCGTGGTCTGTGGACGCAAATATCTTCTGCATAGAAGGAGCGTCTGTATAGATAAGATAAGATAATGTTTTTAGTAAATTAACCAACGACCCAGTAAGAAGAGCTACATTTCTATTTGTTGAAAGTTTGATAATCTGTCTCCCAAGGTTAGAGCCGCTCGGGAGAGTCAATCTTGACAAAACTTATGGAGTCTCGTATTGAAACTCAGTTATAATGGACTATAAGATACAGTCGAACCTTGTTAAGTCGAACTCAAAGGGACACGAAAACAAATTAGACTTACGGAGTTTTCGAGTTAAGGAAAATGGCGTAAAAGGCGCAGATTAATCGAGGAGAATGTTGAAATATTGAAAAGGGGGGGGGACAGTTATGCCGGAGAGAAGGCTTTCCATAAATAGACGAGGTGTCTGATGTTTCATATGAAAGGAAGCCAACTTTACTTTGACATACCGACACCACTGAGAAAGCCCCCCCCCCTTTACTCCGTCCACAGTGGGATGGTGGATTAAGAATTTTATTTTTAAAAAGAGTCACAACATGCAGCAAAGGGTCGCAGAGTAGTTACCCTTCTTCCAGCCACTCCTTTTTTGTGTTGGTAAATGTCTCTGCAGAATAATAACCCTAACGCCTTGGAAAATTCGAATACCGCAGATTTAAAATACATTAGTCTTATGGAATTTGGCAGGGAACTAGCAATTAATTCGATATAGGGAGGTTTTCGACTTAGCGACGTCCGGATGTATTTGATTTAAAATCTCCTTGCATTAAAAAAATATCAAAATGAATATGAAAATTTCATTTACACACGATAAATCACAGTATTTAGTCAGAGTGTTCTTGTTTTTTAGTTTCCCCAAAGTTTTCTAGCTCCTATGAAAGTAAGATTTCAGGACTGTGGGGTCCTAATTTCATTAGAAGATCTGGTTTTAGGTGAAAATATTGCTTACTTTCTATCAGTTGCACTGCAAAGTAAACTTTATAATTAATCCATATACGATGAATACATATTACAACATGTTCAACAGCAATGAGATATAACTACTAGTTCAATGTCTTTATTCTAAGTTTACATCTGTCTTTTCCGTGTTTTATTTCAAATAAACTATAAGGGACCGTCCATAAAGTACGTCAAGCTCCAGAGGGGGGAGGGGATGTAAGAAAGTGTGACAGTTTTTGACAGAGGGGGGTGGGTCCGGTCATGTGTTACGTCACGCTGTTTTATATTAAATGTTAATTATTTTGTTAGTAAAAAAAAATATTTTTGTTCGAAAAAGTGACGTACTTTTGGGGGGAGGGGGTTGGGTGTCCCAGATTTGTGACAGTTTGTGACAAAGGGGAGGGGGGTAAAATGGTTAAATATAGCGTGACGTATTTTATGGACGGCCCCTAATAAGATTTAGTTTTAGTTTTTAGGATTGCTGTCTATTTCAGAGGGGAGTGGACCGGTATACTAGGAGATCTGACATGGAAAACAGCAACAGCTGCCTTAGAAGCCAATTACTTATACACAGTAAAATCAACAAACTTCGACAATTTTGGATGCTACTTCATAGGATTTAATACACTTCGCGCTTATATGATACCCGGTGGTTATTGTCATGTAAGTTATTAAACACTTGGTTGTTACTGTCATATAAGTCAGCATACACCTGGTGATCACTGTCATATAAGTCAGCATTCACCTGGTGATTACTGTCATATAAGTCAGCATACACCTGGTGATTACTGTCATTTAAGTCAGCATACACCTGGTGATTACTGTCATATAAGTCAGCATACACCTGGTGATTACTGTCATATAAGTCAGCATTCACCTGGTGATTACTGTCATATAAGTCAGCATTCACCTGGTGATAACTGTCAAATAAGTCAGCATACACATGGTGATTACTGTCAAATAAGTCAGCATTCACCTGGTGATTACTGTCATATAAGTCAGCATTCACCTGGTGATTACTGTCATATAAGTCAGCATACACTCTTGATTACTGTCATATAAGTCAGCATACACTCTTGATTACTGTCATATAAGTCAGCATACACTCTTGATTACTGTCATATAAGTCAGCATACACCTGGTGATTACTGTCAAATAAGTCAGCATACACCTGGTGATTACTGTCAAATAAGTCAGCATACACCTGGTGATTACTGTCATATAAGTCAGCATACACCTGGTGATTACTGTCATATAAGTCAGCATTCACCTGGTGATTACTGTCATATAAGTCAGCATACACCTGGTGATAACTGTCATATAAGTCAGCATACACCTGGTGATTACTGTCATATAAGTCAGCATACACCTGGTGATAACTGTCATATAAGTCAGCATACACCTGGTGATTACTGTCATATAAGTCAGCATACACCTGGTGATTACTGTCATATAAGTCAGCATACACCTGGTGATAACTGTCATATAAGTCAGCATACACCTGGTGATTACTGTCATATAAGTCAGCATACACCTGGTGATAACTGTCATATAAGTCAGCATACGCCTGGTGATAACTGTCATATAAGTCAGCATTCACCTGGTGATAACTGTCATATAAGTCAGCATACACCTGGTGATTACTGTCATATAAGTCAGCATACACCTGGTGATTACTGTTTATATAAGTCAGCATACACCTGGTGATTACTGTCATATAAGTCAGCATAGACCTGGTGATTACTGTCATATACTTGGCGGTTACTGTCATGTTAGTCAGTATACACTTGATGGTTACTGCCATGTAAGTCAGTATATACTTGGTGGTTACTTTCATGTAAGTGACCAGGGGCGGATTAAGACTGCAAGGGGCCCCTGGCTGCAATTCGAACTGGGGCCCTATCCAGCCAGCGTACATTTAGATTAAATGATTGCTAGCAGCTACTATAAGACTGTAACTTGTAACTATTCAGCCAAAATGATTATTCATGAAAAAACCGAACATGAAATAATAAATTAAAAAATATAAAAAAAAGGAAAAAATATTCACCCCACCCGGGATCAATCCTGCAACCGCTTGCATTACATTCTCATTCGACCACGAGAGCTCGACGATGATTGTCAGTTTAAATATATAAATAATTTTAAAAACTATTTTCTCTTCTTGAGCCTATCAAATCAGGTTTTTTTCGTTTACAAGACTATCGTGTCGGAATAGAGAAAAGATTAATTGATGTAATTTTATTAATTTATTTAATTTATAATATTTTCAGCGATTCATTTAAAAAGTTGTCCACATTTATTATAAAATATACTAAGTTTGGGGCCCCTAAATCATCGGGGGCCCCTGGCTTTTGCCCGTTCAGACCCCCCTCTAATCCGCCATAGTGTTAGTCAGTATATACTTGGCGGTAACTGTGATGTAAGTCAATATATAGTTGGTGGCTACTGTCATGTAAGTCAGTATATACTTGGTGGCTACTGTAATGTAAGTCAATATATACTTGGTGGCTACTGTCATGTAAGTCAGTATATAATCGGCGGTTACTGTGATGTAAGTCAGTATATACTTGGTGGCTACTGTCATGTAAGTCAGTATATACTTGGTGGCTACAGTCATGTAAGTCAGTATATACTTGGTGGCTACTGTCATGTAAGTCAGTATATACTTGGTGGCTACTGTCATGTAAGTCAGTATATACTTGGTGGCTACTGTCATGTAAGTCAGTATATACTTGGTGGCTACTGTCATGTAAGTCAGCATATACTTGGTGGCTACTGTCATGTAAGTCATCATGTACTGTGACCTGAGTCAGATAAATATGTTTGGTCACAGTTATAACAAAAAAAAGTGTAAAATGTAAGTGAAATTTCTATATTCGTAAGTGTGAAATTTAACTATATAATGCTAACAATGTATTCCCGGTGATGCAAGTTTATATAAGTTAATTTTTGTTGTACTTTAAAAAGTTGAAATTCTCCTTTATTAAAGTTCTCATTCCTAATTGCAATTTAAAAATGATACGCAAGCCACCAACATAATTTTTATTTCATATAACAAATGTTGTCGTTATGTATTATTCAAACGTACATTTTCACACGATGTTTACGATGTAGCCTCTAAAGTTTATTTGATAATCTTTAAACAGGGAGCTGATCGATTATGCAAAACAGGTAAGTTCGAATATAATGAACATTGGTTATTTAAGTTATACTAAGTCAAATAAAAGAATAATTACATTAAATATTAATTACTTGCAATATATATAATCAATTATGTTAATTTATACTTATGTTACTCACACTCTCAAAACAATTCAAATGCATTAAGATCATTTGGTTAAGTTGCAAATAGTACGTTATGATTTCTGTAATTCATGCGTTTTATTGTTATTTGTAACAAAAGAACTGTTTTTGAAATCTTTTTTTATTTTTGTGAACTGTTTTGATGAGACTCATGTAATTCATTTATCGTGCTACTTTTTATATATAGATACCCACATTTTAGAGCTTTGTATTTTCAAGTTGAATAATTAAATGACTCTTTAAACTGAACCCTTGGCTTGCGTCGAGTTTTTGTTTAATCCTTCATATTAACTTCTAGCGTCTGCTTGTCACAAAAACTTTGGATCAATTTTTAACCCACTTCCCGGTATCCTATCGAACTGAACTTTTGCATGCAGACTCGAGGCGATGACAAAAATGAACTTTGAAAATTTAACGTCGATTGAATGAACTTTAATTAAACTAATGAATTTTTAGATTATCTCTATGTATCTCCATGTAGTGTGTAAATTTAATTTAATGTTTATGCAAGTCTGTCGCGCGCTGCGTATTATATTGAACATCCTTTTACAATATTTTCCCGATCTGTAAATGTCTATGCTAATCTGTCTCGTGGTGCGTATTATATTGAACATACCTTTAGTTCAATATAAATCAAGTGAATGTGTGATACGATAAAATAGTCAATAAAACAAACATTTAAAGAAATATCGATTGCGTCTCATATACAAAGGATTTATGGTAAAGAACTTTAGTTTTTACAGGTTTAAAAAAAAGTTTAATACCTCTAGACTCTAGACTATAAAATAATTTTATGTACAGCGCGAACATTAATTTTAATTTCTGTTATAACAATATTAATCTTAATTTGGCCCGCTAGAGACGAAAATGTAATTGAGTAATTATGAAATAACTAGAGGACACTTATTATCTAAATCAGGGGTCTCCAAACTACGGCTCACGGGTCAGATAGGGCCCGCGAGGCCCTCTCATCCGGCCCCTGGATACCTTTTAATCTAAAAAATATATTCTATTTTTACCTGTTGTTTACCACAAAACTGTGTGTAGTCGGCCCCCAAACTGATGTTTGACAGTTAATGCGGCCGTCCGGCAGAAAAAATTTGGAGACCCCTGATCTATTTAACGAAAAATCTTAAATAAACGGTAATAATAATAATTATGAGCAAATAATATTAAGACTAAGACACATTAGAAACATTCTCCACTTAAATTAACAACATGTAAAATAAGTTGACAATAGCAACGCATCAATATTTAACGTAGTTATTGGGAACATTTGGAGCTTAAATATATTGTTTTTTCCTTTCCCCGGGGAAACTAACTTTCGGCCACGCATAAATGAGTAGAATTCTTAAATGCCCGACGCCTCGCAGATTTTTTACGTTAAACATGCTAATTGCTATGTTAAATTATAACCAAAACTGATGAAGTCTTAATTCAATATAAATTTCTATAGGTATAAGTCATAGATATTATAGCATACGGCAAATAACTTTGAACTAAAAAATATAAACATATATGAGAACATTTAAAAATTGCGTTTCTGGGTACATGTACTTTTAAAAAATCCCTAAATGTTTCAGTAGGATAATAAAAAAATTAAAACTTACGTGATTAATTCCTATTAAGGCATTACCTCCTAGATGCGAATAATCGCATTAAACCGAGATTAACCACATGCTGCGTAAGATTTCACTTTTCTGTCTTCCTGTGTTTACTATTTTTAGTTAGTTTTATCAGCTGTTATCATATAAAGTTAACTACAGTTTTTAATCCACCTGAAAAATTTAATATATATATTTGTAAAAATCTTCTTTTAGCGAGACAAATGCCGAAATTCTGCCACTGCAAAAATAAGATGTGCGAATGGAACGGTGAATGCACTACCAATTATGACTGCATTCCGGGTTGGTTTGGTGCAGGGTGTCAATATCGTGAGTGGACTTGGTATTTTTGACTGTAATTAATGTCTCAGAATTTAAACATTTGAAACGAGGGTGTTTTTTATGTTACATTGATTGTGACATATTTAAAGATCTAGTTAACCCTGCCTGGCCCATCTCATAATATCATAATGTGCGGTGTTATGGTATGTTTCTGGAAAAAGAAATATACTGCCCTGACGGGTCACGAATATTATTTTTACATGAACTTTACACCATAGAATTTAAATTAGTTTTACAAGTTCACAAGACATTAAAATTTAAAAGACGCTTCATAGATGAAAAGTTGTATATAAATTAGTATTCAAGCAAGCAAAATGTTTCTTCTTTTTTGTTTGAAAAAACCTATGCCCTTTTTTCCTGTAACGCATACGTTTTTTTTATTGGAAAACAATTGACATTTACGTGGATAAATCTTATTCTACTCCCATATTTAACGTGAAACCACTAGTTTTGGTTTAAATAGTTATTAAGATTGTTTTTATTTTCAAGGGGATTTAGCCAATTCATCATGGCTCGATAAAGAACTGAAAGATAACAATGTCACCTCTTGCCTCAAGAACCAAGTTAAAACAACGTCAGTTATTCTCAAGGAGTCTATCACTTTTTCTTGGGCGAGATTAGTCTTTTCGACTAGGGCAGGTAACTCAAACAGAAAACTGGTGTCAGTGTTTACCTTTAAAGAATAAGTGTATGAAGGGCGTTTTGGTGTATACTAAATTGTAGCAGTTCTAGAATTTTGAGTTAAAGGCCAATAGGATGGAGATAAGGTGCCTCCATAAAGTACGTCACGCTCCAGAGGGGGGAGGGGGTGTAAGAAAGTGTGACAGTTTGTGACAGGGGGAGGGGGGTCCGGCCATGTGTGACGTCACGGTGTTTTATATTAAATGCTAATTATTTTGTTAATTTAAAAAAATTGTGTTCGAAAGTGTGACGTACTTTAAAGTACTACCAGCTTTTATCGAGATATCAACAGCTTAATATATTTCTACAAATTTTCCCCTTAACCTTTTCCATTTAATAATTTAAACAATAATTAATTATTTATTTTCAAAGAACGATAACCAAACTCTTCTGATCCATACACAGATTTGACCTAGATCTGTGGGCGGGGGAGGGGGAGGGGGAAACATGTCATGTTAGTGAATTTGGATTTCAGTCGGTCGATTTTAATTACGAAAGTGTGTATATGATGACATCAAACAAATACTACTTCTAGCTCTTTCATTCTTCGTAGGAGAATTTTTTAACCGTTCGCAGTGGAACAAACATATTGTGTCCCCTTTTTCCTTATTGATAAACCCACTATAAGATTGTCTCATTTAGATACGTCCTTCTTAGAACGTCTTTGCTCCGCAGCCGAAAACCAAATAACGTCGTTGACGTTCAACAAGGAAGGAATTCTCCTCAGCTGCGAAAGTTTCAGGAACGTGGAGAGTCAAAAGAGATCACGCGACGTATTCTGTAAGGAGACGGAGCATGTCAATAAAATAATGTTCAGCTGGCAAGGGACGGGCGCGCTGTGTTCTCTACACATATACGGCGGTAATGATTTGTGCTGGTTGTTGTATACAACGTTCTAATATGATACAAGGCACTAATTGTATTAGTTGTATACACATTTCTAAGATTATACAAGGCACTAATGATATGAGCTGTATGTTTTACTAATGATCCTACATGTGGAAGAATATCTGAAGCCCCGAGCCTAATGCTCTTCATGGGTCTTCCTGGAAGACACAGCTATCTGGCCCCCTTCCCCAAGGGGACGTAACAGCTGGGAAACCCTTCCCCCCCTGTAGCGGTCGCTTCTGAAGCTGTTTTACACATTTTTCTAATTTTATACAAGGCACTATTGATATGCGTAGTATGTTGCATAAACCATTCTAATATTATATATATATATATATATATATATATATATATATATATATATATATATATATATATATATATATATTATATGTATATATATATATCGGCATCCTTCCGTCTCGAGAGACAATGGTGCATCACCGTTGAGTTGGGTTGAATTTCCTCGTGTGGCTGAGCAGTTCCAATATTATGCAAGGTGGTTACGTTTTTATGTGTTGTTGTATGCATCATTCTAAAATTATTCAAGGTGGTATTGAACGACATGTGGTGTTTGTTGTATACATTATTCTTATAGAATGCAAGGTGGTAACGATTGATGTTGGTATTGTATACATTTTTCTTGCACAAGAAAATATATTCATGTATCAAACAAGGCGGGAATTATATATATCGATTATTTAATACACTAGTCATACAATATAAGGAGGTAACGATACGTGCTAATTTTTGTATACATTTTTCTATTTGTATGTAAGATCAGTATGTGTTTTTTCGTCTTTACTAATCAAAAATATATAATAGGTTTTCAGATTTATTCTGTTTAGTATGTATCATTCACATTATACAAGGCGGTAATGACTCGTGTTGGTTCTGTTGAAAATTATTGAAAATTACATACTTTTTATGTACTTTTACATACAATTGACATATTTTTTGGCGGTAATAAGATTTAGTTGTATTCACTATTTACCTTACACAAGACGGGTAATAATATGTATTCTTCTAATCACACTTCATTAGCCAACGCGGTAATCATGTGGTTGTACCAATCAAACAATTGAATTCAATCATTTATGTGTATATAATTCACCAAAGCGAGTATGTGCAAATGAGCATGACGAATGACCGTCGCTGGCGTCGACCCATGTCTCGAGACCAACAATGGTCCTTGCGTTCACTTGCGTTGTACCGTCACAGGATAACACGAGATTTGTAGTGTAGAGGTTATCACGTCTGCCTTACACGCGGAAGGTCCTGGGTTCAAGCGCCAAAAAAAACATTTTGAAAAAAATAATTAAAATTGTGTGTTTGTGCCCGTTCTTTTCCTCCTTTTTTGCGAACATGGCTGACACTCGCTAGGGTCGGGCAATCACAGTTTATGGTTGGCAAGATAGGGTGGTGAAGGGTGGTGGGCAGGTAGATAACAGCAGTGTGAATGTCTTGTGACCAACAATGCGTCGGCGGTTCCCTCACCGATGTTCACTCGTGTTGTTTTTATTTCTCCTAGCTGTAGATTGTGTCCGTTCTCCCCCCCCCCTTTATTTGCACTATCTATGAGCAAGTCTGTGGCGTATGCTACGCCGCGGGGCGTATCTAGTAAACTTATACTATAATCTTGGACTATTGTTTTCTTGCTGGCCCCTTAAAACTTGATCAATATTTCCTAATAAAATATTTTGAGACGCTGAACATGCAATTACTTTATCTCTGTTCAGGGTCTTATCTTAATAAAAATTATTCTCTCTCATCGACTATTATTGTTAGTAAAAATTATTTACTCAGTTTGCGATATCTGCGTATGAAAAATAATTTGTCTATGTTATGTTAGTAAAAAAAAATAAAGAAGAATATAAGCTTGTGATTTTAGCTTGCCTTAAGCTGCAAACACAATTACTCTAGTGAAAATAGTTTGTGAGAACCGCTGAACATTCAATATAAGACACCACGGGGAGCTTGGCAATGTCTAGCCTACTCTGTTAAAAATCCGTTCTGTCACTTCTAAAAATTTTATCACTTAAAATCATTAAAAAATATATAAATTAATGGATTTCTTCATATTTATTATCAACTTATTATCCCTTAATTTTATTAAGTAACTCCAATTTTGTTTAATGCATGAATATGACTTAGCTGCGTTTTCCTGTTTGTTTTCAAGGACGCAATGTAGCTGTTTTGGGCAGTGTTATATTTTCCCACGGAGATCCTGTACAAAACGCGACTAGGTTTCCGAATGACGGTATCACGACTGAAGAAAACTGTATACCACTTCGAGAAGATGATTTGAATTCTATGTACATGCAATTTCAAAGTTCAGTTAACGTTATAACGATTGCCTTTTATGTAGGTAAGCGTATAGCTTAACCAAGCAATGCACAGAGTATGCCCTATAATATATAATATGATACAAACTAATTTCAAAATTACAAACTCTGAAAGAAACTATCATACAATTTTTTCTGAACAGCGGCGAAGCCACTCTTTTTTTATTAAGGAAGTTTTTAAAAGGGTTATTTATATATTAGGTACATCTTGAGTGACTTTTTTTTTCTTTAGCAAGACGACCCAGCTGTTCAAAGTTAATATGGCTATGTAGAGCTGACAATGCAATAATACTACTATCGTATAATTTGAGAAAAAAACGAAGTGTATTCTGGCTAAAGGTTGCATAATAATAATACGAAGAAGATGTATTATATTAAATTTACTAATATTGAAATTAATATTTTAAAAAATATGGCTATATTCATAATAATTATATAATATGTAATTAGAAAAGTAAAAATTTATATGTTATGAATAAGTCAATTATTAACGGGTGAATTTGCGAATGTATTGAACATGAGTAAATTTCTGTTATAATTTTTTTACTCTATAGCAGCGGATCGCGAGCTGCATGTGGCTTTTCTGTGTTCCATTTGTCTCACATACAATTGATAAAAGATTATTATGTGACATCGATTACTGGAATATTTCTAAGCCAGGTTAAATGACCCATAGCGTTTCAATGAAGCTCTCAACAATTTAAAAAAAAACATAAATAATTAAAATAGATCGTCGTTACTACAGGTCTGGTCACCCCTGCTCTATAGTATTGGTGGAAACCATTTCAAATATGAACATAAAATGACCACAATAAACTATTGTTAAAAATCTGTTATAGTAGAGATCCCATAAAATAATAATTATGTTAATAAGAATAATTGTAATATTTCAAAACAATTGTAATATTTATGACTAGATTGTGCCAGGGCACTGCGGCGCCTGCGGCGCCCACTTTTTTAGGGCACCTACGGCGCCAACCTTTTTCAAAACCCGAACTAACTTGTCCTTTTTTGTTAAATACGAAATATTAAACTTTCTGAAATGTACGCAAAGTATTTAATAATAGGGGTTGTAGGGCGCCTACGGCGCCCACTTTGTTTTTTGTCAAAAGCCCAAGTAACTTATCCTTGTTTGATAAATACGAAATATTAAACTTCCTGGAATGTACACAAAGTATTTTACATCTTTAATTTATAATCATCATGCGCACCGATGCACACCTTGTATTTTAAAATATAAGATCAAACAATGACGTCATATTAAATATTTTTACAGTGCTAATCAACACACGATTTTTCAACTGCTATAGACTGGTAATTAATGTAATAATATAAATTTAACATAAAATGTAAATACAAAATACATTTCGAACCTACACAAAAATAATGTATATATTCACACGACTTTACACAAATAGATATAAAAAGCTTTATATATAAAAGAAGTAGAGAAGATTAACACCGATCGAAAAGATTGAAACAAAATTAAATTTTCCTCATATTCCAGCATCTAATTCATCAAGTTCAACACGCTTTAAGGTCCAGCTTTTCGACAGCTGGAACAAGATTGTGGGGGAGGTTGTGACTTACGTCAACAGGAGGATGAATATAGTCTCCACATTCAACCTCAAACACGAGGTTAACAAACTGAGCCTCTTTGTGGAGAGTGGTGACCTTGAACTCTGTGAGATTGAAGTCATCGGAGGTAGGTGTAAAGATTTATGAAGTCGAAGAATATTTTTATGGCAGTTTGTTAAGAAATTTTTGAGGTAGAAGTAATAGAAGGCATAGCCATATTCTCTCTGTTCCTAAGACCCGCACCAAAATATTTGGCGAAAGGTCTTTCTCTTTTGTGTGCCCTCAAACAATGAAATTCTACCATTACACATTCGCAGTATTCCAACTACTACGGCCTTCAAGACTGCACTAAAGACACATCTCTTCAAACTTTATTTTCAAAAGCACTAAACAGCAAAAATAAAATAAACAAAGTAAAAAAACCAAGTTTTTGACTATAAATCCTTTATGTACGAGACGTAACTAAAAGAATTTTCATTATAATACGCAGCGCAAGACCATCCAACAATACAAAATTGTAGTTGTGTCGTAAAACATGTTTAATATAATGCGCACCGATCAGGAATATGTTTATAAAAAGTGTTGTCAGTAAAATACGCACCTTATTGCGCGACAGAGTGTTAGTTCAATATAATACGCACCGCGACACTCTCTCTCAAAAAATAACATGATACATAGAGAAAAAAAGAGATAAATAAAATAATCTATAAAATCAATAATTCAATTACGGTACATGCGATCGATCCGAAATTTTGATACATCGCCACCAAACTGCCTGCTAAATTTCAGCTTGCTAGCTTACGAGGAAGTGGGTTAAAAATCGATCCAAAGATTTGGCGACAAGAAATCAAGTAAGCAATCAAGCAACCAGACACCACGAGTTATTATAAAGGATTTAAAAATCGTAAAAAACCAAGTTTTTGACTATAAATCCTTTATGTACGAGAAGTAACTAAAAGAATGTTCATTATAATACTTAGCGCAAGACCATCCAAAAATACAAAATTGTAGTTGTGTCGTAAAACATGTTTAATATAATGCGCACCGATCAGGAATATGTTTATAAAAAGTGTTGTCAGTAAAATACGCACCTAATTGCGCGACAGAAAGGTTGTTCAATATAATGCGCACCCTAACTCTCTATCTCAAAAAATAGCATGATACATAGGAATAAATAAAATAATCTAAAAAATCAATAATTCAAATACGGTACATGTGATCGATCTGAAAATTGGATACTTTGTTTTTATAACGGGCACAAAACTGCCTGCAAAATTTCAGCTCGCTAGCATACGAGGAAGTGGGTTAAAAATGATTTAAAAGTTTTGGCGACAAGCAATCAAGGGTGGACGCTATCTGACACCACGAGTTAATATAAAGGATTTAATAAAAAAACCGTAAAAAAACAAGTTTTTTCACTATAAATCCTTTATGTATGAGACGTAACTAAAAGAATGCTCATTAAAATACGCAGCGCAAGACCATCCAAAAATACAAATTTGTAGTTGTGTCGTAAAACATGTTTAATATAATTCGCACCGATCAGGAATATGTTTATAAAAAAGAGTTGTAAATAAAATACGCACCTTATTGCGCGACAGAAAGGTTGTTCAAAATAATACGCACCGCGACGCTCTATCTCAAAAAATAGCATGATACATTGGAATAAATAAAATAATCTAAAAAATCAATAATTTAATTACGGTACATGCGATCGATCTGAAATTTTAATACATTTTTTTATTATTGGTACAAATTCCTGCAAAATTTCAGCTCGCTAGCTTACGAGCAAGTAGGGCTGTCAATATTGTTGACAAATGCTGCCCGGTTACCCGTACAAATTTTGAACGGGTACCCGGGTTAACCGATCAAAACATCACATAATTTTCTCCGTCATGACCGCTATACAATGCTACCTAGCAACCTTCCATGCACCTCATTTCATACGGTAGCCACATGGCCGACGACTTAGGGGCCGTATATAAATGACGTCAAGCGATTTTGGCCGATTTTTACCCCCCCTCCCCCGGTCACAGGTTGTCACAAAAACTTAGAGCCCCCTCCAATATGACGTCACAAAGCTTTGCGGCCCCCCCCCCATAAAAGCCGTACTTCCTTTTTGAAAACGAGCATGTTTCAAATATCTTAATTGTCATTTAATTTTTTATTTAATGTGAAGTTGAGCTCTAACAATCGATACACGCTTAAATTCATGCAAAACGTCATTAAATAAATTGTAAGCAATCAAATATTTCATTGGAACTTTTATTTAAAGTTGCGCATTTTGATGTGACGTCACATTTATTTTTAAACACATCCCTCCCCCTCGTCACAAATGTGTGACCCCCCTCCTCCCCTAGGTGCATAACGTCATTTATGAACGGGCCCTTATCCATCTTACACTGTTAGTAACTAATTTATTGACTTTAAAAACGTACAAATTTTGGTGTATTATTAAAATCCCGTTGACAGATAATTGTCCTTAGACGTATTTCACAGCATATATTTGAAACAAAAAAATTTCATTTGATACATGTAAATTGTTTCGCGAGCCGTAAATTAAACACAAAAAAAGCCGCATGCCAGTTGAAGTTTGGTTAATATAGACATTGAAGCCACATTTTCCAGGGGGTACCCGGGCAGAATTTTACTACCCGGGTAATCTCACGGCAACCGGGTACCCGTTGACAGGCCTACGAGCAAGTGGGTTAAAAATCGATCCAAAGTTTTGGCGACAAGCAAGCAAGTAATCAAGGGCGCATGCAGACACCACGAGTTAATATAAAGGATTTTAATTTTAAAAAACCGTAAAAAAACCAAGTTTTTCCACTATAAATCCTTTATGTTCGATACGTAACTAAAAGAATGTTCATTATAATACGCAGCGCCAGACCATCATGAAATACAAATTTGCAGTTGTGTCGTAAAACATGTTTAATATAATGCGCACCGATCAGGAATATGTTTATAAAAAGAGTTGTCAATAAAATACTCACATTATTGCGCGACAGAAAGGTTGTTCAATATAATGCGCACCGCGACGCTCTATCTCAAAAAATAGCATGATACATAGGAATAAATAAAATGATCTAAAAAATCAATAATTTAATTACGGTTCATGCGATCGATCTGAAATTTTGAAAAATTGTTTTTATCATCGATACAAAACTGCCTGCTAAATTTCAGCTCGCTAGCTTACGAGCAAGTGGGTTAAAAATCGATTACGTATGCACCGTAATGTCATTTTATGTTGTATTTAGGATATAAATGTTTTACATTTATTGCATTGATAATTATTTGTGTTGATAATTTTATGTAAAGCCTAGTTCATTTCTAGGGTACTGAGCTACATGATTTATTAAATTATTATTATTATTATTATTTTTATTATTATTATAAGCTGGTGTAGGGATAGTTAAAGTCAAAGTTAAAAAATGTGCGAAAAGAATTTGAGAAATCGATGTCATTTGCAATAGTAATAGAAATTTGTCTCATCGAATCCAATGTCGGTTTGTTTACCTGTGCACAACAGCTTGCTCTACTGGAGTGAAAAAAAGGAGATGAATTCTTTTAACGAAAAAGAACATTTATGAACATATTGTTCCTTTTTTTTGAAACCACACACGTGTTTTAATTTTTTAAATACAATATTTAAACATTCATATAGACTGTGTTGACAATATGTATGGCTGGAACTGTGAAAAGAGCTGCTCAACCAACTGCCTGAACACACAATGTAACTTTGATGGTACGTGCCACCATTGTAAAAGGGGAATAACGGGAAGATTGTGTGACCAAGGTAAGTAGTAAATACAGTGAATTTGTGTTTGTGTTAGTAGTAAATGCAATGTTTTTGTGTTTGTGTAAATAGTAAATAAAGAATATTTGTGTTTGTTTAAGTAGTAAATACAGTGTGTTTGTGTTGCTGCAAATAGTAAATACAGTGTATGTGTGTTGGTCTAAGTAGTAAATACAGTGTACTTGTGTTAGTGAGTTAGGGTAGCACCTCTGGATGGGGAGTAGTCGTACTCCTCCTGGGGTAGTTCGCCACCTTTGGTCCCCACCTGGCACTCAACTCTCTCATGTGGCTCCAAGTAGCTGTAGCAGGCACAGTGGCCACACCCCGGTAAACGGAATCGACTGATCGGCTAAACCAGGTGAGGGTAACCGATGGGATACAAACCTCGGTGAAATGGGATTTGTCTACCCAGCATGTGATGACTGTCTTCGGCTGCCTGCGCGCTGGATATTCTACAGCCAACGGGCAAGTTGCAATACACATCAAAGCATTGTGGAGTGCTAAGAGCATGACGAGACACACATGATGTCCTGGTCATCAACTGCACCCAACCCCAGTTATCTCGACAACGTCTTGTTGCTGGATCAGATGGTTTTGGGCGAGAGAGTGAGGTTGACGTGTTGCGCGAATCTTCCTCTATTTAAACAAAGTCACAGCGCAATTCACTCTCATCATCATTGATTCATTCTAAAGTCCTGTAGCGACAGGCAAGTGGCGAAGCGGCAGGTAAGGGTACACTGGCAGCCGTAGTCACAAAGCTGCATGCAGGCGATTCAGGCCAAAGGGTCGTCACAACTGACACTTAGCAGCAGTGGTGTCCGGCAGCCCCCTGAGCGACTGAGCAGCCCTCTTTAGGAATACACTGCTCACCTCCATGGCATGAGGAAGGGGCTAGAAAAGGTGCCCTAAACATTGCCTGCTCAGATCTTCACTGGCCAGACTATCGCGGCTGGCGGGACCCTTATTCTGCGGTTGCAAACTAAAGAAGAAGCCGAGGACTATTCCTCTCACCCGGAGCACATGGTGTGTGCACACTAATGTACAGGGATGAAACCAACAGACCCCAACGGAGAACTGCCCTGGTGGGTCACAAACTTTCAAGATAAGATGTCGACATTTCCGCTCTTAGCGAGACCCGTCTACCTGTACGGGGCGAACTAAATGAAAGAGGCCCCGGCTATACCTTCGTCTGTAGTGGCAGTGGTAGTTAAGGAAAACTATGAGGCCGGTGTTGGCTTTGCCATGAAGACATCATTCGTAAGCAAACTGGCTGGTCCTCCAAAGGGCATAAATGACAGACTCATGACGAAGAGACTGCCTTTGTTGGCCGGGAAGAAATATCTTAACATCATCAGCTGCTATATCCCAGCAATGACTAACCACGATGAAGTGAAATCCAGGTTTTGACGAGGATCTTCATTCTATCATCGCCAACATTTCTTCTACTGATAAGCTTGTCATACTTGGTGACTTTAATGTATAGTGGGCTGCGACGACGCTCTTTGGGGTGGTGTGATAAGAAAACTTTTATGTGGGCCGGTGCAATAGCAATGGTCTCCTGTTGCTTCAGACGTGTGTTGAACATGATTTGTTTATTACAAACACAGTATTCAGTCTTCCCACAAGAAACAAGACCTCAAAGATGCACCCTCGCTCCAAGCACTGGCACCTAATAGACTACGTCATTACAAGGAAGAAAGATAGACAAGACGTTCGTGTTACCAAATTTCTATGCGGTACAGAATGCTAGGCAGACCATCGTCTCATCATCTCCAAACTTTATAATCGCATTCAGCCCAAAAGACAGCCTCAAGGAAGGAAAACTCTAAAACGACTCCACATCACAAAGCTAAATTGTGCCAGTACACAAAAAATCTCTTGAGACTGCCCTGGAGGACAAACTGAGATCCACCACTCTAAACAATACGAACATTGAGACTGTTGGGACGACGTTTAGAGATCTAAAATACAGCACAGCCTCGCTAATCCCTGATTCACGACGAGAAAGCCCAAGACAGGTTCGATGACAATTGTGACGAAATCAAGCAGATGTTGGCAGAGAAACATAAACTCCACATAACACACCTCAGCAATCCCGGGTCTTCATCCGTAACGGACTCATATAATATCATACACCGCATCATACAACAAACACTTCGCTAGATGCGAGACTCATGGCTAAACAAGAAATCTGTTGAGATTCAACACTATGCAGGCAGGCATGATATGAAACATTTTTAAAACGCCCTTAAGGAAGTGTACGGACCCACAACGTCTAATTCATCCCGCTTCTCAGTGCTGACGGGACATATCTAATTACTGACAGAGCGCTGGGCTGAACACTTTCATGCCGTCCTAAATAGCAACTCAAGTATTAATGAAGATGCTATCAGTCCCCTCCCTCAAGTACCAATTAACTTGACAATGGATGACCTGCCTACAATTCTTGAGACACAAAGGGCTGTACGTCTTCTGTCATGTCGAAAGGCTCCTGGAGCAGACTCAATTCCAGCTGAAATATTCAAAAATGGCGGCATGGTTCTACTGGAAAAGCTGCATGAAATCTTCCTAATGATGTGGCAACAAGAGGCTATCCCCAGGATTTTAAAGATGCCGCAATAGTCAAATTGTACAACCGAAAGGGGAACCGCCAAACCTGCATGAAGCATCGTGGAATTTCACAGCTATCAATTGCAGGAAAAATATTCGCCAGAATCCTCGTAAATCGCCTAAGATTGCATGACAGTGTCTGGAACAGAAGGGGAATCAGCACCAAACACAACGAAAAGTATACAGAGCTGTAATGCTGCCCACCTTATTTCATGCATGTTAAACTTGGACTGTATACCAAGGCCATGCGAGGTTGCTGAGCCACTTCCACACCAAAAGCCTAAGAAAAATTATCAATATAAAATGGCAGGAAAAAGTTCCATACACCGAAATATTAGCCAGGTCAGGACTACCCAGCGTCCACACTAGCCTCATGCAGAGCCAAGTAACGCGGGGCTGGGCATGTAGTGCACATGGCCGACCATGGCCTCCCCAAGAGGCTCTTCTATAGTGTACAGAAGGGCACAGAGAACCCAGAGGTCCACGTAAGCGCTACAAGGATGCACTTAAAACTGCTCAAAAGGCTTTTGACATTGGACATGACTCCTGGGAAGCAGCAGCCAGTAATCGAGGCCATTGGTGCTCTATGATATGGAATGGCGCAGCTGTCTGTGAGGCTAATAGACAACAGGCTGCCAAGTCAAAACCTAAAGCCAGGAAGGACATATCCAAAACCATCATGAAGGGATCCCATCCATCTCTTGCCCGACATGCGGACGCCAATTTGGTGCCAGAATAGGTTTAATAAGCCACCAGAGGACACATAAGGCGGCCTAGCACAGGTCAAATACAAATATGATAAGAATGGTCATCGTCGACTACGACGGACGAACAACAACACCGATAGTGTAAATAGTAAATACAGTGCATATGTGTTTGTGTAAGTGGTTAATACAGTGTAATTGTGTTTTTTGGAGTAATTGGTAAATCCTGTGACTTTGTGTGTTCAATGCTTTAGTATGTACAGTAAATATTTGAAGCCCAATACCTGTGGCATGGGCTGTGAATAAAGGGGTTTAAATTTTATAGTGTAGGCATTAACATTTTGTGATTGAAGTAAGTAGTATATCATCGATATATTAATATTTTTAATGCTTTTAAGTTTAAGTATTTATGTAGCGATAAACTTATGTAACAGTGCATATAAGTTCATTACGTGGCATATTGGACGCAAGAGATCCAAAATGAAAGCTAAATACTTTCAGTCGCTTTCAGCTATTTAACAATATAACTTTTAAGTTCATCAAAAAGATGCCAGTGTTTGAGTAGAGCCAAAAAGGTACGTATGATTTAGATGTAGTGTAGATCTAAAAAATCCGATATTTATTAACAAATGCGCATGGTATTTCAAGTTTTAAAAAAAAACAAAAAAACATTAGCTTTCTCCGCCAAAAGACCAAAGAAAAAAAATAATAAAAATAACGTTACATTTTGCCTCAACAATTTAAAAAAAAACCGTAAAAAACCAAGTTTTTGACTATAAATCCTTTATGTACGAGAAGTAACTAAAAGAATGTTTATTATAATACGCAGCGCAAGACCATCCAAAAATACAACAATTGTAGTTGCGTCGTAAAACATGTTTAATATAATGCGCACCGATCAGGAATATGTTTATAAAAATTGTTGTCAATAAATGCGCATCTTATTGCTCGACAGAAAGGTTTTTCAATATAATTCGCACCCTTACACTCTAAATCAAAAAATAACATGATACATAGGAATAAATCAAATGATCTAAAAAATCAATAATTTAATTACGGTACATGCGATCCATCTGAAATTTTGATACTTTGTTTTTATCATCGGTACGAAACTGCCTGCAAAATTTTAGCTCGCTAGCTTACGAGAAAGTGGGTTAAAAATTGATCAAAAGTTTTGGCGACAAGCAAGCAATCAAGGGTTCAAACAAACAACCAGACACCACGAGTTAATATAAAGGATTTAAAAAAGCACTGCTAGCTTTAAATAACACAACTTGATGCTTCTTCTTGTTTGACCCTTCTTTACAGCGTTGACGGGTACGACGGTCCCCAGTAACTTCATGTCCGTGCTGACGGGCTCAACAAAGAAAGCGTTGACGACAACACTTTCAGGTAATGTGAACTTGGCGTGTTGCCCCCTACCCATCGCGACATTCCGAACTTCTTACGAATAAATACTTAAGCCTGTGCTTCACTTGTCCACGACGACAACTGTTGTCTATCAGTTGACGTGATCGCAAACTAACAAAGTCTTTTCATAGTGCTGTACAGTGTCTCATTACATCAACCAGACAACATACTTTTTCATAAGGTATTCATCACATACACCTGTCCCCACTGCTTTTCAGGGAGATTTTGCAAAGAGGGGTACAGTGGCAAATATTGTGAGAACCTCTGCCAGTGCACCGATCGAATCTGTGACAGGAAAGGTGAATGTAGAAAAAACGTCTCGTGCGCTGTAGGTTGGTTCGCTATGCAGTGCCAGTACAGTAAGTGCGCAAAATTTGACAAGATTTACACCTTTGTAAGGGACCGTCCATAAATTACGTAAAGCGAGTTTGGCCGATTTTAACCCCCCCCTACTCCCCTCGTCACACTTCGTCACAAAAAAGTTAGAACCCCCTAAAATATGACGTCACAAAGCTCTGACGCTCTCCTCTAAAAGCCGTATTTTATCATTGAAAATTAGCATGTCACAAATTACTTTTTTGTAATTTAAATATGAATTTAGTGTAAAGTTGCACTCTAATATCGTAACACGTGTGTAGCCTTTAAAAACATCTTTACATAAATTGCAAGCAATCAGATATTTAAGTGGAACATTTAATTAAAGTTGCGCGTGTTTGACGTGACGTCACATGTCTTAAACACCCCTTCCCCCAAGTCACACATCGTCACAAATGCGTCACCCCCTCCCCTCTCAGGCGCGTGACGTAATTTATGGATGGCCCCTAATATCAAATGAAACCAAGAACGATATGTGTACAGCTATTCGAACTCACACTTGAACGGAGAGGTGGTGTCTAGATTAAGTATAACATACAATTTAAAAGTGTTCTTTGTACACCTTCATATCAAATAGTAAATGTACAAATGTGCTCTCCCTAATTTGGTGTATGCATATTTAACAATTGGATACAGATTGTACAGTATGTTATAGGTGTATTCTAAAGAGCAATGAAATCTTGTTAACACAACGGTTAGCATTAGATGATCACGTTCATATCGACAACAATATGCACACCGGCATGTAGAGAATCATATATATACCTGAACAAGTATTAGTTACACACGCTAGAAAAGCAAGTAGTAAATCTCCATCCAAACATTAATTAAGACTTTTACACCGGCAAGCACATCAATTGATTGTTATGAACTCATACATTAAGTATTATATTTTTACCTCGAAACTCTAGACTATATTTAACATTAAAAAAATAATAAATGGTTAGATAATACACAAGAATGTGGCGTAAAACTTCACGTCAAGTTTGAGATGTATATCTGTGATTTAGGTATTCATTGCGAAGCTACAAATTACACATCAGATTTAAATTTGTGTAAACAGTATTTTACGGGCCATACGACGCTACGGACCATAAAATGCTCCTGAAGTTTAAAGCAATTAAAATAAAAAACATTATCAATATTAACATATTAATCTCGATAATAAGACGCAATTGATTTTTGAAGAGCATTTTTGGAAGAAAAAAGAAGTTTTATTGTCCTTAGAATACGGTAATTACCGTAAATACAATTGTAAATTAATGCAAACATGAAAACTTAATTGACAGTAATTTGTATAAAGTGTTTATCTTTACCACATGTATTTGACCTAGCACAGAGCAATTAGACTTGTATGTATCAATTCAAGATGACACATAAATATGTAAATTAAAGTATGACTTACCGCACACTTCTTCTCTCTAAATCAAAGTATAAAGTATTTTTAAAGAAAATTCTTTTTTTTTCAATCTTTCAATCTCATAGAAATTCTGTTTACTTCATTTATGTCAAGATCTTTGCCGATCTTGTATAAAAAATTCATTAAAATATGTTTGGTAAGAATATTCAAGTACGATACCATAAAAGCTGAACATTGCAAGGTGTTATCTAAACATATCATTTTACTTTAGGATAAAAAAGCGATGTTTATCATAAATTTGACATAATTTTATAGTCCAGTGTATTTCCAATAACGAAGTGCCATTCTATAACAATAAAAAATATTCATCGCTAACAAAAGTGACATACTATAATATTAATTTTTTTTTAAATTTAAAAATGGTCGTATTATATTCAACTAAATTTCCTGTAAAGATGTGTCGTATTATTCAAATTATATATATTTCCGATAACAAAGGTATCATAAAAAAACAATCAAATTAATATATTTCTGATAAAAAAAAGTGTCAAACTATAGATATCAATTATTTTATAAATAACTCTAGTACCATAGCTTCAAATACCTTTCCGATAACAGACTTGTCCATTTCATTATCGATTCCCAGGTGACCTTACAGTCGAAGCTGTGGTCAACAATCCTCTTCTCGTGGATGGCAACGATTCGACCTGCAGCCCCCAGCAAATATTCTCTGCGAGATTCTCAGAATTTTATCTCTTTACATGGATGAGGATCGTACTTCACCCAAAAGGTACATCAAGATCAAATTACTTCTTTTGCTCGCAAATCTGTTTCCGTCTTCCAAAGCTGGAAAGAAGTATGAAGATAAAGAACCCTAAATGCAACAGATTTTCTTGGAAGTGATTGGTTATGATTTATGAGCAATGTCAAGAAATTTTTTCTTTCGATCCATTTGTTCTCTTATTTGAATGTGTCTTTAGCGCTAATGCCTAGCAATTAAATTCTTGATTACCACTGCAATCACAAGGTGTCATACCGACTTGAGTTGTTTCAGCTTTAAGGTCTCTTACTTTGTGCTGGTCCTGTCGATAATAAGAGACAATGGGACCATGAAAGTGTCCTTAGCGCTAACGCCTATCATTTAAGCTCTTGAATATAACTGCAATCACAAGGTGTCATACCCACTTGTGTTGTTTCAGCTAGGGCCTACAACTTTGTGATGGTCCTGTCGATTAAGAGAGACAATAAGACCATGGACGTTAAGTGCGACACACTGCGCGTGGCCGTAGAGGTCCCCAACACAATGGACGTGTTCTGTCGTCTAGTGGCTTATATAAACAAAGTTGTCATCTCCTGGGAAGGGATCGGTGACGTATGCTCGGTCTACATTAATGGAGGTAACAGAATCAAGAGTAAACTTTTCTAAATTATAACAATAGCTTTTACGTTGTTTTTTTTCATGCCTACGTTAAAACTCAGTGAAAACCAATCTAATAACATATAGAAACTCTAAAGTAAAACAAATGACACACGTCCAGCACATATATGGCATCAAATTAAAGAGATTAGCTCTTATGGCATCAAATTAAAGAGATTAGCTCTTAAACGGTAGTGATAAACAACTGAAATATTTGATCAAGCTATGTGCTTTGTTCCCATACACGCGTCTCTGAAGCTCATCATTAGAACATTTTAGGCCATATTCATGAGTCATTTTTATCATTTCAAGCTAGATTTTAAACTCATTTTAACCATGCATACTATACTTTAAACTCACTTTAACCTTCCAAGCCGTGCATTTGACTCATTTTACCATTTAAGGAAATAATAACTCATGTTCATGTCGCACGGCGAATATGTCCACACATATGGTATAAAGACAATATTTTAAGTCACCTTGACCTTGCAGACCACGTTTATATCTCACCTTGACCTTGCAGACCATGTTTATATCTCATCTTGACCTTGCAGACCACGTTTATATCTCACCTTGACCTTGCAGACCATGTTTATATCTCACCTTGACCTTGCAGACCACGTTTATATCCCACCTTGACCTTGCAAGCAATGTTTATAACTCACCTTGACTTTGCAGACCATGTTTATATCTCACCTTGACCTTGCAGACCATGTTATATCTCACCTTGACCTTGCAGACCATGTTTATATCTCACCTTGACCTTGCAGACAATGTTTATATCTCACCTTGACCTTGCAAACCATGTTTATATCTCACCTTGACCATGCAGACCACGTTTATATCTCACCTTGACCTTGCAAGCAATGTTTATAACTCACCTTGACTTTGCAGACCATGTTTATATCTCACCTTGATCTTGCAGACCATTTTTATATCTCACCTTGACCTTGCAGACCATGTTTATATATCACCTTGACCTTGCAGACAATGTTTATATCTCACCTTGACCTTGCAGACCATGTTTATATCTCACCTTGACCTTGCAGACAATGTTTTTATCTCACCTTGACCTTGCAGACCATGTTTATATCTCACCTTGACCTTGCAGACCATGTTTATATCTCACCTTGACCTTGCAAACCATGTTTATTACTCATTTTGACCTTGCAGGTCGCCTTCTTTTCCCCCACACCCGTATCAGCCACGAGGAAGGCACCGACAGGACCGAAGTGAGAAGCATGGACGACTACCTGACCGACGGGGACAAGTCCACCACCAAGTGCTTGACGATTGCCGCCAGTGTGTCCGATCAAGTGACCTTCACCTTCCTCAACAAATACGTTATACATAGAATACGCATTCACACGGGTGAGTTTAAACAAAAAAATAATAATTATTTTACTTTATGTCATGCAAGTTTTTTTTAACGAAAAACTGCTTTATAGTGATAAGTACAATGTGTAAGATTTTAATATTCACATTTACAATTTACCCATACATCATCGCTATTATTTCCAAATTTGATTATCATGCCTGCAAATTATTTAACAAAGGCAAAAAAAACTATTACCCACCCCCCACCCCCCCCCACCCGCCCCCCCCCCAAAAAAAAAGCACATGCCTTTCATGTACTATAGATTTCATTTTCAAGGCATTGCTAATAGAGTTGATTTAAATCATGCATCCTAACCCGGCTTCCGTAGACACAACACTATATTCTCATTTCTAACACAACATTCCTAGACCTAATACTACATCTATAGACCTAACACTAAATCTATAGACCAAATATTACATCTATATACCAAGCACTAAATCTATAGACCTAATACTACATATATAGACCTAGCACTAAATCTATATACCTAACACTACATCCTCATTTCTAACACAACATTCCTAGATCAAACACTGCATCCTCTCACCTAAAATTCTCAAACCTCACATGGCAGTCTCAGACTTAACACTACATGCTCGTAGCTAAAACATCTTTCCAGTCCTAAAACGACACCCATAGAATTAACAATAAATCTTCAAATCTAGCAATCTGAATGTGACTCTTTGACTTGTTCCTGTACAAAAATTAGATCTACCTGAGGAGTTTCGCCACAGTTTTAGCCTACTGGTCACGTTTGACCGGTCAGGGTCCGGGTACCTCTACGAATCAAAAGGTGGTCCGAGACACACTATCTTCACTGCCAACGCAACAATCGCAGCCACGGTCGTGTCAATAGCCATTAAAGAAAACTCCATAGCAATAAGTGAGGTGGAGATCTTTGGTGGTATGTGAAACTGTAGTACACTCTTAAATCTTTTACTCTCTAACTCTTACCTCCCCCAATCTCTATCGCTTACTGTTTCTCTCTCTCTCTCTCTCTCTCTCTCTCACACTCTCTCTCTCTCTCTTTCTCTCTCTCTCTCTGTCTCTCTCCGTCTCCTTGCCCCTCTTTTGAAGTACAGCTGTTCCCTTTCCGTTGTTATTTTGGAAACGCTTTCACTTTTAATTAATACGAGTTAGTCAAACTCACTATCAACAATAAAAAGTCTAAAAATTTCAAAAGTAGACAAAAACCATGTTTAAGCGTAGGAAGCAATGATATTATGTATATTGGGAGCGTCTGTAATGTATCAGATAAAATAAGAAATATATAAGTAATACAAGACAGATGTACTTGAGCACCAATACGCTCGTTGTAAACAAATGGTGATCTTAACCACATCATTTGAAACCGAAAGCAAAATCATATTCTTATAATCCAATGCTATCATGGCTAAGTGACATAAGTAAACCAAAACAAATGGTTGCGATTTCAAAATATCTCCTAAAAGGTAATTTTATGTTTTCCAAAAGCATAATTCAGATAGTGTTTTCAACTTTCATGTGTCGCTTTTCATTAACCTTGCCGGCAAAAAATATTTTCTGAATAACTTACATGTGGAAGAAAATCAGCAGCTTCGAGCCTAGTGCTCTTATTGGGTCTCCCCGGAAAACCCCCTAGGCTATCCTGCCCCTCCCCCAAAAGGACCTAACAGCTGAGGTACCCCCCCTCTTGGAAGGTCGCTTCTTAAGCGGCCGCCCGGGCATCAAGGACATGGTCAAAAATACCTCACGCTTAATTGGTTGGAAATTTCCCTACTACGACTCGCTACCACTTCGGCGCCACTCCGGCAAAGCATACGAGTCTCTATGGTTAGGACCGCCACAAAACGGGGATCATCAATGACCTAACTAGGGTGTAACCCCCACCATAAGATTTCCTCAGAGCTGGTGTCCACTGAGTTCTTCACGGTACCTTTTGCTAATCCGTACTGGCGCTTCTGGCCCTAAACCGGCACCGCTCAATGGAGTTGCTAGTAACTGAGAGGGACGATACGGTCGCTTCGGACTAACCCGACCCTCAACGGGTAGTTTGGTTTTCATCATCGGAATTGCATCTAATCCTCTGCCTAAGATCCGTACAGCGACTGTATTCATATGTGACTAGCACCTAACACCTAACATATCGGACTTCGGCATTGCCTGCCAGGAGTTGTCGATTTAGGGTTGCGGCCATTTTCGCAACCTTACTCGACTATCGAGCCAACCCCTTTTCGACAGACCTAAATAGTACATCCAATACAACATTAATATTATAAATTTATTATTGAAACAAACGATTTGGAAAAAAAATGTCATAAAACTATTTAAAAAACAAAGTATAACAATTTTTTAAAAATCACAATCATTTAACACGTCTTTTAATGCAATTTCCTTTGAGACATTTGAAATGTCTGTGCACATGTGAGCTTGCACATGCAACTCCTCCTGAACCATACCAGATAGAGGTTTCAGATCTTTTGCAAATATGCTAAGGGGGTCACAAGGATGTGTAATGGCCAAAAAAAAATACCGAAAAGGTTTACTGGATTTCCTGGAAAATAAAAAAAAACGAAAAAAAAAGAGAATTTTGTCAGTTTCTCTCCAACCATAACATCTATCGGGTTGAAACAAACGCCAAACAATAGCTAATATTTAGAACAATGTTGGAGAAGGACTTTTTCAAAATCGCTTTTCGTTGGACTCCCGTAATTTTAGCAGCAATTTGTAGACAGCTATTGTTCCACTTTGTTGCAGAATTATTAATGTGAAATAACTGTTATTGCAATTTAGAATGATAGTTAATGGCGTTTTCGTGCTTTGTGAGTGCTAATGTTAGATTGTTGCGTGGTGCGCATTATATTGACACATTATTCGTGTGACGCAGCGTCAGTGGATATGACGTCATATTGTGTTTAGTTTCAGAGTTACTTATTTGAATCGAATTTTAATGTAATCTAGAATGACGGAAATTGCGTTTCAATACACTTTCGAGTTTTTATTTCTTGTTTCCCTTTAAATAGTCGTCACATATAGGAAAAAAAATTAACATCGTGGTACATACAGCATTAAAATAATTATTCTACAAGCCTGTTTGTCAATGTCTCTATTCAGATTGTCCTCCTCCTTACTACTCTCTTGACTGCAATCTTAAGTGTGTGTCGACCTGCAAGGACTCCTGCATCTACAACGGCATCTGTCACGATTGTCGTGGGAGAGGAACAGGGCCGTTTTGCTCCACAGGTGAAGTCAGTGTGATTATGGGACTCCATGAGATTATATGAGATTATCTTATACATTACAGACAATCCTTCTACATAGAATATTATAGCGCCCTTTGCTTATGCTTGGTTAATGTTTATTTTATAGATGGAAATTAACATGTACTATCAATAAATTGGTACTTTTTTAAAAAAAACGTAAAAAACACGTTTTTGACTATAAATCCTTTATGTACGAGACATAATTAAAAGAATGTTCATTATAATACAATTGCGCAAGACAATCAAAAAATCCAAAATTTTATTTATGTCTCGTGAAACATGTTTAATATAATTTGCACCGATCGGGAATATATATTTAAAAATTATAGTCAATATAATACGTACCGAATCGCGAACAGGCAGGTATTAAAAAAGATCGTTAAATATAATACGCACCACGACACTCTATCTCAACAAATAACATGAAACATAGAGATAAATAAAATAATCTAAAAATTCAATACTTTAATTACAGTACATGCGATCAATCTGAAATTTTGATACATCGTTTTTATCGTCGGCACAAAACTGCCTGAAAAATTTCATGTCGCTAGCTTACGATGAAGTGAGTTAAAATCGCTCCAAAGGTTTGCGATAAGCATACAAGCAAACAAGGGCTCAAACAGACACCACGAGTTAATATAAAGGATTTAAATTTAAAAAACCGTTAAAAAAAACAAGTTTTTGACTATAAATCCTTTATGTACGAGACGCAACAAAAAGAATGTTTATTATAATTCGCAGGGCAAGACCATCCAAAAATACAAAATTTTAGTTATGTCTCGTAAAACGTGTTTAATATAATGCGCACCAATCAGGAATATGTTTATGAAAAGTGTTGCCAATAAAATACGAACCTTATTGCGCGACAGGAAAGGTCGTTCAATATAATACGCACCGTAACCCTCAATCTCAACAATTTAACCTGATACATAGAAATAAATAAAATAATCTAAAAATTCAATAATTTAATAACAGTCCTTGCGATTGATCTGAAATTTTGATACGTCGTTTTTATCATCGACACAAAACTGCCTGCAAAGTTTCAGCTCGCTAGCTTACGAGGAAGCGGGTTAAAAATTGATCCAAAGTTTTCGCTATAAGCAAACAAGCAAACAAGAGCTCAAACAAACAGACACCACGAGTTAATATAAAGAATTTTAAAAGGGCAAAGCTGCTTTGTTTGTTTGTGTCTCGAAATTCTTTATCTTTTTGTACAGTTGTACTACAAGTAGTTGTTGAATGTTTTTCCCCCGTTTTGTAATGCAGAATAACAAGAGTTTTTAGAAAGTTATCACGTCTGGTTAAACTGATGGTCTACAAAAAGTATCAATAGATAGTTTGTAAATGAGTTTGCACAGATGTATTACAAGATATTATAGAAAGGTTTTATATTCTTTCTTAAATAATTTAACATACGAGATAGAGTAAATTACATGTACTCTTTTAAACATGTGTTGCTTTTGATAAAAGGTTTTGAAATTATTGTGTAGTGTACAAGATGCACTAAAGCGGCGAGAAGCTGGCCTTTTGTTAAAAACAATTTATATATTCGAAAAGTCGTTCTTCTTTATAAAGTGTTTTTGAACCCCAATTTATTTACGTTATGAACTTTTATTTTATGAATGTTAGGTAAATTTATAATATAAAAAAACAGGGTATTAGTAGGCCTGACAAGACGTAACACAACAGCGAACGTTTCGGCAAAGAGCCTTCCTCAACGGACAAATAGTACACACATGAAACGAATAACACAAAATAATAATAAAAAAAACACTTAGCTGCGGTGAAATCCAAGCAGTCCAGTAGTGATAAAGTAAGAAGAGAAAAGTAAGAGCTTATATAGGAAAGGATAGGGTCGGTGTGGCCAATCGATCAGCTTGTCAGTGCGAACACAACGTTGATCCCGTGTGGTGTAAGAGTCCCATACTCATGGATTAGTCTATTCTCCAGACTGACCCGGCCAGGTGTGTTTGTACAGGAAACCAAGGCGGTGACAGACATGTCATCGACGCCCATGTGGTCACCTCCATTGAAGTGTCGGGAGACAGGACATTGTTTGTCTTGTTTAATGGCACGTACATGCTCAGCGATGCGGCACGAGAGTAACCTCCCCGTCTCACCAATGTACTTCAAAGGACAGCGCTTACACACAATGGTGTAGACCACATTGCGGCTGGTACAAAGATAGCCATTCCTAATCTTGAATACCCCCTTAGGGAAGACAATCTGGTCCGTCTGGGTAACAAAGGGGCATGTCTTGCAGCGATTACGACCACATGGCTTTGTGCCCAGATGGGAGGACGGAATAAGCAGACGGCTACGAACCAATAGGTCTCGCAGATTTTTGTCCCTCCTGGATACAATGAGGGGTGGGGTGGAAAATATGTTGTTTGTCTCAGGGTCCGCAAGGAGGATCGTGCAGTTTTTCAAAAATATTTCCTTGGCTCTGATGTTTTGGGGATGGTATGCGAGCACCAATTTGCTCCTTTCATTACTATCATTGGAGCGTGATACAAAGGCGTCGGCACGAGTGAAGTTTTTAATCCCCTGAAGTGCAGATTGAAGTATAGCTTCAGGGTAAGACCTTTGTCTAAAAAACTCCACCATTTCCAACGCCTTTTCCAAAAAGTCCTCATTAGATTGACACAGCCTATGGAGGCGAAGAAGTTGTGAAAAGGGAATAGAATCCTTACAGGATTTGGGATGAGACGAGGGATAGATTAGGTAAGAGTGGCTGTCCGTAGGTTTGAAGTAGGCCGAAGTGAGGAGGCAGTTATTCTGGATATTTACAGTAATGTCCAGGAAATTAACCGATAGTTCGGAAATCGTGTGAGTGAACTTAATGGAGGGGTGGAAAGAATCAACAAAGTTGATGAACGTGTCAAGTTCACTCCTTTCCATATGAGTTACCCCAATGCCGTCATCCATATATCTCTTATAGAATTCGGGGAGGCGACCAGTGTATTCTTTTTCCACTCTGTGCTCGAAATGGCCCATGAACAAGCAAGCATAGCCTGGTCCAATTTTAGTCCCCATGGCGACCCCACTGATTTGGTCAAAGAACTGGCCATTGAACTCAAACTAGTTGAGGGTTAGTACCAATTCCGCCAACCGTAGTAAGGCGTGTGTAGGTATATCTGGGTGAGGTTGCCTGTCCAAAAAGTATTGCACAGCCAGAAGGCCATCGTTGTGGGGAATGGATGTATAGTGGGGACATACATCAAGGAGGAACATATAGTGCTTTTCGTTTGGATTGATGCTCAGAGAGTCGAATGTCCGTAAGGCATGGTTGGTGTCCTTAATGTACGTAGGAAGGGATACCACTATCGGTTGGAAGACACCATCCAACAATTGAGTAACATCTAATATATTGAGCTCAGAAGCTTTAATGATTAAGGATGATCGACATCTATATTCTACAGTTGTTAACGGACACATCCAGTTGTTTTTGACAATATTATAAAATTGTTATGGACTGTATTTCCAATTGTTATGGGCCCCTTTTGCATGGGTGTTATGAAACCAAATGTATTTGATTTATGTTTATGCACTTTGATAGTTTTGCTATTTTACATTATAAATATTTTACTAATTTGTCTTGTTCCTGATGCAGTCAATACATCAATGTTGAAATTGGAGATTGAGCGGAATGAAAAAGTAAACACCGTGAAGGAAGAAGTGACCCCGTTTCAGTACTTATTCCTGGTACCACCGATATTTGGAATATTGGTAGCCTGCACCTTCATTGTCAGGAATAGATCGTTAATGGGTAAGTTATTTCAATAAAGCTAAGGACATTTAACCTCATTTATCTATATATATAAATAATATATAAATCAAAAGTATGTATGTATGTCCTCTATAGTTGACTAAAACATTCATCCGATCGCCATCAAACTTTTGGAGACTTTTGAGTACGCTCCTGGGATGGTAACTGGCTACTTTTTATGCAAAAATTTAACACTCATGAGGCACCGGGGGCCCATAATATGATTTTTTTCTTATATGAGCTTTATAAAAATTAGTTTAAGCGTTAGCTATTAGGTAAACTGATGGATTTTAACCAAACTTTGTATATAACAACTGGGTAGCCAATATTGAAATACTATGGGCACTAATTTCCTAATGTCGATTTCTTCGGGGCTGGGGGCCATAAATATATCTTTTAATAAACGTTTAAGGCTTTATTACCCATTTAAGTATTAAAGATCTAGATTAATACAGAGAAATATATCCGCTATGAAAATGATTGAAATAAACAGGTGTTTTGCACTTGACATCTTGCACTAAATGGGCATTGGGGTCCTTAATGTCGTTTTTTGCTTATATGAGCTATATAAAATAGTTTATGTGATAGCTACTGAGTAAATGAATGGATCTTAACCAAATTTTGTATATAAAAACTTGGAAGCCCATATAAAAAAAATGCACTGTCTAAGGCAAGGTCTAATGCCCAATCGTTCAGACCTTGGGGCCACAAATGTCTTTTTTTCGAATATGATTGAGATATTATATGCCATTCTATTTTTAACGATTTTGAGAAATATATACATGATGAAACTGAATTAAAATGAACAGCATGTTAAAATTTACATCTTACATCGATTGGGCCGGGGGCCCCAAATGTCTTTTTTTCGAATATGATTGAGATATTATTAGCCATACTATTTTTAACGATCTTGAGAAATATATCAATGATGGAACTGAATTAAAATGAACATCATTTTGAAATTTACATCTTAGATCGAATGGGTCGGGGGCCCCAAATGTCTTTTTTGTTGTTGTATACTCTAAGATATTATCTCCCACTCAGTTTTTAAAGAACTTCAGAAATATATCAATGATTAAACTGAATTTAAATGAACAGTTTTTCAAAATGTACATCTTGAACTGAATGGGCATCTTAATGTATTTTTTCCTCATATTAGCTATTTAAAAATAGTTTAAGTGTTAGATAATGAGAAAATAACTGGATTTTGACTAAACTCCGTATTTAAATACTTAAGAGCCTATATTAAATTACTATAGGGCACTGAACTCATAATGTCGATTTCCTCGGGATTGGGGGCCTTAAATGTGTTTTTTTACTAAACTTTTAAAACTGTATTCCCTATTCTATTTTACACGATATTGGGAAATATAGATAAAAATATTGATATATTTGTTATGAAATTGATTGAATGAACAGATTTTCGAACTTCATATGTTAAACTTATGGGTCCGGTGACCCTTAAATTATTTCCTTTTTTAACTATATGTATTCCTTTATACTGAGATCGTTGCAACGCACGACGGGTCTGCTAGTATACATATACAATTATGAGCTAGAGGGATTAAATATATTAAGGTAGGTACTTCAGGCTCTAAGCTAGCCTATTTTCGAAATAGCAAGTTGACATGTAAAGAACATGTATCTTTATTAACTGGAATAAAACATTTATGATTGTGTTATTTGACAATTTCGTTTGAACTTGAAATGATATTGTGTGTGTTTTTTTAAACTTGACTTCTAACTATTATTTTTGCGTGTATTTTCTCCTCATTCAATTTATTTCTTCTTTCTTTTACGGACACCTACAAATCACCCTTTAAATTATTTTATAATTTTATTTTAAAAAAACCCAGAACGCAGTGTGGACCCCTCTGAAGATGAAGATAACTCACGTTGAAAAGAACTGCCTTCTTGAATCCACAGTTACCGGAAATCTCGTTATCAGCATCTCAAATTTTTAAAAACAATAAACAACTGCGTCTCACTTTGAGGATAAATTTTACTTCATTCTCAACTACCGGATCGTCGACGAAAGATGATTTCAATCAATAGGAGTTGACCAAATACGACTTGTAATCACAAAAAAAACTTAAATCACAAACAAGCTCCATTTATATGATGGTATATTATATGTTTTGGTATGTTGTATTTTTTGATATGTTATAGAAATTTAGAAAAATGCATCAAGAGGGAAGGCAATTTTTCCTCTTACCTCCGTCTCGTATTCACATGTCTTATTATTTCTTACTCTGTTTTGTTCACAAGGACATAATTAAGTTTGTGTTATGCTAATGGTATCGGGAAGACACCATTTTATTGAGAGCACAATGAAAACATGCATTGTATCTTTTTGTGAAATGAATAGCCAAAAACACCATGCTATTCACCGCAGTTTTTGTCGTCAACACAATGGAGCCTGGACAGTATCATGACCACTTGTCATTTGTATGTGACCACGTCACGGATTTTGTTTTGTTATTACCAACGTAAAATTATTGTTCATCATTTTTAACATTGCACGATTTTGTGTTAAAACTATGTAAAGCAATAAATCTTAGAATTAAGAGGGTAAATATTTCTTTTGTTTTAATTTCTTAAAAATTTGTTTACGTCCCTCTTTATTAATTACATGCGACATTACTTAAAACAATCCGCAGCTACGAAACACACAAGAAGACATTCAAGTCGCCTGTTGGATTGTTATTATTCTTCCTACATTGTTGTTATTCTTGATACATTATTGTTATTCTTCCTACATTGTTGTTATTCTTCATACATTCCCCTGCTCGTTAGTGGTGGCTAAAAACTTGTGAACGCTACATCCCTTGCCCCATAGTCCGTCATGGACTGGAAAGGGGGTCAAGGACAAATTTCATAAAAATTTAATAAAAGATAAGAGTCAATATGTAACCGAAGGTATATGTAAAAGGTTGTATCTTTTAAGCTATTTGTAAATTCCTCGTTAGTTTAATACAGCTTATTGGATTTGAAAAAGGAAAAAACAGTTTCGTAATTTTACTATTTTAACAGTTTTGAGAATATAATGATTCGACTGTATTTATGCTTCAAAACATTGTTTCACTAAAATGTAATTTAAAAATAGAACATTACTCATGTTAGCTATGAATATTTTCGGTTTTTAGAAATAACAAACACTGAATAACAAATATCACATTACGCACCCTTTTCTCTAGGGGCCTTCCATAAATGACGTCGCGCACCTAGGGGATGGGGGGGGGGAGGTCTACACATTTGTGACGATGTGTGACGAGGGGGAGGGGGTGTTTGAGAAATATGACTTCACATGGAAAATCGCAACTTTAAATAAAAGTTCCACTGAAATATTTGATTTCCTACAATTTATTTTATGACATTTTACATGGCTTCACGCGTGTTACGGTATTAGAGTGCAACCTTACGCTAAGTACATACTTAAATGACAAAAAAGTGATTTGAAACATGCTCTTTTTCATATAGATATACAGCTTTAAGGGGGGGCTGTC
This sequence comes from Ampullaceana balthica, assembly GCA_944989445.1. Lineage (NCBI taxonomy): Eukaryota > Metazoa > Mollusca > Gastropoda > Lymnaeidae > Ampullaceana > Ampullaceana balthica. The sequence continues at coordinate 722,311 of CALYLW010000029.1, forward strand.
AAAGTTTTGTGACGTTATATAGGAGGGGTCTAATTATTTGTGACGACTCGTGACGAAAAAGGGAGGGGGGAGAATGAAAAATTGGGACAAAATCGCGTGATGTCATTTATGGATGGCCCTCTACCTCTAAACGTAACGGTTATTGAGTGTATATTTTTATTACGTTTATAAAAGCTCTTTCATTGTTTTAGTTTCTCTATATCTATAATTCTCAAAACATTTAAAAAACAATATTCACACGGGTTCTTTAAAAATAAAGCACAAAAGGCTAAGTTTCTCAGACCGAATGCATTGATAGCCCATATATTAACTAAGTCATATTCGTTGCCTTTGGAAGTATATTGACTATAGTTTTAACTTTTTAAAATTCCAAGAACAAAAAACACAAAATTTCGCACTGAGCATTACAAAGCACCATTAGAAAACAAGAGAGCTTCTATGTTTCAGTGATTATATCTTGCAACGAAATAATTAATTTCCTTGTGTTCTACTTTTTGAAAGCAACATTTGTGCCTCTTCAATTCGTTTATTTTCCTTTATTAGTTTTCTTATACTGTTAAGTAAGTGTTGATTATCTCTATAAATATATTTACTTGATCTTATTCTATTCCCGTAGTCTAATCCTTTAAACTTTATATCATATGTCTTCTACACGCCTCGCTCTGCTTAAAACACACCAAAACACGTTTCATTTATCTATTTCTATTAACTTTACTCCAAAAATTTTCTTCTATCAAAATAACTTAATCATATGAATTTATTAGATTTTGGTCATCATACAACCTTAAAATTGAATTACAAATACAATTTCATTGAACAATTGTAGCCATAAACTCTTCGATTATACTTTGTACGCTTACATCTAATTTTCCATGATTAAATTATCGTGAATAGGATTCAACAGTGTGTACCACACTTAAATGTCTATACTTATTCACCATATACTTGTTTACACTCATGGTAATCATATTTTATCAGTTTTATTGATTACCAGTCACCAGTTTTTTTATTTATTTACTATATACAGTTTTAAAATTTTTACTCATGACGCTTATCTATCACTGTTTCCCTAAAAAGTTTCACTCATTGCCGTGTGTCCCAGTTAAATATTAGCATAGAACTAACTGCGAAATGAGCACACATAAAATGAACACAACACTAAAAAGGCATATTACCATAAGGATGACTACTAACACAGCACTGGCTTTGAAATTAACGCAAAGCAAATGCATAGCAAGAAAACAAACATTAGTAACACGAGTTGTTGAGTACCGGGCAGTTTGGTCTTGAGACACAAGAGTTCATTATTCATTGTTCTAAAGACTTACGTCTGTTTTCAACTACGAAGGTGTTCAGATCATCCTCCCCTACCCTGAATAGACCCGTGATAACTGAAGGTCTAATGCTACTGCAAAACTCGGCCTGGATCTTCCTAGGACACCTGATTTCAAGCACAATGTTTGGTACGTATGACATTGATCATTTGTCGGATAGGCTACCGAGCACATTAGCCACTTGATCATGTCCTAAGTACCTTAAGAGCTGATGCTAAAATTAATAATGTCTAAGGACCATTCCAGCACACGCTAAAATAAACGATGTTCTAAGAATATTTAGGAGCACGTGATAAAATCGCTTGGTAACCTAAGAGTAGAGGCTAAAATTAATAATGCTTTAAGGACCTTTAGACATATGATAAAAATAATAATGTCCTAAGCACCCATACGAGCACATGCTACAATTAATCATTTCATAGGGACCTTAAGGCCTTAAGATCTTATGCAAAAATGTACCATGTACTAATGATTTAAGAGCACATGCTAAAATTGATCATGTCCTAAGGAATTTCAGAGCAAATATTGAAATCTATTATGTCCTAAGGACCTTACGAGCTAAAATTGATCATCATCCAATGATCTTTAGAGCAAATGCTAAAATTAATCATGTCCTAGGGATTTTAAGTGGACATGGTACAATTAAATTTGTCCTAAGGGCTTTAAGAACGTACCCTACCACTGAAGCATTGAGCACGGCTTTTCGGTGCCTTTTTTAAATATAATATTTTGTTTGAATAACTTTTAAAATGCAGTCCCGGTAATAAAAATGTGTAAGAAGTAGTACAAGGTAATAATACTTTCTATGAAGTAATATGACATTAAAATATTTTGTGTAATTTATAAATAGTAAGTATACACATTGGTTGGGTAATTGCTATTACGAGTTGCAATAAGCTTACCTTCCAAGAAACTGTAACAAGTGACAACGTCACTCTTTTCTGTGCAGAAATAACGGAGATAAAACACAACCCATATTAGCACACTTTAAATTTCCGTATAGTTGAAATTGAGAGATTTAGAGAAAGCCGTCGTTTATAGAATGAATTACATTGGCATCTACTTCGTCATTACGAGATTGAAGTTTATAGTTTCACTCTTCTAGCTATAGTACAACTACAAATATGTATTTTTAAAATGTACATAATACATTCACTACATAATTTAAAACTAATTTTTTATTGAACTTTTAATCGTCAATTATTGCTTGAAAATTTTTCTCATTGTGATTTGATAGCCATGTGACAATGCGTTTTACTATTTTTAGACACTAGTGTATTAATTACCTTAGTTACTTACGTGTTTTGATAATTACATCCAGGCCAGTGTATTGAATGTCCAAGCTACAAATGGTTTGCCTTTGAGGGTAAATGCTACATCCCATCAGACACTAAAGACACATGGACAAACTCTAGGGTAACGTACCAGTTTCAATCACTCCACCAAATCTGTTCATTATAAACTAACTAAAGTGTTTGTATTGTTCTGCTTCTTCTCAAAAAGTTTCAAAGTGCAAAATTAGGAAATAACTATGTAGAGTATCAATTCCTATCCGTCGAATATAATTTAACATTAATTTTCTTCTGCTACATTCGCTAGCTAAACCAAGTGCAAAGATCATTTCTGCAGACATTCTTGTGCAATGAATTGATGTTTTTAAAGACAATGTAGATTAGTTTCTAAATTGGTTTAAAATTGTTTCTGACAGGGCCAGGTAAATCATCCCAATATTTTCATTTTACCGCCTTCAAGAGAAGATATTTATATAAAATTTGTATCTCTCTCTATCTATGTCTCTCTCTCTCTCTCTCTCTCTCTCTCTCTCTCTCTCTCTCTCTCTCTCTCTCTCTCTCTCTCTCTCTCTCTCTGTCCCAGTTATTAGTCAGTGTTTCTTAAGCATGGATTTGATAATATAAATCATTTTTATGACCTGATATAGTCATTGTCTTCTCTCTCTCTCTTTCTCAATATGTCTGTCTCTATCTCTCCGTCTATCTCTTTCGTTCTTTTTATCTGCCTGTTCCTTCATGTTCCTTCAAAGTCTTATAGCTAATATCAATTGAATCGGTTGCAGGATTTCTGTAAAGATAAAGGAATGCATCTGGCGAGGTTCGACAAGATTATAAACGCCATGAGGACTATCAAGTCGTCGCAGTATTTTAAAGACTTCTTCTCAAGTCAACATAAGTACATTCTGTATTTGAATAATAATGTCTGTGATTGCTCCAACTCATTGCTCATATATATAAATACTGGGCTAATTAACAACAAAATCAATCTCTAGTCTTGATATTTATTCCTATATGCTGTCACAAGTGTTTTTAGACATTAAAGCCCACAAACACAATGTGATTGGAAGGCATAGGAAGAATGTAGGAGGATAGGGATGACAAGTGATTTAGCTAAAAAAAATATTACATGTGCGTGTACATTTAAAAAAAAATATGTGCATAGTATCATGCTTTCAAAACAGTCTTCCCAGCCGAGACACCAAACTGTGTTCACAGCGCGTATAAATGAACCCATAAATATAGTTTTATCGTACTAATAGGTGATAGCAGTGACTGAGATACAAATTTTGTTGCATACATTTAAACTTTAAAAAAAAATTACTTTAAATTTATAAAGGGATGCTAATATTATTATTGTTTCTACACAAGGAGCTTCCGAATTAATAAACTAACTTCAACAAAGTTTGCCATAAAGATATTGATTTTTATTTCTATTTCAGAAGTTTGTTGTGTTTTTGTTTGAGAGGTGTATATACATTTCGTAGCACATTTAATAACATGATTGCTTTGTTTTAATTTTGAGAAGTGATATACCGTTAAGCATTATTTTCCATAATTGAATCGGTTTGTTTTTGTTAGAGCAGAGGTTAATGAACTCTGGACTGGGGCAAACGACGAGAAGAAAGAGGGACTTTTCCAGTGGGAGGACAACGAGGCGAATGTTTACTTCCCATCATTGACCCACTCACCGTGGGACGAGGACTGCATAGTTCTGAGGAGCTCCTTTCAAATGGACGACGTCAAGTGCGACTCGCATCACCTGGCGTTGTGTATGGCCATTGGTAAATTGGTTTAATAGCGGGCTCAATAGGTTTGGTCATTTAATGGCGGGAATTCTATTTATAGTGTATCAGTTTCAATGTTATAGATTTATCAAATGTCATGGTATTTAGCTTTGACTTATCTCAACAAGTCGCTGTTGATTCAACGTGTGTGTGAGCAAGTTCATTTAACTTGACCAAGATACACAATTGCATTCAATTTGATTATACCAACAATAGTGCACTATGTTTTTGTCTAATATCTATGCTATTTATGATGAAAACCTCGTTTTAAGGTAAGATTTCTAAAAAAATTAACATTACGTAATGTCATTTGAAAAACTAAGCTAAAGCGAATACTGTTAGTGAATTTTAATTTTCTCGATCTTTGTATGGGAATAGGAGATACCATTAAATTGCTAGTACTATAATTACTACTGCACAAAATGTTGAAAACCATCTATAGACATGGGATGTCGTTGACCGTTTTCAACAAATTTTGTTTTGAAAGATATTGTAGGAAGTATATTGGTGACACCCTAAGTTAAAATTTCGACTCAATTGTTTCTTTCAATAGGGCTCTGGTATCATATTTATGCGTGATACAAACTGGGAAACGAAATATTCTTATTTTCCGAGAGTAACTTTGTTAAATTAAAATATATGTAACTGTATTTGTGAAAATTGGGACAAAGAGGAGTCGTAGGAGATTGGTGGAATGCTCAAGGTAACATGTTGTTGTATTGTTTTTTTCGAAAGTGTCACTCCAAAAATTCTTGTCGTTGATCTTGTAAGTGTTGTTGTCTCAACAAAGTCAACGTTCATGAAACCCGCTAAGGTTTTTCTGATCCATATTTCTCACCAGACGTCAGCGATGACACGCCCCACATCTACATGGTGCCCATCACAAACAGACACATACCGGACAATAAGTTAGAGTTTTACCTGACGACAATCTCAACGGCGCTGATAGAGGTAGGCTGTACTTATCGTTTTAGATGGAGGGAGGGGGCAGCACTACGTCACAGTGTGAAATGATCGTAGGACAGGTAATGCCTGTGGTAGTTTATTAAGCCACCTGAATACCTCTTTGGGACGCAATGACAGTCTGGATAGTTGGATAGCTGGAGGATGTGGTCACAAAGGAGTAGCTACGATATTTTCGCGCCCGGGGACAAACTAGTAATTTGTAGATCCCTACATATCTACTATCCGCGTTTGTTTATTATAATGTGTTTTGCCAAGTCTTATTTCTGCGCCTATTTACCTCGGCCCTTCGGGCTATCACCTCTTCTCTACGCCTCTGATCTTGGTTTAAGTATTTTAAAATTATACGCAAACAGTATAGTTGAATAAATAAAGGTAAAAAAGGATTTTTTTAAAACACGTTTTTATAAGTGGATTAAAAAGAAGAAAATAATAAAAACTTATACGTTCAAGTACTTTGATTTAATATGACTAAAACGTTGGGAGGCTGTTTGGTATAAAATTTAAGATTTATAATTTAGAAGGCAAAAGAGAGTTCTATAAGTGAGAAAAGGAGTGAACTGCATATGTAAAACCTAATAAGCGCCCGCCCCACGTTTTAGTCATATTAAATCAAAATACTTGAACGTATAAGTTTTAAATTATTTTCTTCTTTTTAGTACACTAATAAAAACGTGGTTTTTAAAAATAATTTTTTACCTCTATTTATTTTACCAAACACCTCATCAGCACCCGCTCAATGTTTTAATACCACGGCGATGAGGTCACGGGGTGAACTCGGCACGTGAAATCTAACAACGGCAGACGGATACAGATGTTTATTTAGAGATAAACTAAAATGCATTAATTGAATTACGGTACATTCGATCGATCTAAAATTTTGCTCAAATGTATTATCATCTAAGATCTATACGTGGGAAAATTTTGAGCTCTCTAGGACCATCAAAAGTGGTTTAAGTTTACTTTGACAAATTTGAAAAATTGCGGACAGATATACACGAAAGCAAGTTAATAAAAACGTGGTAAAAAGTGAATTAAATTAAATCGAAACTGCGAGAGATTCAGCAGAAAGTCTCAGTCACTAAAAAAAATACAAAGCTAAATTGACATTTGTCGTAAGAAATGCTTGGTTTGAAATGTGAAAGAATATTTTTAAACGCCAACACACTCGAGACGATGAAATGAACTTTGATATTATAAAGGCAGAATTGCAGGATGAGTTGTTAAACACACTGAAGTGGACAGGCAATAACAGTAATGAAATGTCGATCATGTGTAATTACAAAATGGTAGCATAAAATAATGAAACCTTGACCTTTATGGACAAAATTAAGGCAACCACATAAGTGTTGGACTTCAGCGATACTCATCGATCGGTTTGTTGTTAAAAAGAAACAGCTTCTAAATTACCCTTCTTTTCTTTTCAAACAAAGTTTTATCTATAACTAATAAACAATGATACATTTTACATCGATTTATTTGAAGCGATAATTAACGATTAAAAGATCTTATATAATCGAATATTATAATAAATGTTCATGAGCTTAATTTTTTTTTAAATGTCCAAGGAAAAGTGTGTATTTGGAGGACGGGGGAGAGGGCAAACTAGATATTTACTTTTAACGAAACAATTTAAATAGAAAAATCATCACGAGATTCAGCCCTAAACCTAATTTTAATTGAAAAAAGACATTAGTAAAATATTTCAACTAATTAGGATTTTGTCTTTTAATATATTGTTATTCCCCCCCCCCAATTTTAATTCTTATAATGAGTTTAAATTTCAAGCTCTATATAAAATCTGTGATTTTTACAGGTAAACATGACGTTTTCTAATGACAGCTCTAGCATATGGATCACAATCATCTTGACCAAAAGCAAAAACGCCAAACATTTTGCTGTTGGGTCCGACTCTTTGTGAGTCTAAATAATATAATAAATATTGCTTAGTCCTCAATACCCATGATGTCAATAACTGTCCTATCACCAGCATTGTCAACAATATTAGTTTTTTAAGCATAAGCAATACTGGTATTTTAAGTTTTAAAAATACTCGCTTCAAAGGAAACTATAAAATTACTTTTATAAAGGTTCGCTTCAACATAATTTTATCATAGACGTAATTAACAATTGATTTTTTATAAGGGGATTACTCAAAATTAAAAAACATTCGTTAGTAGCAACCCTTTCACCTATGATGGGGTACGAACAGCAATTTATTATTTTTTAATAAAATACTGAAGCATTGCATTGTTTTTAAATTCAATAATATTTTTAGAAAAATTAATGCGGTAAAGTGTAGACCAGTAAGTAAGTGTCAATTTTCAGAAGTGGCGATCATAATACAATTTTTTAAATTGTGCAGTCCATCAAGAATACTAAAATTCTATGGCGCTTTTTTTTTATTGTATTCAATCATTTGGCAAAGAAAAGAGGAGGCCTTACAAAGAGTCATTTTATCAAATTATTCTTTCAGATATAACAACGCTTTTGGAATATCGTTCTGCTATACCTTCGTAGGTCGGGGAATGTTCAGTGTCAACTTTTACAGACATGAACTCTACGAATCTGTCGTTGCCTACACTGCGATTCCTATGTCTGCCTGGGGGACGAGATATTTCCTCGTCACGCTGGAGTAAGTTTATTGGACTCTAAATTTAACTTTTCGTCAGATATTTTGTCTTTGTTTTGGTACATCTTCAAGTGTTGATAATGATAGTAATGCTGACGGGGAAAAAATTCCTTACAAATCTCAAACCATCAATACGATACAAAAAAAATATAAAAAAATAATGGACTTAGAAAGCCATGTAGTCATTTACCGTGTGTTTAAATCATCGCGTACCAAACTCGTGAGCTAGAAATTGTTAGTTGTTGTGAAGATGCTTAGGAGAGGTTTAAAAGTAACAATTAATGTCTAAAACAAAACTTCAAACACTTTTTTACCTGCTAAAGATCTGAGACACTTTTCATCCACTAACAGCCCCAATGACACCCCAACGGCCTTTCTGAAACTTCTGAGTTTGATGCATATGTTTTTGTCCTCTGCCCCATGAGAATTCTCTACGCACAAATGATGTATTAAAGATGTTATACCTTGTTAAGTGACAACCTAAGACGTTTCTGTGAAACCTACACGCGTCAAGAGACCGCAGAAGCCTTAATAGTTCCTAACAGCCCTCGTTCTGTATTCAAAGCTTAAATGAATTAATGATCTATTGAAGATCATCAAGGAAATAAACTTCATCAAATGCCTTTCTTAAAAATATCTGATGCGTCCCTGATATTCGTAGGATTTCCCAAAGTGATCTGATATTTCTTGTTGGGGAACGAAACCTCAAATTTTTAGCTGGCAGAACCAACGTAATATGACTGCTATTTTGCCGCGAACAACCGGAAGCGGCCCCTTGTTGGAAACTAAATCCTCCAGCACAAGAGCCATAAGGCTTTGACTGAGACTTCAGATCCTGCTGTTAAGTTGAAAGACAACATTTTATTGTTAAATACCACATGCCGTTTGTAATTGTATACAGTTAAGAATTTAAAGTTTGTGCTTGAACTTAAAATCCACTAACGCCAACCAAATACAAAATGTATTCATGTAACCCAATTCATCATTTTAAGTATGATCATTACCCACGAAAACCACATTTATGCCATTTTTACAATATGTATAGATAAAATTCGATTTCCAAACTATTTATTACGAAAATGTTAAGACTTTCTAAAGAAAATACTAGGACAAAAGTTTTAAATTATACAGAAGCCCATTTCATTTCAGATACCCATAATATTTTGTTTGTTTGTTCGTCTAATAACGTTATATTTTACACACTGACTGATGCGTACCAAGACAGTGTGTCTTTTTTTACTAATTGTAATTAATAATTTAATACGCAAAGTTAACGAGTGCTAAATCGCTTATTTATTCCCCCAGTGCAAAGCCGTTTTTTGGTATGGCAGCCTACGATGAAGCTGACGTCAACATTCGTTTCTCAATCACCCCAGAGACGGGTCATTTCTCGGTCAAAGGCACCACGATTAATCATGGATCTGTGACGTCACTGACCCTTCAAAGGTAGGGTATCGTTTAACTCAAAACGCGCATTGCAATGTGTCATCTACGTTTACAGCAAGGGATATGAGGAAACCGATACCAGAAACCAGGAAGCTTACGCGCGTCGTTTGTTGGAGTCGGCGTGTCGGGGTTGAGGAAACAAACGAGATATTTACCATCTAAAGAAAGCAAAAAATCAAAACAAAAAGATCAAACTCTTAAGACAATGTTAATTCTCAAAGATATTTCAATTCATTCTGCTAATTGAATTTGATTGGAATTCATTCACCTTTTTTTTTCTTTAATGATAAAATAACATTATAATAGTTCGATGGCCTTAACGCTATGGCATTAACTGCTGAAATGAGAACGATTATTATCAGGGCGTAAAGCTGGCCTGATTTTTGTCTGAATCTTCAAATATTGCCCTTTTATCATTTCCAATAGCTTTATTAATCTAATATCTAAAGCTGAAATGTGTCTAATCTATACTCATTCCAAGGCAAATGAGAAACAAAAAAATGGAAGTCTCAAATATTTCTTTTATTAAGTGCAGTATGAAGTTAATGCTGAAAGCCATGTATGTCAGCGTTATAAAGATAATCAATGTTAAGAACAACCTCAAACACATGGTCCACATTAAGATTTATTTGGCCATCAATATCATTATAAGAATTATTGGCTTTGCTAAGACATCACCCCATTAGTATATACCTCGTTACAAATTCCTCATTACGATTTCGTGCATCAAGACATGGGCCAACATGTTTTCCATTCATCATGATAGCACCCTAAAAGATTAAAGTAGTTGAAATTATATTATTTTTACAAGGATAATTGTATGCTAATTGTAATTAGACTTATTAACATCTTTCAGATTACAGTGATTGCGATTAGACTCATTAACACGGGAACCATTGTTATAATTTTCGTTTAGAGTTTACTTTTCAGGATTATAATGAGTATTTAAGACTCCCTGAAATTATTATTTTTTCAACTTTTAAATAATAATTGAATACAATCTGAAATTCTTCTATGAAGTCTCGAACATTAAATAACCAACAATAATATTTAACTAGCCAGCCAGCACATTCCTTATAATTAACTTTCACTGACCAGCTCAAAACATACACTATCAGTCATTAACTAACGCTTACTTAAAAAGTCAATAGGAAGCACTGTTGTATGGTAATGCAGTATAACATACCAAATAATAATAATAATAATAAATTGATTATTTATATAGCGCTGTATCCCAGTAAGGAACTGGGCTCACAGCGCTTTACATGAAAGAAATAACATACCTATAAGTATTAAATTAACTTTCATATCATAACAAACACAAAAATTACAGTACATTACAAATTACAAATAATTAGCCTGCATGGGCATTTACTTATAAACTTTCAATTATCAGATTGTCAGCGTTTGTAATCAGGCTTTGTGAAGAGGCAAACACAGTGCAGAGTATGACGGGTGAGTAGACTGTGTGGCTTGTAAGTTAAAGAGTATGATGTGTGAGTAAATGTGTATAGTTGGTTATGTAAGTATCTTCAGTTTAAATTGTTTCGTTAAATTAGTTAAGTGATTAAACGAATGTTTTTATACTATAGAAGAATTTAAATAATGTACTTTTAATTAATATTTCATTATCGTTGAACAGAGTCGCCCTTTGAGCTTTTAGAACCTTCGGAAAAATTGAAAAAATGTCGGTTTCCGTTGGTTTAGGTTAAGGTTTAGAAGCAATAGGTTTTATTTATGGTAAAACATTTTGTCACCAAACATTCAACGTCAGGGTAAGAATAGGTATTTTTTGGTATACAATTGAATTTTTAGTATGAATTTTTGTTATCACGGTCTTGCGTTTTTTTTGACGCATGATGCAGTCTGATAACAGTAAATTTTGTGGATATTTCCAGGAACGGAAGTTAGCTCCAATAAGCCCATAGCTGTGGTCAGTGGTCAGTGCAAGGTGCAATTTGGAACTGACCCAAATAAGCATTCGGAGGATAGTGCAGAAGGTAAGGAAGGACACAGACAGAAAAACTTACTGAGTCTGAAAATTTATTTAATACCAATTAGAATTTTCAGGTGGATCGGTAATACACTAAGAAACCTGCTACTAATACAACAAGGCAAGCCCTGAAATCGAACCCACGGGTTAAGCGGAAAAGAGGCCGTCCAAGAAACACTTGGCGCCGAGAATTGGAGGCAGACATCAAGAGAATTGGCCGTGACTGGAAGATCCCGGAGAAGCTGGCCCAGGATAGAGCGGCCTGGAGGTCTCTCGTAGGTGGCCTATGCCCTTGGAGGAATAGCAGACGCCGACGATGATTGGTGGATGACCCTCATGGACGATAAGGCTCAACAACGTTTTTCAGGGCTTTAAAATATAAATCAATTCAAATAAAAAAACACATATTTTTACCTTATAAAGAATTAGACTACAAAGCTACCTGTACTTTTCCTTTATATTTTTAAAAGCACTCTCTTTGCCACAGCTCGTGACGACGTTAGAAATACACATACATTATTTTGATTTGCATTTCTCGTGATTTCTATATTACTTAAATCCCTTTGACAAGCCAAACGCATCTAAAATCGCAATTTAAGAGAGTTTTAAAGCTTTTCTTAAGACATATTTTCATCTCCCTCGTTGTCTAGAAATGTTGCTTCCAACGCGTTTTTACGGCCGTGACTACATCATCGCTGTCATGGTAACCAGGCAAACTTCGCCCCTCACGATTGTCATGGCTGGTGAGAACGAGACAACGGTTTTCGTATTTACCAAAGATGCGATGTCCCGAGAGCATATCGCTCGTGCGGGGCAACATTTCCGGGTAAGTAGTGATAATTTGGGGAAATGCCTCAGGCCTCGTTTTCATAATATCATTCTTTCTAATAGACCAGTTCTTCTCAAAGTGGTGGTCCGCGGACCAGTGCTGGTCCGTGGATCATCCCCTACCGGTCATCAAAAGTTATCTAGAAAAGACAGACAACTATAATTATAATCCCCTTTTTAGCAACGATTAATTGAAACGCTGTAGGATATCTCAATTTTTTAAAATTAATAAGCACATAAAATGAAAAAAAAACATTTGGCTACCACGTCAGTACAGTGAAAATAGTTCAACGGTCTATGGTGCAAAGGAAAATTCCTGCCGTCCGTCATACAAAAAAGTTTGAGAAGCATTGGCATAGACCACGAATCGTCTCTGAGGTGTATTGATGTTTCAAATATGTCAATTTCTATTTTTAGGTCCAAGTCTTTAGTTTAGTTAAAATTAATAAGGAATAATTCATGTATCAGATTATAAATTATGTTGGTCATTTGATGCCAATAGGAAGGGCTTTCAGTTTTGAATAAACAGTTTCTTATGTTGGTCATTTGATGCCAATAGGAAGGGCTGTCAGTTTTGAATAAACAGTTTGTTATGTTGGTCATTTGATGTCAACAGGGAGGGGTGTCAGTTTTGAATAAACAGTTTGCAGGTCAAATGTTGTTAGTGGTAAGAGTGTGGGTTTTATTTGCCCAGCTGATTTGTGTTTTGTCTTATTCCCCCAGTAAACAGTTTATAAGACAATTATCCAAATTTACATCCTTGTCGGGGTTAGTGAATGGTGTGACAAAAAATAAAATTGATGATTCGTTTATAGCTCTACATGAATATAGTAAACAATCGTTAATGTATGAACGACATGGCGTCTTCTACGACATTTTAACTCTTATTAAAATGGGTAATATTTTTAAACTCCCATTCTTGTATACATATTAAGAAAATTAAACAGATTTCTTAGACATATATTAGTTTCGTGAGACATCATTCACCCAAACACCCTTTACATCGCCAAAATTCTGCGGCCCCCCCCCACCTTTCACACTTACCACACACTAACCTCATCACAGATAGGCGTCTCACAACATGCGTTTCGTATTACGAGTGACAAGGACGTGCAGGTGCTCGTGGCCCAGACGTCCTGCTGTCCATCTGACACTGACCAGTCGTCCTTTGAAGGTGATCCTTCCCTGAGCTTGATGCTGCCCACGGCCCTCTTCCATCACAAGTATATGTTTATGTAAGTATGAGGTCTCTGATGAAAGCTAGTCTATAATGCGACGTTAAATTTGTTTTTCCTCTAGGAAAATGTTATACTTTTAACGTTTGTTTAGTATTATAAACAAAACTAGAGTATTACCCGTCAAAATTGACGGAAATTTTCAGCTGAAATCTATTTATTTTGAAAAAATTTCTTAAATGCACACAAAGTATTTTATAAAAGGAGTTGTAGGGCGCCAAGGGCGCCCCCTTTGTTTTTTGATTTTATAATTAACCATCATCAAATCCTCTTTTTACATTGTTCCCTTTTCCAAAATTAAAATATGAGCTAAAACAATGACGTCATATAATATTTTTACAGCGCATCTTTAATTTGCACACCTTTGATGCATTGGTGCAGTAATTTGGTGCGCTGCTTTCTAAAGTTAGTAGCGTCACGGACAGAAACTACAGACGTGACAGAGATTGCAAATTATGTATATTGATTTTTGAGCGATAATAATAATAAAGCGATATAAATTTTCTATTTATTCTTATCTTTATATATAATTCACCAAAGCGAGTATGTGCAAATGAGCATGACGAATGACCCTCACTAGGGTCGACCAGTGGTTGGCAAGCGAAGGTGGTGGAGAGGGGGGAAAATCTCGAGACAAACAATGCTTCTTGAGTTCAAATTTGTTGTTCCTTCTCTGATTGACATGCATTTCGTAGTGTAGTAGTTATTGCATCCGCCTACCAAGCGGAAGGTTCTGGGTTCAAGCCCCAGCTGAAACATAATTTCTTATTTTAAAAAAAAATGTTAATGTTAGTCCCCGTTATTTTTCTCCTTTCTTTGCAAACATGACTTCGCAACATGGCTGTAAACTTTGTTTCTCAACATTGGGATAACTTCAGCGACGTGCTCTCCGTTGTTCTCAGTGACGGAAACGTAGTCAGTCACTCTCCGCAAAAATACGTTGAGTAAATTCATATTTTAGGAGTATTTGGTGGCGAGGCAGAAATTCTTCCCGCCAGTATCATCATTTACTTCAGAGAACGTCCTCATACCTCTTCCCGAGTTTACAATCCCGGTCAACATTTGTCTAAATACCTGCTCTTTAGCGTTCCTTCCGATCATGGCCATTACGAAATTCACTTGGCTTTCACACGTGATAACTTTCTGGTTCCATCTATTGACAACGTCGGTATGTCCACACAAATTTCACAGCCGTCTTATCATACTGATGTGACGTCACCTTGCCACTATCCTGATAATTATGTATAACCACATTTCAAAACACACTGCACTGAACGAACGGATTCCGTAGAAGAATTTCAATCGACCATTCGTTCTAAATCATTCTGACTTTTCTGATTTATTCGTACTTTAGTTTTTGTCTGTTCTTTCCCCCCTTTCTTTGCACTATCTATGAGCAAATCTGTAGCGTATGCTACGCCGTGGGTCGAATCTAGTTATTATTATTGCTCAAAACTTTTCATACATAGGCCTAGTTAGTTTTTCGAAATTTCTTTAAAGCACATTAAGTATTATTTTATATTGTTTAACGTTTAAAAAGTACATTTCAATGTTTAACGTACATTAAATCTTTCAGATTTTTAAACGGTTCTTTCAAATTATTTATTTGAAACAATATATCTTAAAGTCTAGTAATTTATTTTAAAAAATAATGTTTCGTTATTTGATGACTTTGTTGCTTAATGTTTAGTTATAAAATAACAATAAAATAATGTAAGGTGATTTGCACAAATGATGAAGATAGCTAATACGATTTCCAATATAGACTTAGATCTAAGTTTTTAAATATTTTTCAAACCATTTAATTGCTTTCAAAATGTTAAATCAAGTTTTGTATTATTAATAATCTCAGCGCTTCAATCGGAGTAAATAATAGTCATCTGCTGACGGTACACCTTCTGGTGGTAGCTCACAAGATGTCCACAAAAGTCTTTCTCGTCAACGGAGAAGCTGTCTATGGAAAAGGGTGAGGTGTCTATGGAACAGGGTCAGGTGTCTATGGAACAGGGTGAGGTGTCTATGGAACAGGGTGTGGTGTCTATGGAACAGGATGAGGTGTCTATGGAACAGGGTGATGTGTCTATAGAACAGGGTGAGGTGTCTATAGAACAGGGTGAGGTGTCTATGGAACAGGGTGAGGTGTCTATGGAACAGGGTGATGTGTCTATAGAACAGGGTGATGTGTCTATAAAACGAAAGCATATCTATGACACACAGTAAACTGTTACACGCATGTGTCAGTTACATAGTTATTTGCTCACGGCTTAAAAGTAATCTGTATTTTAACACACATAAATGTATCTATGGCAAAGATTGGCACATACTAATCTGACCTTGACTTTGAGTAAGCATGGTATAAAACAGGGTTATCTGTATAAGGTATACATTATACACTAATATGTATTTTAACAGAAGGTGTCATTTATTCCTTATTTTCATCACTCAAACATATCTCTCATGTTATCAACTAAAACCCATACCACGTGCGATTAATTCAAAAGTCATCTATCATGTATTTAACTCAAAACTAAATCGTGCAAAGATAATTATATACCCATCTCTCGTGTCAGTAATTCAAACCCATCTCTCGTGTGATTAGTTTTAAACCTGCTCTCTGTGGCGTTCTTCTATCAGATCAGTCTGGGGTGACGTGTACGGGGCGCCGGATTGGAAGACGTCAACGACCCCCCTGCCAACAACCACCAAGGCCATGTTGGTGGAGTCCAAGAACAACGACATATTCGGCTGTTATTTCTACGGGTCAAGGCCGCGGCTGTCTTACATGACATCGGGTGGATTTTGTCAGGTGGGTGCAAGCAGAAAATTGTATGAAATCTCATTAAACCCATTGTACAGAAACTAAACCTAACAATGTTGGGACATGAAAGTAAGGAAGTTCCTGAAATTTTTTATTTATCATTTTAAAATGAAAGATCTTTAAAGATTTCAATTATTTAAAATTAAGACATAGTTTTTTTGTTTTTTTTTAAATTTATATATAACGCATAATTAAAAATCTGAAACTGCTTCAACGAAATATTTATTGCCTTCTTTTCTTTCTGAACAGAATGAGGCTGGCCAATGTTTGTATGGTAAGTACCAGTTAAGCAAATGAAGTTAAAAGGAAGTTCTTGTTTTATTCTATTTATTTTAATTGACAGTAATAATAGCATACGGGCATTTCTTTTACAGCACAAGAGGAATCTATAAATAACTGCCACTGTCAAAACTCTGAGTGTGACATGTCGGGGTTATGTGTTAACGAGATGGGCTGCATCCCTGGATGGTTTGGTCCGGTGTGCCAATACCGTGAGTAGCCACAAGTTCTATGGGTACACATTCATGTGTGGTCAATGTTGGAGTTAAAATATGTCATAGGCCACGGTGCAGGCTTACTCAGCTACAGTTTTTCTTCCAATTGAAAAAAATATATTTATGGTTTTCTTCCTTTATTAGCAAAGAACTACTGCCATCAATTCAGACTTTGAACTAATAAACAATTTTTATCTACTAAATTTTCATCAATAATGAGAAAATCCAACAAACATATACACATTCAACTGTAATGAAAGGTTTTCTGGAGTGTCATTCAAAGAGGAATTAAGCAAGACAAAAGTCGCATCTTGTCAATTTGAGACTTGATTACTCTCTGACCAATGTTCAGTCTACCCCCCCCCCTAAAATAGATAGAGGAGCTGTATATCCTATTGTTTTTAATAGCTTTTTCTAAATTTTAAATAATTTTCATCTTTTTTCAAATTTAAACAAGAAAGTAAATAATTTAAATTTAAAAAAAAATCTTCAACATCTTGTCGCAGGAGTTTACAAAAATACAAGATTAAAGAAACATTAAAAGTTTAATCAAAGAAAAGTTTTAAACTAGCAAAAATTATATTTCATATCTTAATTAAAATACGCTAACATCGTCATTAGCAATTCGTTACTTATTACGAAGAAAGTTTATCCAAAAAAAATAATAATAAAAATTTTTTAAAATATTTTCCCTAAAATTAAACCCCCATTAAAGTACATCTAATCAACACCAAAATTATAATTATTTTATAATTAATTTTGTCATTTTATAGCCGATATGGCGACAACGTCACTAGCATCTATCAAGTTAAATGACAACGATCCGAAGACGTGCCTAGATTATGATTTGAGATCAGCAACGGTCACCACGGATCAAGGGACATCGTTTACCTGGGCAAGAGTTGTCTTCAGTACCCTAACAGGTAGATGTAGTGACGTCATGATGGCCCTAGGGTTTGGCGACAATTTAATGCGATGATAGGATGGTTACATCTCTTGAAATACTGATGTCCTATAGGCACTACATTTACATTTAAGTAACTAGTTACGTCTTATTAGTCTCACGATTACATCTTATAAACTATTGTTGTCTTTTTGACACTGCTGTTCGTCCGTCGTGGTCGACGATGACCACTCTCATCATATTTGCTGGGCCGCCACATGTGTCCTCTAGTGGCTTATTAACCCTATTTTGGCACGAAAAAGGCGTCCGCATGTCGGACAAGAGATGGATGCGATCCCTTCAGGAGGGTTTTGGATACGTTTCTTTCTGGCTTGACGTTTTAACTTGGCAGCCTGTTGTCTATTAGCTTTACAGACAGCTGCGCAATTCCCTATAAATGAGAGCCAGTGGGCTCGGTTACTGGCTGCAGCTTCCCAGGAATCGTGTCCGATGTCGAAGGCCTTCAGAGCAGTTTTAAGTGAATCCTTGTAGCGCTTACGTGGACCTCCGCGTGCTCTATGCCCTTCGGTAAGCTCACCTTAGAAGAGCCTCTTGGGGAGGCGATGGTCGGGCATGCGAACTAGATAGTTGGCTTTGCATGAGGCTAGTGTGGATGCTGGGGAGTCCTGACCTGGCTAATATTTCGGTGTCTGGAACTTTTTCCTGCCATTTTACATTGATAATTATTCGAAGGCTTTTGCTGTGGAAGTGGTTCAGCAACCTCACATGGCGTTGGTATACAGTCCAAGTTTCACATGCATATAATAAGGTGGGGAGCACTACAGCTCTGTATACTTTTAGATTTTGACACTACAATTATATTTAAGCAACAAGTTACATCTTGTT
This sequence comes from Ampullaceana balthica, assembly GCA_944989445.1. Lineage (NCBI taxonomy): Eukaryota > Metazoa > Mollusca > Gastropoda > Lymnaeidae > Ampullaceana > Ampullaceana balthica. The sequence goes on from CALYLW010000029.1 coordinate 740,919, forward strand.
GGCCTCTCGATTACATCTGATGAACTAGTAACGCTATCTTAGTATCAGGATTCCTCCTTATGAACTAAGATAGTCATATTAGCAACACGATTGAAGAAAAACTTTACAACTATTAATATATTTTTCTTCAGAAATATTATTATTATTTACGTAGTGGAATTATTAAACTAGCGAATGCTATTTTTGAAACCGTATCAATTGAGTGGCACGACGTTTCAATAGTTTTCAACGAGAGGAATAATTTATAAAACAAAATTTGAGCAGATTAATGGCAAAGATTTTTTTATTTTATTTTAGTGATTAGTGAATTGTCTTTCGTGCGCCTGAGAGTACAATGTCATTGAAAACTGTATTTTATTATCAATCATTTATAATTTTTTGTCTCTATATAAAATTAATCTGTGTAGTGTCTTAAAACTTGATTTAAAAAAAAATAAAACTGACAATAGTGTCACTTAGACTTAGACTTGATTTTTATCATAAAAACCACATATTACAGTTTATTATGAAACATAGCTGCAATGTGTCATTCACATTTTTAATTGGAATCACAACGCTTTAAATGAGGTTTCAAAGCAATCAGGAAGAGCGATCGAGCGACATCGTATCGTCATATCTCCCATTTGTTAATGTCTGTCACGTGTGTAGCGTGATCTTCATAATAATAATAACGCTTTTATGTCACGTTTGTTTCTAACAGCGGAAAACACGATCACAAAGGTTTCACTAGACACATCTAAAATCCCAAGACCGTGTGAGGAGTACAGTGTCATACACAGCGGGCCCAATACACTCGACATTCATTGCCAGGCAACAGGGGACATCACGGCTGTAACAATAAACTGGAGGGGGTCTGGGGCGCTGTGTTCATTTCATGTTTACGGCGGTAAGATCTACTGACACTCTCTTAGAGTTCCTTTTAGCTTTCTTTTGTTTGTACCATTCCAGTCCTTTCTTTTGTTCGTACCATTCCAGTCCTTTGTTTTGACTTCCTGATTCACTGATTAACTCAGTCAAGTGTAAGTGTGAAATTTTGTACCAAAATGCCATGTTAATGTGTTTCCAGAGAAAAGTAAATGTAATATTAATACTAAACAAGATATTACAAAAATATTTAGGGTATTTTACCACTTGTACCACAAGGAACAAAATTGTAATAGAATTAGACGCCCCGCGGCGTAGCATAAGCCGCAGACTTGCTCATGGAGAGTGCAAAGAAAGTGAAGAAATAATGGACACAAACTACAGCACGAAGAAATCAAAACAACGCGAGTGAACGTCGGTGGGAGGGGGGGACTGCCAACTCATTGTTGGTTTCGAGACGTTTGCAGGTGAAATTTGGTACATCCCTAGCTTCTATAAAGTCAGCTATAAAACGATAGTTGGTTTAAAATCAGAGTAACATAATAAATAATCGGTTAAAAAAAATAAAATAAATAAATAAATAAATTAAACACGCAATTAACAACCCTAAACATGACTAACCCTCACTGGGGTCGGCGAATCAAAGTTTATGTTTAAGGGATGGTAGTATTAAATGGGAGGCGGTAACAACAACCTCAGTGTGCATGAAATCGATAATCGGTTTTAAAAAAAAACACAAAACAACAACACGCAATTAACAACCCTAAATATGACTAACCCTCGCTAGGGTCAGCCAATCACAGTTTATGTTTAAGGGTTAGTTGCATTAAATGGGAGGTGGGTAACAACAACCTCAGTGTGGTTGTCGCCATGTTTACTCACTATTTTTTACTTACTTTGTGCTGCTTTTTGTGTCTGTACTCTCACCCCCCCCCATCCGTTCTTTGCACTATCTATTATGAGCAAGTCTGCGGCGTATGCTACGCCGAGGGTCTCTCCAGAGTTCTTTCTTTTCATTCACTCACAGTCGTTTGCCCAAACCCATCCCATTTTGACAACTGTGTCTTTCAGGAAGTCTTCACCCGTAACTAAATCATTAGCGGCGTATGCTACGCCGCGGGTTCAGCTAGTGTTGGCAATAAAGGGGTAAAAGAACGGAAACATACAGAAATTTTTAAAAATTTTAAAAAAAATGTTTTCGCTGGGGCTTGAACCCAGGACCATCGACGTATCACGCGGACGTGATAACCAGTACACTACGAACTCACATTTACTGTGAAGGAACAATGCAAGTGAACGCAAGTGCATAGTTGCCACCCACTCCCACCCCACCCCCATTTTTCATTTCATCCCGCCACGCTTGCCAACAGTGTTTAGTTGACCCGAGCGAGGGTCATTCGTCACGCTCTGTTGCACATACTTGCAGCTTGTTGCCTCGCATGGTCTGACCCCGAAGAGAATTATATATATAGATATAAATTAGTACTAAAGTCCTGGACAATAAATGCAACTGAAGTATCTCAATTATCACTTGAGTCCAGATGTAAACCCATCTTTGGATATTGCTAGTGTACACAAATCGCACCGCTTGACCTTTTTTACTCCTTTTCGTTTGGGAGGGTGACTAAACTTCTAGCCTCCAAAACTCTTTCATCGTTTCTGTTTCAGGTCGCAGTCTGACCCCCAAAAGTACGATAACTTCCGCAGACTTACCGGGCACTTCTCTATATCTAGACGACTTCGGGCAGTATTTATACGACGGCAATAAAACCGACGGACTCTCATTGTCCCTGAGTGTTCAGCTATTATCGTCCTTCAGCGTTCATCTGCATAGGAACTTGAACGTGTCTGAAGTCACTCTGTACATAAGTAAATGATTTAGTGTTTTATATCAACTAAATTAAAGGTGAATTGCACGATATCTTTAGTTTGAACACAGCCATGGGTTACTAGCGTCACATTTTTAAATCCCTTATATTAACTTCGAAATCTTGTCTGTCTTGTCTTTCTCTTCGTACGTCGGTCGGGCGGAAAAAGTAAAGTCCAAAATGACCCACTTCCCGTGATGCGATCGAGCTAAAGTTTGGCACATGGACCCGTCTCACCTAATAATGCATCGTATCAAAATTTCAGATCGATCGAACGTACCGTAATTAAATTAATGCATTTTAAGGTTATTCTTATATAACGTATGTAATTCAAATTCAGGTTGTTTTTTTTTCCACGTGAGAGTTTGAGTTAACGCTTTGACGTCGATCGTCGTGCCGACACCCCCTCACGTCCCATCCCCTGTTATTAAAGACAGAAGACATCACTCGGTGTAAGTCTGTAAATGTTTGTCGCGTTGGAACATAGTCAATACTTTTTAGTTATATTTCATATATAAAGGATTTGTAGTCAAAAACTTTGTTTTTATGGGTTTGTTTTATTAAATCCCTTATATTAACTTCACCGCCGTCTCTCTATGTCGTTCGTCGTCGGGCGGAAAAACAAAAGTAAAAAATGACCCACTTCCCGTAAAGGCATCGAGCTGACATTTGGCACACGGACTCGTGTTAACTAACAATGCATCGTATCAAAATTTCAGATCGATCGAACGTACCGTAATTAAGTTAATGCATTTTTAGTTTATCTATATAAACTATATGTAGCGGTCGCTATTGTTTACATTTTAAAGGTCACTTGACTTCACACCATACAGCGGTGAACACATCTCGTGTTTTAACGAGGTGGTGTACAACAGGAGTTGAGTTAACGCGTTGATGCCACCCGCCCATGTCCACACCCCCTCCCCCTTCCCACAGTTTTAAAGCCAGGGGAGATAATTTCGGTTTAAATCTGTAAATGTTTGTCGCGTTTGAACATAATCAATACTTTTAGTTATGTCTCATATATAAGGGATTTATAGTCAAAAACTTTGTTTTTACGGGTTTTTTAAAATTACATTTTAATGGTCGTTTGATTTTTAATAGCAGTATCTTCTACATATGATTGCGTTGTTAGAATACTCTAACAAAAGACACCATGGTTTTTAAGAATTATTTCTTTGCTGAGTAACCAATGTCAATTCTAATCATTTCCTATACACGCGAATCTTTAATTGCTCAATTTGCATTCGGGTTTTCACTGGTAATGTTTTTTAAAATAAATATATTGTTTGTTTTAAAGAGAATTATCTTAATCACTTGTCCGATAAGAACTAAGTTTTGTATATGTTAAAATAGAAGATTGATTAAATTAAAAGAAAAGTGTAGCTCGATGTGTTCAAAAAGAAGTGCGTGTTACCTCGTTCTAAAATTACTCTTTGGTAATGAGTTAAAATTTAAAAAAATGGTACTTACAGTGTTTACATATTTAAAATAAATAAGACAAGACTGCCCTAAGATAGTTTGGTGTTAAGTAGATGAAATCCTATCATCATGTCCTTTGCGTCACATTTTGGTTACTCTCTTACTGTAAAACGCATCTTTGTTAATGTTTACGTAATCAGATTATAGATAAGTTTATAATTTTTATAAAAAAAATATTGTAATAATACATTGACTTTCCAGCATTAATAAATTATATTTACTTTTGTGTTGTAAATTATTTCCATATCTGCTCTCTGATTAAATCAATTTTTACAAGCTTTTCTAAATGATTTGAGTAGAAATAGAGCTATATACTTTCTTTTCTTCTACATTCTTTAAAATGTTTTTTTTCTTCTTAGGCCCAAACTCCAATAACTTCATGGTACAACTGAACTTACTAGACGATAGCTTGAATTCTGTTGCAGAGTTTACGTTTAATTCCACAGTCACCGAGATATTGACATGGTCAGTTGCTAACAAACCCAAAGCTTCGGTTCTAAACATTACAATGAACACAGACTCAATAGAGATCTACGAGGTGGAAATCTTTGCAGGTTTGTTGTTATGTTGTTAGGTTGTAAAGGAATGTAAAACAATCTAAAATCTGTCTAATTTTGTCAGGATGTTTTGCCACCGACATGCAAAACAGAGAATGATATAAGACATTACTGAGAAACCAAACTCACGATTTGCGTCTACATTTGCATTACACCGACCTATAAACTGTAGTCTTCTTCACCAAAAGGAGTATAACTGTGAACTGTGCTGGAAATGAAACACCGCGTCTGGAGGGAACTAATGCCTTTATCTGCATCTTTTTTTAACATAGATTTATATAATGAATTCATTTTCTCGTGCACGTTTAGCGTTTGCCCACACAACACCTTACACAGGCTCTAACGCTTCTGCTTAGAAGATACGGAAGTATTGTATAACGCAAACGAACTCTTTGAATTATCGTTTAAACCACAGAAATCACTTGCCTACATATTAATAAGTTCAATCATAAGATGTTGTTGTTTTGTAAGTCATAGAATGAGCAGTTTGAGAAGAGTTCATGATGAAGTACTCTGATTAGTCGTGCGATTAACTCTAATATGCAATGACAATTATATAGGGATTATTGTTATCTACCATTAATAGTGGACTAGACAGTTTGATGGACTTGTTTAAACTCCGATTCGGCGATAATTTCACCTAAAGGTATATCTATATTTGCTTAAAACAAATAACATTTCATGACTCTCTACCTTGTTATGAGAGAAGATGGGACATCGCTTTAACCATGGTCTTAATATAATTATGTTTATTTTTTATGTCTTAGAGTGTCTTCCGAATTCCTACGGTCTTGACTGCAGTTACGATTGTCCAGAAAGCTGCTTGATGAGTTTGTGTCATTTCGATGGTCGATGTAGTAAACATAGGTCAGATAATACCAGTACTGGCAGTACTTCAAATACTTCAAATGCTTCAAATACTTCAATTACTTCATATACTTCAAATACTTCAAATGCTTCAAAAACTTCAAATACTTCAAATAATCCAAATACTTCAAATACTTCAAATTCTTCAAATTCTTCAAATTATTCAAATACTTCAAATACGTCAAATTCTTCAAGTTTTTCAAATTCGACGAGTGAGTTTAATATTTATTATATTTAAGCGCTAAAAAAGTACTATCTAACGAATAAATTACATATTATTGAGGAGACAGGGGTATACACTTAACACTCGAGTTATCAAACAAAGAATTGCGGTGTCACACGACATATGCTATCGTATTAATCGGTCGCACATAATTAACTATTCAATTCGAAATTTTGGAAATCTTTGTGTTCAAACATTAATTATCAAATAAAATATCAAGTCGTGTTACAACAACATGGGGTTATCCGGGTTAAAGAAACCTACAATAATTTAAGTCTGCAAATCGCACGACAGAGATAGTTTCACCTTTATTCTCTTTCTTATCTCACGGCCATACGGCTAATGTGTCGATCATTCAGGTTCCTATAATGTGGATTTCGAAAACAAAGGGATTTCATCCTTCCGGAAATCTGTTAACTGCATGATTCCTACCCGTTATAATGTATTTAACTGACACGCTCGATACGTTCACGTGCTTTTTACTTCAGATCACAAATTGACAGTTGCCTCAAAAAAATTCTATCGCATTTCGTTCAATTCGAGTAGAAATGAGATTTACCTTTGAAAACGCTTCAATTTTTACTTGGATTTCTTTGAGGCCTATTTCAAACTATGGTGTTTCTTACTGAGTTAGAACCATGTCGCTCTGAAAATGGAACAGAACTATTGCAAAATAAAAACACAAAAGGCTCACTTTTTTCAATCTCTAAACAATTCAAAAGAAGTGAAAAAATGGAGTAAATGAATTTTGCAATTATCACAATTTTGAAGACTAAAAGACCGTGAGCCTAGACTGACGTCAATATTACTTCACTACTTATTAACAACCATTTCATCTTGTGCGTTTTCTCTCGTAAAAGCTTCCATCTTTACTGGTAAAACACTTTGAATGAAACAATTTAGCTAAAGTGGTCAGTATTTGTTGGGGAACTAAAAATTACAAATAACCAACATGTTCTTTGTTCATTAAAAATAATTTTAAAAGAATCTCTTAGGGCTAAACAAAATAATTAATTTTTTTTTAATTTCCAGAAAATGTTTGTAAGAAAGGCTTTAGTGGAGAGAATTGTGTTAACAAGTGTACATGCAAGAAAGGTCACTGCGATACATCGGGAAGTTGCGTAAATGATTCATATTGTGCCTATGGTTGGTTCGCCTTGCAATGTCAATACAGTGAGTAAAAATCATGACACAGCTTCCAGTCTAAATTGCATTCTTAGAATTGAACTACAATTTTACGTCCCGTTTTGTGTGTGTCATTTTTAAAAGAAATAAATGCATTAAATACATTAAATTTTAAATTATACAGATCAATGTCCTGACTTTCTAAATTATCTATATTTATATTTATCCTAAACGACCATGTGCAGACGAGCATGACGAATGACCCTCGCTGGGGTCGAAAAATCACAGTTTGGACGCGTGGTGGGTTGAACAAAAGGGAGTGGGGGTAGGGGTGGGTGACAACAAAGCTTCTTGCGTTCACTTGCCGTTCTGTCGCGTTTTCCTTCACAGAATAACATATGATTCGTAGTGTAGTGGTTACCACGTCCGCCTTGCACGCTGAAAGTCCGGGGATCAAACCCAAGCGGGAACAATTTTTTTTTAAATAATTTTTTTTAATGTTTGTTTTTGCCTGTTCTTTTCGCCTTTTTTTCCAACATGAATAAGGCTGTTAAACGATAATTGGATTTGAAAGCGATAATCGGTTTTAAATTTCCCAAACCAATAATCGAATTTGATTCGGCCGGATTTATGAAGTGAAATCCGGTCGGGCCGAAACCAGATTTGTAAAATTTGCCGGATTCAATATTTGCCGGAGCAGGAGCTATAATTAATATATATTTTATCGCAACCCCGGCAAGCCAGATTTGGCCGGATTTATGAAGCAAATTTCTACCGGAGCCGGATTTTTAAATATGGCCGGACACCGGATTTGCCGGAGCCGCAAGCGAAATCCGGTAGACCCCTAATTTCTATGAAGTCAGCTATAAAACGATAATCGGTTTAAAATCGGAGTTACATAATCGATAATCGGTTTGCCAAAAACAAACCTAAAGCCGGTGTGGGCGCCGTAGGCGCCCTACAACCCCTAGTTAAGCAATATTTAGATTGCATAAAACCTTTCTCTTCACACAAACATATATCATTAGTGTTTTTTTTTAAAGTCTATATTTACTTTGTTTTTTTTATTTTTGGGATATGCATCATTTGTTTTAAGCTGTTTGTTTGCTCCTATGGCCACTAGAAGACCTGACAGTGGAAGCTCATGTCAACAATCCACTACTCGCTGACCACAATGATGTCACGTGCAGCACGCAAAACATTTTTACAGCAGAATTCGACTTGCCTTTCTTATTCACGTGGATGAGGGTCTTCTTTACTGCAAAATGTAATTATTAAAAATACACGGTACAGTTTTTCATTTGTAAAAAAAATGTTGCTTATTTTTAACTAACGCATAATTTCGTTTGTGGGTTTTTCCGTTTTCCGTGGCTAATTTGTTAATTAACCGCCAATTCTTTGAGACATATTAAACATGTATATTTTAAAAGTAAATAAAATACTTGAGATTAATACAATGAAGGTGACGTTGGTCTTTCATCTGCTGACTGCTGTCAATTCGATTGCATTTATAATGGAAGATCATTTGGCACAAAATGCATTCTTTTAACATGTAAGTCTTATGTATCTACATCACTAAATATGCAGATACATTTGGATGCTACATGCAATCTACCACATATAGACGTGTACCGACAACTTCAAATGCCTTGTATATTAATACAATATTCCTGCTACAATTTTGTATGGTATTGGAGAAAAGATTCCAATGAAACCCGAGATACCTAAAAATACACGCACTCTTTCATCCTTACTAGTGGTCACAGGTTAATTTATGAATTATGATATAACTATCGATCGTCCGCTAAGCACAGCTAAACTATAAACTATTACCTTTTGCCTTCTCCAGCGAATGTCTCGGACTTTCGTTTCATCATATCGGTACAAGAAGGCCACTTGGCTGTGGACAAGCTGTGCGATGACCTCAGGGTGGTGGTAAGGGCCAAGAACAAATACGACTTTCTGTGTGGTTACCAAGAGCTTACCAGCAAAGTTGTACTCACCTGGGAGGGTAGGGGCGGAGCTTGCTCAGTGTTCATCAGTGGAGGTAATTGTGCATGTGTATATGAAGGGTAAAACAGAAATATGTAACGTCCCTGTAGTGGTCGTTTTTGTTTAAAGTAAAGGTAATGATCCGAGTGCACTTTAGTAGAGATAAAATCCCTATTGTACTTTCTTTATTTTTTTTCCTTTAAAATTTCAATTGAAACCTAGGGTTTCAGTCAAAGGAATCCAGTTTCCACGTTTTCTTGCATGCATTCTCAGCTGTGTATATTCTCTCGCCTCATCTAACACAGTACATCTACATGTCTTCTTGGCTCTTCCTCGTCGCCCTTTGCTTGGGCTTTACTTGGAGGTTTACATTACAGTTTTGTTTATTTTTGTGCACTTCAGTGTTGGAACATTTTTGTGCATATTATTGGAGGAATGTGTGACTTTTTCAGAATAATTTACTCGTTTTCTCATTTCTATATTTTATAATCTACTAGATACGACCCTTGGCGTAGCATACGCCGATGACTTTCTCATAGATAGTGCAAAATAAGTGGGGAAAGAACGGACATAAACTACAGCACAAAGAAATCAGAACAACGTTAATGAATGTCGGGGAGGGGGGAGGGTGAAAGGGGTAACATCGCCGACATATTGATAGTCTCGAGATATGCGCACTGCGGTTAGCTACATGTCCCCACCCTGAACCAACCTAGCTTGCAAACCATAAACTGTGATTGACCGACGCTAGCGAGGGTCAGCTATGTTTGCAAATAAAACAACCCCGTAAAAACAAAGTTTTTGACTATAAATCCCTTATATATGAGACATAACTAAAAGTATTGATTATGTTCAAACGCGACAAACATTTACAGACTGAAACCGAAATTATCTCCCCTGGCTTTTAAACTGGGGGAAGGGGGGGGGTGGACATGGACGGGTTGCGTCAACGCGTTAACTCAACTCCTGGTGTAAACCACCTGGTTCAAACACGAGATGTGTTCACCGATGGCTGGTGTGAAGTCAAGTGACCCGTAAAATGTAAACAATAGCGAACGCTAAATATAGTTTATATAGATAAACTAAAAATACAGTAATTTAATAACTGTACGTTCGATCGATCTGAATTTTGATACGATGCATTGTTAGTTGACACGAGCCTGTGTGTCAAATTTTAGCTTGTTGGCATCACGGGAAGAGGGTCAATTTTGACTTTTGTTTTTCCTCCCGCCTGACGACGTACGACAGACAGAGAGAGAGAGACAGAGAGACCGAGACGGCGGTGAAGTTAATATAAGGTATTTAGAACGGGAACTAACAAACATTTTAAAAATTTTAAAAAAATATTGTTTCCATTTAGGCTTGAAACACGTACCTTCCGTGTGTAAAGCGGAAGTGATAACCACTAAACCACGAAAAACATTTTATCCTTTGAAGGCACAACGCAAGTTAACGTAAGAAGCATTGTTGGTGTGGAAACATGCCCACCACCCCACCCCTCCTTTTAAATCCACTTCACTTGATTGGTCGACCCCAGCGAGGGTCATTCGTCATGCTGATTTGCACACTACTCGCTCTTGATCTTGTTCTGGTGAATTATATATATATATATATTATATATAGATATGTACCACACTCATGGTCATAATCAATGCTTAACTGTGAAGAGATATTTTAGAGTAGTCTGTGTGTTTACAATGAGGTAATTATCCAAATGTAAATTAGTGATGTGCATTGATGCACATTTTAGAGAGTGGTCATTATGTTATGTATCTCTCTAAAATGTGCATCAATGCACATCACTAATTTACATTTGGATAATTACCTCAATGTAAACCATACATAACATAATGACCAGGTTTAGTTAGTGTGATGATCAATTTATACTCCATTGATTTGCTGCAATAATAAAAATTTAGTTTTATAGAGATAATTATTCATATTTACTTCATTAGTGGAAAAACACTCTATATTATTCAATAGAAGAAATATTGACGTACTCTTTAGGAGCCTTAGAATTCAAATATTTTGTTTTTAAAGTAATCAGAAAAGTAGGCACATTAGTGAAATTAATTTTAAATATTTACGTTATAGAAATGACGTAAATTATCGCGTGTGCTTAAGATTTGAACAACAATGACTTTGTTCATCGCATTGTACTACAGTTAGAATAAACTATTAATTGCTTTAATACATAAGTCTATGTTACTCTTGTCAAAGAATGCAGACATATATCGAGTAATACCAAAAACGATAATATTATAATAATTGTACAGCAATGAATATACTGATCCTTTGGAAAATCAAGTAAGTCTATGATTCGCTTATATAACGATAAAAGACGATAATCTATGTGTACAACAATAAATTAATTTTCAATACAATGTGAGCTGTCTAACTTCAACATATTTTTTTCTCTCCAAATTATGAACTTAAATTTCAATGTTTCTTTCTAAAATCCTTTATTTTAACTCGTGGCGTCTGCTTGATGCCTTGCATGCTTGAATGCCAAAAAAATTTGGATCGACTTTTAACCCCCTTCCTCGTAAGCTAGCGAACTAAAATTTGCAGGCAGGCTCGTGCCGATGATATAAATGAAGTTTCAAAATTTCAAATCGATCAAATGTACTGTAATTAAATTAATGAATTTTTAGATTATCTCTATTTATCTCTATGTAGCATGTTATTTTTTGTGCTAGAGTGTCGCGGTGCGTATTATATTGAACGACCTTTTTAATACTTTCTTGTTGCGCTGTGCTGCGCGTATTATATTGACGATACTTTTTAAAAATATACTCCCGATATGTAAATGTAAATGCTATTAATTGCTAATCTCTCTCGCGGTGCGCACTATGTTAAACATGTTTTTATAACCCTTTTCCCGTGATGAGATCGAGCTGAAATTTAGCAGGAAGACTGTAGAAGTTTTTTTTTACTATAAATCCTTTATATATTTGAGACATAACTACAATTTTGGATTTTCAGATTTTCGTGCAATGCGTATTATAATGAACATTCTTTTAGTTATGTCTCATATACATAGGATTTATATTAAAAAACTTGTTTTTTACGTTTTATATATATATATCTATTAAACTCTATATCGGTGGTTCTATATCTTCTTTTTGCTGCGACACGTTAACTAGCTCCTAGCATTGTGGTGAATAGTTACAGTCCAAATATTTTTCATTGCCACTTCATAACAGCATTTTGGATACTGACATGAGACGTAATGTAAACATCTGATAATCAGAATGTGTGCCCATGTTGTTCATGTACGTTGGTGTGTGTGAATGTGTGTCGACCCACTTTGAGGAAAATAGAGAAATGATGTCTTGGTTGTTAAGATCATATGAAATATGTTTTTTTATCGTCTTTTTAAAACCCTTTAAAATGTTTGCTTCACCTTCTAAGGGGTCACGATCCACAGATTTGGATCCGCTGAATTGCTTTTTGGTTTCTGCTTTCGCAAATAATTTGTTTAAACAAAGTTTAGTGACTCCTTGACGTATTTTTGATCATGAAATCAAGTTTGCTATTTCAGGCCGCATTTTGTTTCCATCCCATCCTTTGAGCGACAGCAACGAAAATGTTCAATGGAAAATTGTCAGCGTGGATGACGTACTGACAGACGGTGTTGTCGACAATAGCAGCTCGTGCCAGGAGTTCGGCGCCAAGTTCACGCATAAAATAAATTTCCTCCTCAGGCAGAGGTACGCCATTCTCAGGATATATATCTACACGGGTAGGCAAGAAGATAATTTACTTGTAGCTTTAGTTGATTTCATTTAAATGCAGTCTTGTCCTTTAGGAATGCTTTTTTTTCTATTCTGTAAAATCAATTTCTTTTTTTATAAGGCCAATTTCATATGGTTTATTTTCTTTAAAATCTTATTTAGAAAAAAAAGAAAGAAGATTATCATTGCTTAATTAGAGACAACCGACACGTAATTAACAATAAAGAATACATTTTTGTTTTTAATATTGTAAGTGTAAAAAAATTACGTTAAAAGCATTCAGTAAACAGACATTTAATTATTAAACTTTTTTTTTGGTTTGACATTTCTCATGACCTAATATGATAACAAATATTTTTGGTGAAATTTCTAATTATCAAATTTAACCGTAGCAAAGTTACATCTGTGTGAAAGGTAAGTACGTTAAAGATTATTAGTTAAGTGAGATTAAATATTTACTACTTAAAAAGCATCAAAGAGATTTTTAAAACAAATGATATCACATCTTAAAGATGCGACACGTAAGGTCATAGAAAAAAGTGGGATACATAAAGTGGCAGTGAATTTCATCGTCTGTGGTGACCAGATTAGGTGCGTGCGGTAAAGCAAAGAAAAAAATATCCTAGTTTTCTGCTCACAGCATTCAGTTAATTTAAAGAAAAAAATGAAGTCCCCGGATGTAGGAATCTAAAGAGATTTAGTACAAACTCAGTGAGATCCTCTGTTCTTTCACTCGGGTTCAGGGAATGATAGTCAACAAGGCGACGGGTTTACTCTTGACATCTCCTTTGACCACGGTCCGGTCAAGAACAGGTACATTTCCACCAAAGGGACGCGGCATGTGGTGTACAATGCAGAGGAGGAGTTATTCGAAGCGGAGTCCGTGTCTATGAACGTGACTAGCGGTACAATCAACTTGTGTGAAGTGGAAATAACTGGTGGTGCGTACAATCTTATTTCGATAGCGTGTTTGTGTTTTTCTTCGTGTGTCGAGTTGGAAATGAGAGAGTCAAGGCAGATGATTGAGTTGGGACTACATAAAAGGAACCTCAACTTTACATATGTACTCTATTTTTTTTGTGTATTTTGTATTTTATTTAATAGCTTTATTGCATTCCTGTTATACATTATATAAACTCAAAAGTTTTGTTTACAGTCATAAAATGAGGTGGGAATATCAATCATTCTAATTAGAAAATAAGGTATATGGAATAGGTTATGGACACACCTGAAAAAGACACAACAAAACAATGAATGATTTAGAACTGAGCCTTTCTCAGCGAAAAAGAAATTCAACTAAAACGCGTAGTACGTAAGTGAGTAGCAAAAAATTGACTGCTGTTTGTAATCCATTTAGATATCAATAATAAAATGAATCCTTAATTTTTTGCTTGTTTTTGTTTTTGTTCTTGTTTTTTAATGGAAAGGAATACCTTTTGGTCGATGCGCTCGTTGATTTAGTGCCGTGATTCCCAAAGTGGGCGCTACCGCCCCCTTGTGGGCGCTGAAGCGATTCAGGGGGGGCAGTGAAGGTCACGGGTCTATTTGGGGGGTGGTGAATAACTGTAAAGCTGTAAAGGGCAGTTAACGCATACAAAAGGAAAAGAAGATTTAGAAAAAAAATTGATTTATGTGTTTCGCTCATAAGGCTTAATATTTCTTTAAAAAAACTTTTTGGACGTTGGTTTAGTCCCAGCATACTCCTTTACTTGCATTTAGTTTTGTTTTTCTTAGATATGTGCAACTGCACACTTCCAGACTGCAAAAACATTTGACTAAAATTAATCGTGATAAAAAGATAAGAATTTATCTAATTTTCAAACACTCAAATACAATTTTATCAAACAACTGACATTGACAAAACTCTTTTCAACAGCAACCGTATAAGATGGCAATGGCTTGCTAGCTTCTAAAATTATTTTGTTATTGATTGCCAAATCGGGTAAACCTCATACTATTGGTGAAGAACAAAATATACCTGCTATAATTGAATTAATATGGACTGTGATACATAAGCAAGCATCTGAGATTAGCAAGAAAAATTAGTTTAGCAATAATACAGTGTAAATAAGAATAAACGAAAAGGCTCAAGGTGTTGAAGATTCATTGTATGATTATTTAAAAACATCTCCTTTTTCTATTCAACTTGATGAGTCAACTTTGCCAGGAAATGAAGCTTTACTTTTATCATACGTGTGGTTCACGAAGGAAGAAGTAATTTTCCAAGAATTATTATTCGATAAATATTTTCAAACAACCAACAATTTTGGCTGGAAAAGGAGATCCGGAAATATGCGCTGCAATTTGAAATTTCTTAATTATATTTCCCTCATCATATTTAGTGGAAAGTAGATTCATTGCGGTAACTAACAAAAAAACAAAACAAAAAAAAACACAAAAAACACCTTTAAAAATTATATATAAATAGTCAATCACGGTTATTTAAGATTACTGCTGACGAAAATAGAGCCAAGGATTACTAAATTGGTAGCAGCATACCAGGTTCATCTTCTAATTTAGATGATTTCGAATTTTTAATGTTTTTTTTAAAGTTGTTGAACTATTCTTGAATTGTGGAACCATGTTACTGGTTATGATTCGCATGAATGATTTCAAATTGCAGTCAGTCAACATCGATGTGTTATTTAGACTTATTTATTTTCATACAAGAAAAAGCTTGCTCACAGATGTAAATACAAACAATTGTGCTGTTCCTGTACATTGGTACTTTAATCCAAAGCCAGAGAGTACCACAAACAGTATTTTCTTGCATCCAGAAGTTGGTGCATCAAATTGTCACTTATTTTTTCAAAACGCCCGATTAAAGATCATTTGATAAAGAAACTTTGTCAAATTTCGTACTCTGTTCATGACACATAATGTTTGCTGCATCATTTAAGCATTTCTTCATGAACTCACTGTCAGAAAAAGGCTTGTTTCGTTTTACGATCTTATGTGACATCTCCAAACTGGCTTCCGTTGCAGCATCTTGTATTCAAGACTGTTTGGTGAAAACATTTTGCTGTTTTGTAAAATTATTAACCAACTTCTTGCATTTAATTTTTCTCTCTTTGTTCGTTAAATTGTTCCAGAAATACAAATGTTTTGTTTAGTAGTATATTTTTAATTTGTACTCCTTAAAGACGATCACACACTCACGGCACAGCAAGCAGGCTGCTGTTCTCCCAACGTTCGTGAAGCAGTACTTAACAGTTATTCCTCATTTAAAAAACCGACATTCGTCCTCAACCTTTCTTTCTTTGGCAGCACTCATTGTTAAATCAACGTCTATTTGCTTTTAAATTACAATTTTTCAAAACTGTTAAAAATGTAAATCGTAAACAAAAGCCAATTCCGGTTGAGCTGAAATGTAGCTTCGAATAGGTATGTTACCAATTAATGACTAATGTTCTGAAGCCATAAAACCGATTATATATCTCTAGATTCAAATCAAATACTCGGAATAAAATTTTAAAAATATATCAGAAATTCTAAGCAAAGATAATTAAAATGAAATAAGATCGCCACATGTAAATGCCTACGGGCCGCATTACATACGTTGACTGGCCGCATGCGGCCCACGGCCCGTAGTTTGCTCATCCCTGTGTTAGAATATGAAAAAAAAATCGGGGGCGGGGGGCACTGAGTAATATTTTTCTAGAAAGTGGACGGTAGGCCCAAAAGGTTTGGGAACCACTGATTTAGTGCATCTGTACTAGACTCACCCCTACCCTTCACAATAATTGCTGTTTTTTTATGAATAGGGGATTCTGGTGTAGGCCTACAAATTATTCCGCTAAGCTGTGCGTATGCGGATAAGTACGTTGAATAAATTTTGTGCCCAGAAAATTTAAAATTGTAATAAACAGGATATTTTATTTAATTTATAAAACATTCTAATATATTTTATTTGTAAAACTCTGTTTTCTAAAAATATGCTAATAAAAATGAATAACATAATATTTTATTTTTTCAATTTAAGCATAATCCGGAAATTCGTATGCTTAGCTTTATCTGGTTTTGTTCAATGTATTATCTTGTTTATTATGTAATTCATGAAGACAGCTCGCAATCTTGAAAATTGTCAATTTATTTCAAATACGACTTACAAAATAAATGAATTTTTCTGAATTTCAAATATCAAACTTACTGTATAAATTTGAAAATCTCGCGAATATCTCATCTAAAATATTTATGTTAAATCTCTTTTTTTCATCATCTTGCTCAAATTCTCAGTTCAGTCATGTTCATTAAACAGCTAGTTTTATATTGAAACTATTAATTATTATCATAGAGTTCAGCATTCAGCAAACATTTATCTAGATTTAATTAAAGTGAATCGATTTCAAGTCAAAGCTATCTTGAGATCGGAAACTGTTTACTGTTATTCGTGAACCACGGCAATGATTACGTTACGTTAATGTGGAGGTTCTTTCCTGTTCGTCTTTGATTCCACAGACTGCCCACCGCCGAAATATGACCTGGATTGTAGCAGCAACTGCCAATCAACCTGCGAGGGAGGCTCGTGTAACCACAACGGGTTTTGTTACGTTTGTCACAGTCGAGGCCTTGACAAGTTTTGTCAAAATTGTGAGTTAAAATTAAGCCATTAAATTTTGTTTAGGGTCAAAGATAATATTTTCTTGTACGATTTACGAAATATTTGATATAATTAATAACGTTTAGTATGTGCTCGTTGACAGTTCGCGTATCATGGACTGTATTGCCATAAATGATATTTACTGAAGGTAGTATGGCGTTAAATGTGCTGCTTTTATAATTACATTAAATACTTCATTATTCTTGTGTTATTATGATAACAAAAATGGTAATTTTATGAAACTAACAAAATATGTCATGTAAAAGATACATTCGATTGAAATTTTTTATTTAGTCACTTCAAGTTAAACTATTAAAAAAATGTAAAATACTTTAAAGCCTATTCAAAAATCATGTAATTGTATAAGTGAGGTATCAGCGTTTAAATGTAATATTCTTACATAACAATCATGAAAAGATAAATTTGCGACTAATAAAATTGTTAGTAAATGAATACATTAAACTATGACTCTTATGCCACGAATATCCTCCTCAGCATCTCACTTGAACAAGACGAAGTCAATATTGAATGCACCTTCTCCTTCTGACTCTTCGCCTTTTTACTCCCTAATTTTTGCCGTGATATTGTTTGGTGTCATCGTCGTACTGATAGCGTTTGTGATAAGGAGGGAAGGTAATTGTCGTCTTGTAACGTGATGCTATGCTTCTTAGCAGGAACTTTTTATGAGCGCAAAATGTTTCGAAAATATACAATTAGGAAACATTTCTTTAATAACACATACACACAAACACACACACACACACACACACAAACAAACACACACACGCTAGCATACCCGCACGCACGCACACAAGGGATCACTCTGTCGCATTTAAGAAAACAATACTCACATCGCACTGATATTTCTAATTCGGTAAATTGGTGATACAGTTTTTTGTTGTTTAAGTGCATTTGATTAAAAATTGTAATAAATAATTTAACATACCATAAAAAATCGAAATTATTTCACATAGGGTAAATAATTTTTTAATGCTCTCATAGCCAGACAGATACCTTGTATTTTAATTTATTATTTACGCATTTCATATTAAGTACATATAAGTTATACATCATACATTACAAAGTATATTTTTTTCAGTAAAATCAGAGTCAAGCAGACCATAATTCTATGCTACATGCAAGCTTTAAAAATGAGTAGATATGTTACATACATATACATTTCCTCAAACATTATGTGTTTACGCGACTACAGTTATCCGCGAGAGTCATTTTGCATATTATTGTGTCTTTTGGTTTTCACAAAAAGGAAGATGCAAGAGAGCTCAAGATGACGAAGACGAAAACTAGTCCAAGAAAGAAATGATTTAGAAGATTACTAAGAAGATGCAAAGAGAAAATAGGATGGTTAAAAATAAGACATTGCATTGAACTTGTTAACAATGACGTTGATGACGAAGAAGGATTTTGATATCATGACGTCATGACAGATGCTAATCCAAACAATGTGCAACTCTTGTCTGTTTCTTATATTGTTGTGTAGTCTGCCTCCTGAATGGTAAAGGGACTGTATGCCTTGCCTGTTTCTTATATTGTTGCGTGGCATGTCTCCTGAATGGTAAAGGGACTGTATGCCTTGTCTGTTTCTTATATTGTTGTGTAGTCTGTCTCCTGAATGGTAAAGGGACTGTATGCTCGACAACAATTTTGGAATAGGCTTAGTCGACTCCATCATATCACGACGTTCCGTTCTATTTTTTTTTGAATATTGTAATCGGAATTAACTAAACCAGTGGTTCCCAAACTTTTTTTGACCCATGGACCCTTTTTTATAGTCAAAACTTGCCCACGGACCCCCAAATGAATAAACTGCGTAGTACACAAAAATACACAAAAAAGCGACATTTTGATGATTTATTGAAATTATAACTTAAAACAATTAATGACTTGGATGAACTTGATTATAATTTATGAGTGAATTTATGTCGGACTCAATGTTTGTGAGTAGCAACCACAAATCCTTTGTGTGTGTGTGTGTTGATGTTTATAGCGTCATTGAATCCTTGGTCTGCAAAATAGGAAGACGGGAATTAAGCAGTCAACGTCTGTACAATAACCCAGAATGTAGGATATAAAATTGAGATCTGTTTTTGTTACCATAATTTGTGTTATCCTTGTTCAAACACTGGTTAAAGTTCCTCATTTGTAGATATTTCAATAAGCTGCTCCTGTATTAGTATGTATTCAACTGTGTATTGGATCTGAGTTTTTCCACTGGCAAAAGGGTTCAATAGTCAGTCGGAAATATCCAAGTGAAGAATGTCCTCAAATATTTGGTTCAGACTGCATCGAGGGCCGTTAATTGTTGATATTAAGCAAGCAAATCTTCATCTTTGCTTTGCAATTTCGAAAGATTTTAAACAGAACATTCTACTATTAGTTCAAATGAGTTTGTCAAACTCGGAAAATAAGTCATAAAGGGATATTTAATCTTTTTAAGTTAATTGTGTAGCAAATCGTTGTCTTTGATTTCAAATAATTTCGACACCGAATCAAAGAGAGTATGAAATCGATTTAAATATGCACCTTGTGATAACCAACTTACTTCTGTGTAAATAAGTAAACGTTTATAGTCTTCATCATTTTCCAAACAATGTTGAGCAAATTGAAGGCATTCTTTTTCATGTTATTAACTGCTATAAGGAAATAATGAAGTGATGAATGCAAACTTTCATTAAGATTATTTGCGAATAAATAATGTCGATGAATGACACATTGTACTGAAAATACATTCGCTACAGCTTGTTTTAAATAGGTCATGAAGTCAAAGGTATTGCTTTAACTGTAAAAAATCTTTAAATTCAGTAAATAACGTTTCACCTATCGTATTTGTTTCCAAACATTTAGCAATAATTCAAATATTTAAGAACACTTTATTGTCTGCATTTTTATCTTCGGCTCATTCATTCTCATATCTGTTGTAACAAACCACTATTAATGATTATTAACTTTTGCAACGGAATGCTACAGTAAAGCTCTTTTGAAAAAAAAATGGATAATAGGATAAAATTTAGATACATATAATTTCCCAACACATCGAAAATCGTTGATTCACGTTTAAAATTTGTATTTTTCTGACTTACTTATAGGACTTCGGCATTTCTTTTGCATCAAACTTGAACTTTCATAAAAGCAACTGTTTTGATTGGTTATAGCTCTTGAAATTACCCTAGTTCTACTTTCTTTTCTTGGTAAAACAACATTGTATTCCCTGACTGATAACACATAATATCTGTATTAAATTTTTTTAAAAAGCATTCAGATACTATTTTGTTTATCTATTTAAATTTTCATAATAATAAAAATGGATCACAATTTTAATACTTAATGTTAAAACTTGCGCGGACCCCCTGGTGTTGCTCAGGGACTCCCAAATCAATTTAAATTTTACACAGACACCTTGAACGTTTCCAGGGACCCCTGGGGGTCTGTAGGGAACAATTTGGGAACCACTGAACTAAACGGTTGATATATGTGCAATATCTCTACCTGCTCTCAATTTTCTCACCTTGTTATGTGTTTATACAAAAAACATATCAATGTATGTTAATAACATGCTTCATGGTCCACCATTTTGAACTAAAATAACTGAACAATCTATCTAATAAAAGTCTAGTTTCTGTCCTTTCTGTTCCGTCATCTATAGCGATTGGTCCCATGGGCGTAGGGAAGGGGGGGCAAGGGGGGGATTTGCCCCCCCTACATTTGAGAAAAAAATAATTTATTTATTAAATGCATTAATAAATGTTGTACTTTAACTATTACAGCACTAATTTGTAAGTCTTATTAATTTCTAAGGCTTTTTAAACCCTTATTTTATACTGTAATTGAATTTAATTGAAAATTGTACCTGTATGGCATTGCCAGTTAAAATATTAAAAAAAGTGGGATTTTTTTGCCCCCCCCCCTGGAAAAATTCCTAGCGACGCCCATGATTGGTCCCTCAAACACATATGACTCCTACAGCCAATCACATTGATCACGTTTACGCCCATTTACGCGGACGTTCAAAACGAGTTATTTTTGGTGCAGTAATTCTTCCAAGACTTTTTTTTTAGTTATGCGCGTTGGGATTTATAGTCAAAAGCTCTGTTTTTACGAGTTATTTATTTTAACTATGATAGATAGTATATTTGACGTGATGCACATGTAATGCCGGTCGAGACGGCTGTTGGAGGGAGTTACAACATGCCACCGAACGTCCTTGGACGGACTTTGTTGCTCGTTTTGTAATGATTGCTTTAGAGATTTTTAGGCTTAGGCGCTGAGATTTAGAGCAAATGATGTTAAGTCAGCTTAACGTCACATGGAGTTATTGACTGAATATTTTTATTTGATTTCTTCCATATTTATAACAATGTAAGTGAGATTTAACTTCATGACTGAATGTATTTATTGTGTTATAAATTAGTTTTTAAAATGTGTTTGAAAATTAATATGTATAATTAAATTGCCCGTGAGCATATTAATGCAAAATAAAATGAAAAAGTAAAAATCAAATTGGCTTATTTTTTCAGGCTAATTTTTGCTTTGGCGTAAATAAAATTTGGAAGCCTTTGAATAATTTGATATTTATTAATTTAATTATTTATGAAACATAAACATCATTGTTAAAAATAAAAAAATAATTTTTAAAATTTGAAAATCTCCACTCAATTTGTTATAAAATTTATTGCATTAATATGTTTTTTTAAATTTGAGCTTGATAATCGATATTTACATGCTTTAAAAAATCTAAACTAAGTTTTAATACGGGATAAATGTTTAATTTGATAAAGTTCACCTCTCTAGTTTACTGAAAAAGCCTTAAATAATAGGGCTTTTCTAGTCCTAAATATTATTTTATCCAATACATTCTTTTGGAAGAAGGCAAACTTTAGTAAATGGATCTAAATGACACTTAAGAGTCCCACAAGTCCTAGGCCCCATAATCATCCCAATTTGACATAAAGGATATACCCAACTGGATCTCACTAGAAACAAAAATAGTTTATTTGCTGATCAGAAAAAACAACAAAAATCTTTGTAAAAATGTTCTTGGTGATTTAAAAAATGGAACACGTTTTGGAGTACGTCCTTCCATTCAGATAAGTTTTACATTTAAAAGATAAAAAAAAATTTAAACAAGAAAACAAATTAATAAAACAAACTATTTTATTAACTGAAAACATTTACTCCAAAAAGAAAAGATGTGAAATTTTTAAGAGTATTTAACATGTAAATCCCCATGTCAATAAAGTAATTTAAAAATTAAAAAAACCTTATGTGCTTTATAAAATAAAATAAAAAAACATCTACAAATAAACGAAAAATATAAACAAATAAAACTATATCCTGCACTGGTGAGACTTGTACTAGAATATATATCATCTATATGTGACTCATCCACCAAAGAAAACATAGATAAGGTTGAATTCATTTTTTTAAAGTGCTAAAAGGCTCATTATAATAGAATATTCAAAATATAAAGAAAACCATTTTATATAAATTATTAAACCTAAGAGCACTAAACGATTGAAGGAAAAAGACCAAAAAAAAAGCGTTTAATTATAACTTGCTATTCACAAATGATCGAATACAACCATCAGACACAGGGGGAAAAACGTTTTTTTTTCAAAGTCCATGTGCTACAACAAACATCAACAAATTCTAATATTTCTCCTCTGGAATTCCTGGAATGAATTGCCTTTTAAAACAAGGAAAACCAACACAAGATCAAAATTTAAAACTGTAATAAAAATACATGACTAGACATAAATCTTGCATAAGCGGAGGACGCAGTAATCTACTGCAAAGAAGGAGCGTCTGTAATTGATGAGATAAAATAATCAGACGTACCAAACGCCACAAACAATATTAAATTTTTTAAAAAATATTTTAAATATTTTTATATGTAAATTTTTGCATGCTCTTGCTAAATTGGCGGGATCTGCAGCATGAATGAAATAATTATTTACTTAAATATATATGGTGTTAAAATTATTGTCTCATAATTCCAACGTATTCTTAAGATGTTGAAATAGCATTACTTAAATTTTAGACAGTCGGAAGCGCAACCTCTGGTATTGGGCACTTGTTTCTGAACTTATCATTTTAGTTTCATTAGCTATCACATGCTAAACTACCATCAAGTACCTCCCCAGGTGGCAGATAAGGGAAGGCCTACAAGAAATGGAGGGTACCGGGTAAATAAAATACCCTGGGTGGACACACAATCAGGAAGTGGAGGGATCCGCAAATGCTAAGAAACCCTACCACCCAAAAAGGCAGATACCTAGAAAGCTGTAAAGGGGCATACCCAAACCCAGAAGTTTTTGCAAAAAACTAAAAACTAAAAAAAAATTATTCATAATATAAAGAAAGCCAAACAACTTAATAAAACTCAGTCTAATATCAATGGATATCGATTTATGCCTTTATATGGACACGATTTTATGTTTAGGAAGAATTAGTATTAAAAAAGAAGCAGTCAGTGCAGTCAAAGGGTTCATAAACAGAAAATGAAAGATTTTGTTCTTTACGTGTGCGAGGAAAACTGTTCATTATAACTTATATAAATGTATATATTTGCAAAGATGCGAATGATTAGAATAAAAATTATTAGACCCTGGAAAAGATATAAGAAGAGGCACCATTACATGATATTTAAATATTGATTGGAGACTTAAAGCAAAAAAGGAAAAGAATAGGTTTTTATGACAACTATTGGCAAGAAAAGTCTACATTAGGAATCCAAAGGGATCCAAATAATAGGATTTGATATAGGAAAAGGAATGTCAGGGTCACCAAGATTCTGCTAAAAATATACATAACGGTTTTTTTAATTCACCAGATGGAATAAACCACGACCAAAGTAAGTTTTAATCTACCGGAGACATGGATACGAATGGATAATACGAACCAAGAATTAAATGTACAGTCTATACCAGGATCCACGATAGTAGCAGAATGTGAAAAAGGCAGACTACGCTGGAAAGAACTTTTAGAAATAATGACAAATGACAGAGGAGCAGAGAGGATGCTCTAACAAAACCGCAAAGGAAAATAGTTCAAGGGAAGACCTAGACTTAGATGGATAGATGATGTAGAGAACGATCTTCAGCAATTAGACTTACAACTTTGGAGAACAAAGAAATTAGTTAGGTCTGGGGCGAAGGAAGTGGTGATTCAGACCAAAGCCTTTCATTGGTTCCAGTGCATCAGGGACGGAAAGGATGGGTATCAGCATGTTCGTAACATTATTAAAGTGAGAGGTACAATTAAAAATATACTTCGTTTAGATATTTTTAAACTCGCGATGAGAACTATTAAATTAACTTACATTTTGATATTAAAATAGAAAGGATGCTATTATATTTAAAGTTTTAGAGGTGATAGCATGTTGTCAAAATAAATCCAATGATTGTATCATACATTTAATAACAGCTGACCTCCTTCAAAATTATAAGGTATTGCTTCAATATTTTCAGGCTAAATATTTTTTATTTTAAAGAAACAAAAATGTAAAATGTGATACAGGAATACATTGAGTTAATTTTTGAGACTACAAAATATCAGGCTCAGCGTAACTAAAAATGACTACCCATTGTATAACAGAACAAACTTTATTCAAGTATTTAATATTTCATTCAATAAATAATGCATGGGAGGAAAAAATTCGATATTTAATCGAATTTCTTAATTATTTGACTGAAGTGTGTTTACTAATTTGAAAAGAGCAATGTAATATTTTATGTTAATCATATTGTTTAAAGTACATTTGTTTACATTATTTTAAAAAAATATTGAAGAAATTATTTTAAATTATAAGGGGTATATAAGTTATATAAAAATAAATTAATTAACAAAAGAAGAACAAATAATTCATTTGGTTAAACTATTCATTTCGCTATCTGGCTTCATTTCAGTTTTTTTAAAGAAATATATAATATATTTTGGAACCGACCCGTTCAAACCACGGATCAGCGTAGAGGTATCGATCATCAGGTCATCAATCGTCTCCTCTGAATAGCTACATACTCGGCATCCGATATCTCTTCTTGTGTCAAACCTTTGTAAGTAGCTCCGCGTGGGACTGTGTTCAGTTCTCATCTGGGTTATGAGTTTCTGATAGCTACGAGTCAGGGAGTTGCATGAACTGGTAAACTTTTCTGGCGTGTCTTCAGATGCCGAGCCCTAGAACCACTCCTCTCGGAAGTGGTCCTTAATTAAGCCACGATCTGATCACCAGCTGGGTTTTCGGGCAATTGGGTTGGCCCTGAGCTGCACCTTCTTTCTCCCCAAAATCGGCCCTTTAAGGCTACGGCACCTTGAAGTGCCGAGTAATGAACTGTAGAGTTAATTTGCCGCAACGTCCCCGGATGCAACCTGCTATTTTCAAAATGACTCTTACCATCTTTGTCTAAAGAGAGGATCGACCCAAGGCCTCGAACAAAATCAAGGAGTTGGTTAAGAAAACTACGGTTGGAAAGAACTTTCTCATAGCTAGGCTGTGACACACCATTTTTAGAATCCTTTGCTGGAGTCTATTAAACGGTTAAAACATCCTTCGCTCTAAATATCTTAATTACGTGCTGCTCTTAACATTTTTTAAGAATCTTTAGTAAATTGGAATGGCAAGGTTAGCGAATAAAAAATTGAAATTTTTAAATTATTTTACGCTGTTTCAAAATGAAACCTACCAATAAAAAACTATTTTGCATTAAAGTAAAAACTAATTTTATATTTCTGAACTTATATATTATCTTTCAAACGTTTTTTTTTCTAAGTGCCTTTAAAATTTTAACCTTTATTTTAAATCGTTTGTTTTCACATTGTATTTTATAAACATTGGAATAAATAGAAAATTGTGTGTTATCTATTATTACCTTATATTAAAAATCTTCTAATAATATCAATATCATTGTCACATTTCTGTGTTGCTATTTAAAATCATTTCTTTTGTAGATTGGTTTCGAAAGGTCAATCCATAGAAAAGTGTTACTCTTTATCGGCATCGTCTGGGCAAGTTAAGATTTGCTTTTTGTGTTTTGAAATACACATGATACAAGTGATGATTTTTTGATATTGTAACTTAAATAACTTTGTATTTTATCCTCAATTTAAGTATAGGTGAAAATTTTTGTTCGATGTTTTAAAAGGGTTATTGTTCAACATCTAATATATAAGGGCTGTTAAACGTTGGATTCAGAATAATAACATTAACAATTGAAAGACATTAAAGTTACAAGCAAAATTTAACTTGGCTGTGCCTCCCTGGTAAAGAAGGCACGTGAAAATGCCGTTATAATTGATTAAATAGAAATTAACTGCATAATTTATATCATATATTTTTTAAAATTATCTAATATCCTTTTTTAAGTACATAAATAGTTAACTTAAAGTTATGTTTACGACAAGATTTTGAAAGTGGACACTTAACTCAGTTGACGTAAACCTTTCACACACACAAGTACGCACAATTATTAAAAATTGTTGAGTTATTAGAAGTAGAAATCTATGATTACACCATATAAAGGATTAATCAAAATATATATGTAATACCAAAAATCAACTTAAGGCGTTATGTTATTCCAGAAAGGGCCTTCAACACAATTCAAAACTGAAATATTGAAGAAGGTATGGCGGAAAAAAAATATAACTGATTTCGATAAAAAAAAACTTTCTTTAAAAAAAAACAACTCAAGCATTATATCTTTAACAACAATACATGGAAAAAAACACGTTTCATTTTGTATGAGAAAAATTTTTTTTATTCCATTTCGTTTTGGTTGGTGTGTTTATGGACTAAAAGGAAATTCTTCCCAGACAATACCGCAATTCCCCAGATTTTTTATGCAATCGTCGGCTTGACTATGTGGATGGAATTTTCCAAATTTTAACTTGTCTAGCCGATACATGGGCGCTCCACTGCTCGCGGGGCATGTAGGTGGGTCGTAAAAGTACTGCGTATAATACGTTTTACTGCGAAGTTTTCTTTCAATAAGGCGTTTAGAGTATTTCCCAAAAGTCACATGTTTTATACACCCGTGAGGATGAGAAACAAGTATGACTAGATTTTTGTCTGGTGCAGTCTCGTAGGTGTTGTAAAGTTGTTCATGGAGGAGCTTTAGCATTTTAACTTTCTCTCGGAGCTCAACAACAAGATCCAACTCGTGAGTGACGCACAGAATTCGACTAGTGTCATTTGTTTCATTGATTTTAATCACTCTAGTCCCTGGAAGAATTGTTATAGGACTCTTGTCATCATCATAATTAAGAACAACTATAGTCCGTTCCGCTTCGTCGTTGTCAAATATGACATGAGCTGCTGTGTCAACTATAATTTCTCCCCACTTTCCCGAGGAATTTTTTTTACAATTCTCACATTCATGTATTGGACATTGCATACCAGGTTTTCTATTTTTTACAGTTGAAGAAAAAATATACCCTGTTCCATTCATTTCTTCGCGTGTTTCTAAGTATTTCGATGGCCTATTGACGCTTGTTCCTTCAAAAAATATCTTCACAACCAGGCTGCCTAATGTCTTGATTAATTTATCGAACTGCTTTTCTTTGTTGAAGGGTGCTGGTAGATGAACGTAACTAAAGTCTTTCAATGCCTTAAATTGAGAGTGGCCAGGATTTTTCTTGCAATAAGTCAGTTGCAGTGGGTATTGTGACTTGTACTGTGCGCCTTCTGTTTTTGAGAGTATATGTGAAAATTGAATGCACTTAGCTCATTTTTTTATTTTAAAATGTATTGTTAATCCCTATTGATATCATTTTCTCACAAGAACGATCATATATCAGATTAACAAAATATTTTTATATGTTTAAACTCTAATGGGGACTGTATCTCTTAATACGTAGGTAACAATTTTATCCGGCAGTGATTTGTTTCTAATCTCTTCTCAACATCTAAAAGTGCAGAGCAATATATATACTCGTTACAATGACTTATTTTGTGTACTTGTTAAATATCTCAAAGGCAGTTTAATATGTTAAATAATTAATATATAAAAAATATGGCAAATGTAATATATGTTATATTTTCAATAATTACATTTACAATAATTCTTTAAAAACTAAGGACTAGCTGATAATGAAAATAGTCACTATAGGGGCTTGAAATATAACATTATTAATATAAACTTTTTTTCAAACATGATATATATCAATCTTCATGGGTTTGTTGGTTGTTCAATTTTGCAAGAAAATGGATGTTGTGCAACTTTGTATCCGCGTTTGATATTTTTGCACACGAAGCAATGAACCGAAGAGGGAAAACTGATTTGGAATGCTTTGGTCTCTTAGCCAACTTTTATAGTATGGTGATTCAGTGGAGAGACAAAGAATATAGAAATATTTTAAACGTGTGGTAATATATATATATATATATATATATATATATATAATCAGATCGTGTCGCAGTATTATTTTTAAAATACCTCCTTTGCACAAACTTGTGGTTTTTTCTACTCACCATTAACATCAGGCCGAGACATTCTCATTATCTGTTCAGATTTTTTAAAAAAAATCAAGTTTGTATTTGATTGACCTCAAAAATAAGTGACTAAAATTTAATTTAAAATCACTCTTTAATCAAGATGATATTTAATGTACCGTCATTTAAAAAATGCAGTTGAATATTATGTATTTCATTTCAATTGAATAATGAAATATTTGTTTTCTATCTTTTTGATATCAAACTTTGCATAAATGTTAATATTTCGAAATTCCTATTCCTAGCTTCTTTAATATTTTCAAAGAAAAAATTCAATTCTAACAAAAACTGCATTTGAGTATTTAAATTATGTACACGTTTTCTTAAATAACAAATTGACTTTTGATCACATTATGGTTTCAACAATTTATATCATTTTCTCTAAGCTCTATACAAAAAAGTGTCTTTTTTATTGTATAATTATTTATTGTCAGTTAAACCGGAAAAACAAAATTAAGAATTATGAAATTCGCGTAATTTCAATACCTTTTCTACACTTCCTGTTAAACGACATTGGTTTACTAATGTAAAGCCTGGTTTCTTTCTCTTTCTTACTATGGATTTAAAGATAATAAAAGATTTATAATGATAATAATCTTTCCTAATAATAACAATAATAAAAATAATAATAATATACTCATAAATACATATATGAAATAGAAAATTTTTGGCCCAATTCTTTATTAAAAAAGCAACGAAAAAACTGTTCAAAACGGATGTAGCGCTTTACTAATTCTTACCAAAACATCAATAGAGTTAGTATCATGGTCCTACATGTGGAAGAAAATCAGCAGCCCTGAGCCTAATGCACTTCATTTGTCTTCCCGGAAACCCCCCTCAGCTCTCATGTCCCCTAAGGCAGTGCTTCTCAAACTTTTTAGTATGGCGGACCGGCAGGAATTTTTTACATTGCACCAGGGACCGGTGCACTATTTTCCCTGCACTGACAATTTTTTCTGTCCTTTTTTTGAGAACATCTGCGGACCGGCAGCGGATGGCCCAAGGACCGGCACCGGTCCGCGGACCACCACTTTGCGAAGCACTGCCCTAAGGGACCTGATAGCTGAGAGACCCCCCCCCCGGAACAGTCACTTCTGAAGCGGTCGCCTGAGCATCCAAGACACAAGGTCGAAAATGCCTCCCACTAAATTTAACCTCACAAGGAGGGGTGGAATTTTCCCTACTTTGACTCACTACCACTTTGGCGCCACCCCGGCAAAGCACACGAGTCTCTATGTTTAGGAATGCCGCAAAGCGGAGGGTCATCAATGACCTACCTAGGGTGTGACCCACACTGGAAAGTTTCCTCAGAGCTGGCATCCGCTACGTTCTTCACGGTACCTTTTGCTAACCCGTACTGGCGCTCCTGGCCCTAAACCGGCACCGCTCAATGGCGTTGCTAGTAGACTGAGGGGGGCGAAATGGTCGCTTCGGAATAATCCGACCCTCAACGAGTACTTTGGTTTTCGTCATCGGCATTGCATCTGATGCTCTGCCTAAGATCCGTACAGCGACTCTACTCGTCTGTCGAGCCCCGTAGAGGCCACCCCTTCTCAACAGTATGTTTTTAAAACTTTTTTTCCCTTATGCAACAATAACATGTGAAGCAGCGATAAATGATAACTTTTTACTAATAAATTTTCTAAAACATTTCATTAGCTCTCCAAAAGCCACAATTCTTTATTTTTATATTTTAAAGAAAATACTGAAATTATAAGTGAAAAGTTAAAAAAAAATTAAATTTATTTGTGCAAAATTTTTCGCCTTAACGTAATATCAACGTCTACCTTTACTTCTAGTATTTCTTAAATTAAAAAAATATGTTAGCGCAATGTCGGATAAAGACTTGATAAGGCCCTAAGCTATTTGAGATATGGGGTCCTAACTAAGTCCAGATATTCTATGTGAGTGGCAAATATGACATTGCTCACTCGAATAATGTGTTTGTGAGCCCTATACTACAGCCTGTGTAATTTATGCACAGAACCCTACAGTTCAACATATTGATTTTAAAATCTGATTAAAAAAACCACAAATAATTCCAATAGGGAAAAAGCCATGTTAATCAGACGCTATTAGTCAACTTAACATCATTTCAGAATAAGAAAAGAATAACAGCAAAGTTAAGTAAAACAAGATAACACATTTATCACATTTATTATTTTAATTATATGTTGACAAAAATGACGACCACGTAACATGTAAGATTCATGTCACTTTTCCAATATGTTTTTATTAATGTCAAGCAATTTCACATTGAAAAGCAGAAACATTAAATATAAAAACAGAGTAAAAACTCCCATGCTGACTGGCTTTGAGTCTTTTGAGGTATCCAAACCGTCAAAGCATAAAAGGTTATAGTATTTTTTTCAGATTATCTATTGGAAATTAACTACAATAGCTTATAGGACGCTATAGATGGTCAGCCAATAATTAAAGAACGAAATCTTTCATTCAAAACCCACAATATGCCAATTAATTAGTCGATTGTACTAGATATTGAATGCTATTCAAGTCAATTCTGGAAACATTTAATCTTTAAAAGCTATTTTGATACACTAATAGACTAGGAAAATACAATAAGATTCTTTGAATTGTTTAAAAATGTAGTCTTTGTTAAAAATAAAGACTTCAAAAACAATAATCCACTTTCAATTGCCTAGAAAAATGTAGGGGGGAAAGGGGAAGATAGTTAAGGCAGCGGCGTGTGCTCCTGGCGGCAGTTTGTTAGGAAAGGCAACTTAAATCATTTTTAAAAAATAAAGAAAAAAATATACAAGGTGGGAAAATGTTATATAACTATATCTGTAACCTCCACAATCAATTTAAATTCTTCTTATATAATAGTTAGTAAACTGAAAGAGAATACCAATGTTAATGCAGCATGAAAACGTGTTTTTTAATTATTTTTTAAAAAATTTTCTTGGGGTTGCTGGAAACATATACATCATAAAGTCAATGATGCTAAAATATTTACTAACATTAGTATAAGGACTTAACATAATTTACACTCACGAAGATTATCTTTATAGCTTCTACTCACTGGAATAGAAATAGAATTGCTAGATGATGCCTTGAATTATGCTAAAATTGTATGTGAAAAATGTCAGTTAAGGAAACTCCTTGGCGAAGAACAAGAGAGCAAAATTTTTGGGTGAAAGTAAAAATAAAGCCTTGTCAAATATAACTTTTTCACAAGAAATTCATTTTCATGTAGATTAATTTGCCGTAAAAATTCGTGATAGATTTATGTAAATATATTTTTTTCTAAACATATTTAAAAATACTCCGAATTAGATAGAGCGCGTATGTCATAACATTAAAAAACATGGGTTTTTCTTGAATTCATGTGCAATACAAAAATCATTAAATAAAATGAAACACACTTTTGTTTAAATTTGTTACACAATGTTAGCGTGACGTACCCCTGCTTAATTAATAAAGTAATATTACTTCGAATGTACCTCATAAATGCCATGAGTAATTACTGATTTGAGAGAGCTTAAAATGTTGATTCCAAAATTAATAATGACCCACAGTAAACACACAAATCAGCTCCGCTCTATTCAGCATTTGTTGATATGGTCCATCGAACAACCCACCCAACAAGCCATCGAACAACCCATCGTGGTCGTAGGCGGTTCTAATGTTTCCATTAGCACTTTCTCGGGGCTTGGCAGACCTGGCGGCACCCATCTCCTCTCCAGATCAGCGGTGGACTTTCTAGCGATAGGCATTCATCAACATATTTATTGTGACTTTAACGTGGGCTAGATCCCACGCCCCCAGCTTGTGAGGCGAGTGCAGTATTGACTTCGTTACCCAGCCTCCATTTAGGATTTTATAATTGTTGATGTTTTATCTCATAGCGCCGTCTTAATTTATACTAGGTACGACCCACGGCGTAGCATACGCCGCAGACTTGCTCATAGAAAATGCAAAGAAATGGGGCAGAA
The DNA here is from genome assembly GCA_944989445.1 of Ampullaceana balthica. Lineage (NCBI taxonomy): Eukaryota > Metazoa > Mollusca > Gastropoda > Lymnaeidae > Ampullaceana > Ampullaceana balthica. The sequence goes on from CALYLW010000029.1 coordinate 773,693, forward strand.
CGGACACAAACAGCAGCACGAAGAAATGAAAACAACGCGAGTGAACGTCGGGCGGGGGTGGAGGGAATCGCCGACGCATTGTTGGTTTCGAGACATGCGCACTGGGGTTGTTAGACCTACCACCCGCCCCCAACCTTTACTACCATCGCTTTCCAACCATAAACTATGATTTGTCGATCCTAGCAATGGTCATTCGTCTTGCTCATTTGCACAAGTCTTGTGCTTGTCCTGGTGAATTATATATATATATATATATATATATATATATATATAAAGATTCCTAGACCACAGCAACATGTAAACTAAAATTTAAATTAGATACACCGTTTAACCAACCATAATAGTAACTATATTCCACATTCTCAATAGTTTTGAAAGGCTCTATTATTAGTATCGAATTTTCTCCATAATATTTTTAAAGCTTTTTTTATAAAAAAATGTTTAATGAATAAATATTTACCGACACACTGTAACTAATATTACATTCGCCGTACAAGACAAATTTAAAATAATGTCAATGCACTCCATTACTTATAATATTAGGTCACCACCGTGGCATCACTAGGAGGTGTGGGGGATGCTGACCGCACCACGTGACACCATAAGCAAGGGGTGAGACCAACTTGTGAAAGTTTGCCATGTTCACGTTATTTGGCACTCGCGGACTCGGATATCTATTGGTGGGGGGGTGGGGGTGGAGGGTGCGATTCGTTAAGGGGCAAAACCATGAGTGACTACAACCCTTGAGACGCCTCTAGCGAACACCCAAAACGAGAATCTGAGCAGTTATGGATTTCATGTATATAACCTCTCTCTCCACATCTTTCATTTTTCATCAAACTTATTAGAAGCGAAAACGCTCATGGGAACGAAATGTTTGATAAATTCAACAATGAAGTTACTTTATTTAAATTGCACTTTATATCACAGGAACAAAAAAAATTAATATTATATTTTAAAAATAATAAAAACAAACTACTTTTTACTCTTAAAACCTTCTCAAGCGTGAGACTTTAATTTTCACCAACATATAACTGAATTAGCTTTTCTTTATTTGAAAGAACTTCTACCAATTTGTGTACAATTTGTCTCGCTCATTAAAGCTTGTGGTATCTATATGATGACGCTTCTTCTAAACAGGATATTTTTTATTTAACTATCATTGCATAACCAATTTTTGAAACTTACAATTTTGACTCTTTACATGTTGTTTTTCTCCATCCTTCTCATCATCAATAGGAGGAATACACATTGTCATCATCTAGACAGTTGTTTTTTTTTAGAAAAAATATTATTGAATTTTAATGGTATCATTACAGTAAAATCGGACATTTAAAAAAAAATTCTTTTAATTTAATTTTTGTTTTACATGATTGAACAATTATACTTATATATATATATATATATATATATATATATATATATATATATATATATATATATATATATATATATATGTTTAACAGCTTATTTTCCATTAAAAAGCCAAAATCGAACAATTTCAATAGCTATTAAAACTGACAGCCAGTAATCAAATTTTACTTTAAAAGTTAGCTATTAATAACTTGTACACTGTCTTTATTAGCACTGACCAAATGTGTATTACATATCTTTGTTTAAAATAGCTAACGTGTTTTTTTTCGATTTGTTTGCGTCAATGGATTTTGAAATTCTTCTTATGTGTTTTCTAGTATTACTAGTAAAGGAATAAGAAATAACACAATTCAACACCTCCCATGAGTTAGCACAATTGCAAAATATGCCCATTATTAAAACATACTTTAAAAAAAAACTAAGCTTTCTTATTACCTTTTTGTCATTTCCAGATAATACACACTGTTTAAATTTGCTGATGGATGTTTGTGAATTTCCTGAAAATTAAATATTACATTTTATTGTGATTTTTTGTGTGGTTATATTCAGTCACATACGTAGTGGTATAATTGATTATGTATTTTACCTGATATCGCTTTAGCCCTGGGATTAGAAATGTAACCTAGCAAATTACTATTTAAAATGGGACACACATTTAGTAAGTATATGTATTTATAGTTACATAATGTATATATGTGTGTGTGTGTGTGTGTGTATATATATAAATTAGAACTGTTAACGATTAATTTAAATTTAATCACTAACTTTTGAAAAATTAACGATTAATTAATTGTTAATGTCGATTAAAGCAAAAAAATTAAAATTTATGACGTCATTAGCAACACTTATTAAACGTTCTTGTTGATGCTCTAAATAGAACTGGAATGTCTCCTTTATATGTCATCTTTTAACCAACTACGCAAAAAGGCAAGTGTGTTGACATTATTTGGTTCAAGTGATGAGCGGGTCTAATTGACAATATAACCAGCCGAGCTGAACAATCATTCAAATGGAACTGAGGTAACTGATATACACAAAATGGTCTTGGCAAGGAATGACATTATAGGATATCGATGTTCATTAAGTTTACACCAATATAGAGGGTTAATAGATTCTGGAACTTTCATTTCCATTTTGTTACGCAGTAATTCATCAGAATAGCTGTCGTCCTTTTCTGTCTGTGAGTAAGACTCCATTAATGCCATTAGCTTAAAACGCTTTTACTTTAATTTGATAAGTAGGCGAAGTGTTAGAACCACCGTAGGCAAACTTTATCAACATTTTGAAAATTCACGTCAGTCAACAATTTAAAACCAAAATGTTCGTGTAATCGTCAAGAAATTTGTTATTATTTATCGACCACTATTTTTTAATATTATTTTTTTTTCTTTTTTGACTTGCAATAATTTGTAAGTTATATGTCGATTAATCGTAAAAAAATAATTTAATCGTTAAAATTCTTAACGATTAATAGAGAAATTAATCGTTAATTTCAACAGCCCATATATATATATATAGCCTATATTAATCGTTAATTTCGATTAAAGCCAAAAAATAAAATTTATGACGTAATTACACAGTACATCTCATGGGAAGTAACAAAAACAGGTAATTTACATGTTTTTTTTTATTTAGTTATTTCCACTGTCTTTTAAAGACATTGAAAAATAATGTTTTGAACTAAATTTATTTTATTAAATCCACGTCTATATAAATTAATAAATTATAATAATACGCGGGAGAAATTTGTACGTTAAAAATATATAAATTATTAAAATATATAATTAATTAATTTTTTTAATGAAAAAAAATTATACATATTTTCTTATTTTTAAAACGAATTTTTATCGATTAAAATTATTTTAATCGATATTTAATGGATAAAAATTTTAACGATTAATCGATAAACTAATCGTTAATTTCCACAGACTAATATATATAATATATATATATATATATATATATATATATATATATTAAATGTCATACAGAAATAACTGCTAGCGACGTAAAGGGGTACTTTATACACTTATAGTAATTGCATGCGTTTGTAAATAATGGTTATAAGTTTATTTGTGTCTTTTTTTAATCATTAATATAAAATATGAATAAATGTTTAAACAACCTAAAAATTACAGGAGTAATAAATAATGAATTTATAATATGTAGTTGCAGGCTTTTGAATTTATTTTTTAATTATTTGCTTCTACTTCTTCTAGATCTATCTGACAATCATTTTTAAATCGAAGATATATTTATACATTGCTAATATATAAACATATAAAATAAGAAAAATTAATCTAAAGTTTGAAATAAAACACAAGACTTGTGACAAGTATAATCTAATACAAACCTCTGATAGACATGGGGCTGTGGATAAAGACACCTTTCTTACTTATTCTGTATCCAAGAACAGACACATAAAAATTATATTTCTTCCCGTCTGGAATTCGAAAGTGGAATGGTTTACCTGAAACCAGGAAAAACAAACCCTCTTTAAGAATCTAAATCTTAATTTTTTTTAAAGTTGAAGTTATTACAGTAAGTAAGAAACAGAGTTAGTAACAAACAGTAGTATGACTAAGTATAGACTTAGTACTTACTAAGTATGTAAGGCTGATAAAAATTAATAATAATAATAATAATAATTATACAAATAATAATAACAATAGATTTTATTCTATTGTTTAATACATATTTCAACAAAATAATAATAATAATAATGTTTTCAAAAATAAATAAATAATAATAATAAAAACAATCTGTTCAAATTTTAACTATTATCATTTCTTTATACTCAAACTTCTCCACATAAAAATTGGAATCTCCGATCTACGTGTCCCATGAATATGCAATAAATAGCATAAGAATTTCCATGCAATGGAATTTACCGGTACTTAGAAAAAAACAATGAAAAAAAAACACCAAATATATATAGTCCTTATTGGGGAGTACCTGGGGCGGAGTGGTATTTTGAGTGGGTGCTAGGTGGGGTTGTGGAGAGGCCAGATGGTTCTCAAAAAACTGACCATCGCAGGAGAACATGTCGGGTTTATAGACTTGTGTAGATGAAATGGACCAGGCATGTGACAGGTACCCTTCTCCAGGTCAGGTTCGCGCCCGCTCTAGTCTTATAGATAATCTATATCGGCAGAAGAATTTATGTCGGACATTGGGAGCAAATAAAAGGGGAACATTTAGAATGGACATTCGTATGGATGAAGGCGAGTTGAGAGGGTCGAGTGGAATGAGACCGGAGTGTACAACGAGTGAAGTAGCCATAGTTTATGAATAATTAAGAGAAGAATTTGAATTATAGACGTCTTTCTTGATGTTGAGGTTTGAGCAAGTGAGACAACGTGTGGCAAGGTTCTTTACAATACACACTATTAAATGAAAATATGTCTGTCTGTCTATTTGTCTTTTTGTCCTTTATGGCTTACTACACTGTTCATCCGATCGCCATGAAACTTTTCGAGATAGCTGAGTATGGTATTGTAACTGGCAATTTAAACAAAAAAATTGGATCTTGACCAAATTTTGTAAATAAAAACTTCATTGCCCATATTAAAATATACTATGGCATTTTACTCCTAATGACTAATGTCCATTTCTTCGGGGCCGGGGACCAATGTTCCCTCTAATGTTCGTTGGGCAGTGTGCAAAGTACAAAAATCGTGTGCAGAGTTGCACAGCATCCATCTTTTCAATAATTTATAAAATTTGCTGCGTGGTAATTGTAAACTGCTGCGCCGCGTCGGTCAGATATCTGCGCGGCTGCGTAGGCGCGCAGCTTAAAGGGAAAAGTGTCAGGGACCCCAAAATCATTTTATCCTAAACGTTAAAATTATATCCTCCATTCAATTTGAACCCTCTAAAACCCACACTATGTTCTAAATTCTAGTTTTTGGAAAATTATTTCCTTTGGTATGCATACATACTTGGGGTATAGAAATTAATATCAATTTTGGATTATTTTCAAGTGACTTTGACCTACTTTTCCGATTTGCTCCATGGGTGACCCAATGGCCTTAAAGGGTTTACATTTCACTCCTTTATTCACAATAAAAAATATAACGTAATAAAAATAAATTTTATTAAAATTATAATAAACATTTGCATTTAAACAGACCCCAAGTAGTTTCTCTGTTGAGTGAAATAAAAATTGTATTTTTATAATACGTTATTGTTTTTAGTTTAAAATTTTGTTTAACTTTTGAACAAATTATTTTCCAAAATTTAAGTGTAATTTTGCTTACTTTTGTAATTTTTCAAATTTAAGTCAGTCATTATTAAAGAATGATTTAAGCCGGAAAGGTATAATGTGGCATTTTGAATAAAAAATAATTCGAGTAACTTCTCACTATCTTTCATTATTTAAAAAAATAAATAAAGGATTCATTTGCTTACCTTTATTGCTGCAATAAAGTGGGATTATGAATTGTAGACAACATATTTGAATATAGCAGATTATATCTTCAATAATTTGCTATATAATGCTCAGACCAGACGTACGAAAATCGTTAAATACAAAATTGACAAGACTGAAATGTTTCGTGTGAAAATAATTTCGTGAGGATATTACCACAAAATAAAAGGACCTATACTCAAGAAAATTAAATTTCTTAGAGTACATTATATTAACATAGAGATGCATGTTTTCACATCTTTAATAATTATAAACAAAAATAAAATATTAGCAAAAAGACATATAATACACAATTTTCTTCTTTAAAAAACTAAAATCATCTTGATTTTTTGGATAAAAATCTTACCCCCCCCCCTGACTGTGGTGGAAGGAGTAGTGAGGTGGGGTTTGTCTCACAGAGTCTCACTGGCTTACGGTCAGTATGTCAAAACCCAGTTGGCTTTATTTCATTTTTTAAAAAAGACACCGACTCTTAAATGTCCAGCCTTTTTATTTCTCTTTTAGGTGCGGCTCTTTCTTTTCTTTTTTTTTCCTAATTGGTTTTATTTTAGTTTGTTGGCACCGTTTTATTATTGCATGTTAAATGATTTTTTTTTACTATAAGTTTTCGCGGTTTACGAAATTTCATTGTATTTCGTAATTTTTTCCTAGGTAAAAAAAATAATTGTCGTATCTTTTTGGACATAAATTAGTTCACTGTAAAATTTTAGATTTTGGTGTCATCCCCCCCCCCGAATGTGTCACCCGGGCCCACCATCTCCGCACACCCTTAGTACCTAGGCCTAGTGACGCCACAGCATATACATTTAATTAGCTAAAAGCTTGATTGCCCTCTCAAACATGTTTTGTCCGTACTACCGTACTATTAATAATAGTAATACTAGTAATAGTATTATCTAAGATGACTAAGATGTTTTCCGGCTCATATTAAAGTTTATTTGATAAAGGGCCATAAAAGGCAATAAATGGAAGTGCAGAACAACAGCAAAGGTTTTGGTGAGTATTACTTTTAGCCTTAGTCTTAGTTATACTTTAAAAGTTACCTATGACCAGGAGCACTAACTAACAGTACTAACTGGAAATGTGGGAGGACCCACAATGGGATCTTTTAACGGGAAACGGAACACCATCTGGAAAAATCTTATCGGAAATTTAAAATTTACCGGAGATTTCTTGTTTGCAGGAAGTACCTTTGATCGGAAATTCCCAATTTATCTTTTGTCAGCCATGGGCTACACACATTCAAATGTCAAATGTGTTACTTTTCACATTGTAGATTTGTATACGTTTCATTTGATTTGAGTCTAGTTTTGACCCAAACTAAGACTTTTTATTTTGAAACTAATTTGCCTAATTTGTATACCATTCATCTTCAGTGACAACCACTGGTAAGTACTAGTTTATTCGTATTAGTATTAGTTAGTAGTATTGGTAGTATTATTAGTATTAGTATTAGTTTATTTTAGCATGATATTAGTATTTTTTAAATTTTTTATTGAATTTATTCTTTATTGCAGCTTGTGTATTTGTGTTTTGTGGTAATAATTAATTTAGTAATTTAGTTTTTAGTAATAATTCGAACTAAAATATATGTTATATAGATTTAGATGTAGGTATATGAATATGTTATTTTTTGTAAAAATAAAGAAGTCTTGTCTTATCAATTTTCATTAATTTATGATTATTATTTATGAAGAAGACTTTTGATAAATACATCTAAGATCTAAGACATATTGAATGATATTGCCAATTTATTGCAAATGTGACTTAAGCCACATTGGCCACAAATATTAAAATTTACGTATACACTGTATGATATGCCGCATACAATCATACTCATACAAATAGCATATACACATATCACATATTCATATAATTCATAGATATTATATTTATATTAATTATTAATATTATAAAGATTACATTAGTAAAATAATATGATTACCCATGTTAATATGGTCTAATAATACTAATATTTCTAGCAATGGTAAAAGGTTTTACAAAATATAAATATCTGACAATCTGACATAATTATAATTAATTATAATGCTTTTTATTTATAATTTATACAGTATTAAACAAGTGAGACAAGTGAAAGAAATGATTGATCAGATGAAAGGAAGGATTGATTCAAATTCAAAGGATAAAATTGTGGATGATCAGACAGGCAAGTTTTAAAAGCTTGATTAAAGTTTTATAAATTATTATTATTATTATTTATTATTTGAAACAAGGGGCCGTTCATAAAGTACATCACACTAATTTTGACCATTTTGACCCCCCCCTCCCCCTGTCACAAATCTCGGGACCCCAAAGTAGGTCACACTTTCAAATTTAAAAAAAAATTAACACCTAATTAGCCTAATTAAAATATTTAATTTAATACTTAAAATACACTTCACTATTAAACTGTATTAAAATATAAAATTTCCACTTAAAATACTTAAAAGTAGGGATGTACCAGATTCAAAATTTTAGCTTTGGCTGGATTTATGAAGGGAAATCCGTCCGGAGCTGGAGTCAGATTTTAAAATGGCCAGATTTCAGATTTTCCGGAGCCATTACGAATATTGAATGCTGTATATATAAATTAGGGCACTACCGGCAAGCCGGTTTTATGAAGTAAAATCCTGCCAGAGCCGTATTTGTAAAAATAGCCGGATTCTGGATTTGCCGGAGCTGGAGCCGAAATCCAGTACACCCCTACTTAAAAGAACTATCAGATTATTAAAATGAATTTAATTGTAGAATAGTTAATTGTCAACAGTTGTCACGGTTATTCAATGAAACATTAACTCAATCTATATCGAATTTGAAAACATAAATTGCAAACATTAGACATGACAATTATATAATACTAGGGCTGAGGAAATTAACGATTAATTTCTCGATTAATCGTTAACATTGTTTATCGATTAAAATTATTTTAATCATTTATCGATTAAAATTATTTTAATCGATAAAAATTTGATTAAAATTAAAGAAAATATTTATAATATTTTTAATTTTTTAAAATTAATAAATTATTAATTATTAATAATTAATAATAATTATATATTTTTTACGTACAAACTTCTCCAGCGCAATATTATAATTTATTTTATTACTTTATGTGGATCGGCAGACGTCAACCAAAAAATGGCTGACAACATCAGGACAGTTAAATATAAACATATAACTAGAAAGTTTAGCAAAAATTTTGTTTTTAAGCTAACTGCGGATGGCAAAGTCAAAGATGGTGAAAAAGTTTACTGTGTTCACTGCCATGAACAATTCTCTTTTAAAGGATCAAATACATCGCTGACGTACGACCTTCAGCACAAACATCCGATAAAATATCAACACATTGTAATAAAATGTATTTCAAAATGTTCTTAATTTTCAATGTCCGTGAGAAATGTTCAGTTTAATGACGTCATAAACTTCTATTTTTGGCTTTAATCGAAATTATCGATTAATTAATCGATAATTTTTCAAAAATTAACGATTAAATTTAAGTTAATCGATAACAGCCCTATATAATACACATCATTTATCTCTTACCTTTTCATTTACAATGGGTAAGGTCAAGTTTTAGATAATCTTCCAAATTGTGCAATCTATTGACACAGGATAAGAAGTACATTAACAAAACTTGACCTCACTCAGTGATTAAATAATAAAAAGGAAACAAAACAATTTGACTTAAAAAGAAGACTAGATTGACAAATTATGTGACCAACTCATGTGCTATTTTGAATCTGTTTATTATGGTCCTGTGAATTATGTTTAATTCAAAAATATTCACTGGACAGCATCTTACCATGGTGAAGTGTTCATCCATAGTTACGACTAACATCAATCTTTCACCATCATCTTTTCCTGGAAGGATAATTGCAGACAAATCAACTCGTCCTAATCTAACCAGGCAACAGCCTCTGTATGTGCATTTTCTCTTCTAGCAATAACTGCCATGGGTTTACTATGCCTTCTAGAAGCGATTCTCAAAGGACGGATGCATTTTATCTGAGTTGATTCTTGAACAGTTTAGGTGTGCACATTCTCGTGAGCCCGACCTCTGTGTTGTCCTGCATGTTTCTTCAACATTGTTTGTGAGGCAAAATAAATTGTAAATTTGATCAAGTAAGCTGGTCTGCAAAGATGGATAATAAAGATCATTTGCATGTACTTTGAAAACTCTTGTTGATCTCTGGCATAATGCCATCAAATTATAGAGTTTATGCCACAAACAAGGAAGGAAATTTATGAGAACATGCATCTCCTTTTTTTGTTGAAACTTTGAGTCAACTCCATCAACTGTTTGGTTGATTGGGATTGGAGGAGGAAAGAATCTCGAAGGTAAACGTTGAAATATGAGCTTCGTACTTCGTCACAACATTTTATGTCCTGACATTTCACAGTGAAATTTGAGTGAAATATTGTCTGGTTATGAACATGATTGTCGAACCATTCATAATTCTTCGATATCAGTCCTGCTGCATCCAATTCAGATTTATGAACAATACATTCAGGAGATACGCATTTCATGTTGACATAAAACTAATTCAAATGTTTCACAAAATTTATGAAAATTATTTTTAAGGCTACTTAAATTATACTAAAAAATATATTTACAAATAAATACCCCCCCCCCACGGTCACAAACTGTCACACTTTCTTACACCCCCCCCTTTTTTTTTGGGAGGTTGACATACTTTATGGAAGGCCCCCAAGTAGATAAACATATTTCGATTTTATTATCCATTCAAGATACATAATTTAAAACCAGTGTAAGATCATAAATAATCTATTGATATTTATTAAAATTTGTGTAAATATATTTCAGTCAGTTCCAAAGCCATAGAGCATTCTTCTAATACACTAAGTCATATCCCAGAAGCAAGAGATTGTGAACAGGTAAGAATAAGTACATAAATCTATGAGTAAAAATTGTGGTTAATTGAAAATTAAAATGTATTAAGTATTAAGACATAATATTATTATGTGCAGTTGCATTACAGATTGTCAAAAAGACTCATAAGAATAACATTAATTAATGTATATGTGTTGATATAAAATTTAGGAATTATATTTGTTAATAAGCTATTAAGATTTATAATAAAATGCCAAATTCATATTTTTTTCTTATTCTTTAAAGCAGTCTCTTTTCATTATCTTATGTAGACAAAAAATTCAAAGTGTGAATTATATGTAGTTTTGTATGTAGTTTCTAACTCTATTTATGTCCATACAAAAATAATGTCATAAAAAACATTTGGTTGTGAATGAAATGGTAGGGGGTGGTAGAAAAAATAGACAGTTCTTAACAAGGGTACTGGACATGGTGATTTTAACGATTCTTAATAGCAATACACGTTTGCATGAATTGAAAAGGTCAAGCCATGATCGCAAATGACTTTTTCACCTAATTTTCAAACACAAGAAAAAATTAAGACTTTGGCAATGAATACATAAAAACACAGGCTTCCGATATGAGACTCACCAAAAGTAAACATTTGAAATATAGACTTAATAAGGATGAAAGTAGAAGAATGCATCACAATATTGTAAGGAAAATATAAATTAGTCAGTAATTATGGGTATTGAACAAAAACAAAAAAAATTTTGCTTTTAAATTTAAAAAAAATAAAGTAAATAAAACCTTATTATTAGTATAAAATAAAATACAGTTTATCAAAGAAAAAAAAATCAAAATCAAATTAAAAAACAAAGATACAAACAAACTGAGAAACAAACAAACAAATGCACAACTTTTTAAAATTAATTATCTGATAAATCATAACAAAATTCAATTGATGGTTTAATTAAAATATGTTAATTAGATGATATTGATATAAATTAAATATTAAAAATGAATGTTAAATAGTTGCCACATAGGTGAAATAAGTTTACTAATAAATGGAAGGAGACAAAAAGAGCATAATATTTTGAAATTAACTCTATTATGTATCATCATTTTTATCATGTCCTTTGGTTAATATATATTAGTTAGTATATAGTATATTTAGTATATTTGGTTAATATTAAGGTATGAAAAAAAAAGGTAAAATGTATATTTCAATTTATGGATAGGAATAACTATTAAAACACTAAAGAGCTAGGTATTAAAAGAAAAAGAAAAGAAGCTAATTTTTAAAAAAGTATATACATTTTTTACTTATTTGTATTGTTAGGATCATTTTAATTTATATATATATCTTTAAAAGTAACAATTCAATGTTTAAAAATTACAAGTATTGTAAAATTATATAAGGCTACACAAATGCTAACAAATTTAATTAAATTGATTGTGCAGATACATAATCCCTCCAATGGCACTAGTGAAGGAAACAAGCAAAATGAGGAAGATGAAAATGGTAGGTATTATAAAATTTATAAAATATGTTAAAGTAATAATCATTAAAGGATTTTCAAATCAAAAGAAATATACAGAAAGTGAATCCAGTGATGTGCAAATGAAAGTAAGCAGAAATTTTATTTTAAGAAAATTGTGATTCTTTAAAAGGAGAACATTATTTTTTTTTATTACTTAAAGTTTATTAAAATTGAATCAAACAAATATTTAAAAAATATACATATATATATAATTTTTAAAACAGAGCCTTGAAACAGCAACATTAAGGCTAGCATTGAAAAGCGATGACATTTTCTTAAAGATCAATGATTGTAGAACTGTAGAAATATAGTAGTAAATTAGAGGATACTTAATATGGACTTAAGTCCATTTTAGTTCCATAAGGAGGAAAAAAATATGTTTTAGTTTTGATATCGCTAAACCTAATTAATTAATTAACTTGGGACATATGTTGAAACTAATAATAATTTTAATGTATTCTTCAACCAAATTTTAAAAATCGTGGTGTTTGAAATAATTGCATGAAAGTTTCAATAATATAAGTTCTTATGTATATATTACAAGAGCATCTATATTTATAATTCTCCAAAGCGAGTATGTGCAAATGAGCATGATGAATGACGATCACAGTTGGCAAACGTAGTGGGAGGAAAAGAAAAAAAGGGGGAGGGGCAACAAAGCTTCTTGCGTTCACTTGCGTTGTTCGTTCACAGAATAACATATGATTCGTATTGTAGAGGTTATCACGTACGCCTTGCATGGGGAAAGTCCTAGGTTCAAGCCCCAGCGGGAACATTTAAAAAAGTGTTTTAAAATGTTTCTTTCTGCCCGTTTTTTCCCCTTTTTTTGCGAACATGACTAACCAATCACAGTTTATGGTTGGCAAGGGATGGTAGTAGAAAAGAATGGGGGGCAGGTAACAACATTTGCAGTACGCATGTCTCCACGTTTACTCGCTTTTTTTTTCATTACTTCGTGCTGCTGTTTGTGTCCTTCCTCCTACCCCCCTCCCATTTTTTGCACTATCTATTTGGAGCAAGTCTGCGGCGTCATATCTAGTTAAATTATGTGTACACAATAATTTTCTGTACACATAAACATCTGTAATAGATAAGATAATATTAATTTGTCCTTGTTACCAAACCAACACAAAGATTTAATTTGATAAAATGTATTTAAAAATATAGTTAAGAATAAAATAAGTTCATTTTACATTAACATATAATATTTATATCTTAACACCAACATTTACCCTTTGAAAGATATATTATTTTTTATTGGTGCTTTAAACTTGTATGATTGTATGCAATAACAATAAAATTTTAAAAATCATTTAACTTTTTCAGCTAGGGTACAAACTAGCATGACTTATATTAATATGCTAAAACAGTCTACACTAACTGGAAATGAAAACAAGGTAAACACCAATTGGGCTTTTACAAAATTAAATAATAATTGTAAATGTAAAATAATAATAAGGAAATAATAATTGAATTAATGTGGTTTAATATTGATTGAATACAATCTGCAAAGAAAATATGAAAAAAAATATTTAAAAACATTACTGACATTTTTTAAAAACTAAAAGCTCTTAAAAATTTGTATTTGATCAAGGAGATTTGGAAATGTGAATAATAAATAAATTTGACTTTTACTTTTTAGATACTGAACATTTGTCACGATACTTTTGTTAACGATGATGGGAAAAAAATAAAACAGCCCGGAGGTAGATGTAAGTTTTAGAGCTTTATCATGTTGTTTACAAATGTTGTAATATCAATAATAAAATATTACATGTACTAATATTTCTTTTTAAATTGTTTGGTAGCTATACATTTGACATCTATGCAAACACCTTTCTGGTATCTCTGCATATTCTGGATTTCAAGCATATTTCAATTGTGTAAATTGTCTTAAAAAGATCAAGAAATCCTCTTAAAATCATTATAACATTATTTTTGATGTTATGATTAAGTCACACTTTTTTCTATTGGGTTTTCGGCTAAGCTGGAGATGCAGTCTGCAGTTTTGTTCAATCAAAGGCTGCATTGATTTTTTGTATCCAAATAGTTATAATACATTTCCTGCAAATGCTCATTTATATATAGGTTTTTATTTAAAGTTTTACATATGATGTTATAACTATAACATATTAGTTTACATTTAAAAAACATCTTTTTATTTCAATGTTTTGTATGTTCATTTAAAATTGATAAAATTGTACATTATTGTTTTTCGAAAGTTATAAATTCAATTTATAAAAATGACACTTTAATTGTGATTTAGTTCAAATCCTATAATGCATTATTCTTACAAATACTTACATTTTGAAAATATTAAACATAAATTTTAACTTTTGAACAAAATTTGTCAATCATAATTTTAATAACCTATAAATTGTCTTTACAAAATTTGTTTGTTGGCACAGAGTTTCAACTATGAAATAAATGTCTTCTTTTTGGGTTAAATAAAATAATATAATTTTACGTAAAGAAAATTTAATTACAACTGAAGTGTAAAAAATCCATTTTTCCAGCAAGAAAGCCTAAGACTAAGAGCAAGAGCAAGGGAAAGCAGACTGTATTATCAGCAGATACTGACAAGGTGACGACAATTATTAAATATTTATAACAATTAGGATAATGGCACTTATCTAAAATATATCGTACTCAACATGTTGAGCACATATTTTTGTCAAGTATTATGTCTAAACCTATTAATTTTAAATGACAAAATTTAAAAAAAATATAATTATTTCTTTATAATCATTTAAGTTTTTCATTATTAATAAAAGTAACAATAAAATGTATGCAGTATACGAATGAAAACAGAAAGTCATAATCATCATTAATCCTTTAATTTTCTTGTGGATTATAGGGTCTCACTCAAATTCAAAGATTTCCACATTGCACTGTCTTTTGCCAGTGTACTCAGCTCCATCCAGCCCTTTGATATTCTCAATGACTCATCCAACACTACATCTTCATGTCTTCTATGTTCTTCCTGTTTGTGGTTTGCTGTGTAGGCTCTATTCAATTCCTTTTCTTGTTTTATTGGTGCTGTCTTCTTAAGGTTTTGTCCAAACTATCTCTATTTTCTTTCAAGGATTTTTTTTTGATTATTTATTATTGACACTTCTCCTATAGCTTGGTGTTTTCAACCTTGTCATACAATTTTATTTTAAAAATATTTTTCCCGGTTTATACTTTTAAGTTTAAAATAAAGCCAGTTCTGGCTCAGCACCATACTTTTTATCTGTACTTTAGCAGTGGGTTTATCTAGGGTCAAAGGCTCGAATCTCCGTTAAGGCAAGCATTTTTTCCCTAAGTCCACCCAGCTCTTAATGTTACCTCACACTGGTTAGGGAAACAAAGGTTGCTTTTGTAAATCTGGTTAATCTTGGAAATTTAAATAATGTATGATCTGTAGTGATCTTTGTACTATTGCAAAATAGTTGGCACTTTCTGAAAGTAATAGACATCTTATCAGGCTGTGTGCTGTTTTAATATTACCGTATTTTCACACGCATATACCCCGCAGAATTTTTAGATCCTGTTAAAAAATTGTGGTATAACCCGCACACGCTTATACCCCGCACAATCATATCACGGTGAACCACTCTAGGAGATGTACTTACCGTACTATATTTTCACAACTCTATCAATACCATGCATACAAAAATATCTCTTATTACTTAAAAAGTAATTGTTTATTTTAATAAAAAATATTATAAATAATTATAAAATTATAATTTTGATATTTTGTGCACTATTTTTTCCGGCACACCTTACCATCAGACAACTGCAGTCGTTATACAAAACATTCGATTTAAGACATGAACGAGAATAGCTTCCAAACCGGTTTAAGCTGGACTATTCGATTCCGAGGTTAACCGGGGAGACACGTGTAATACCAGAAGTTATACAGAATCTAATTTTATAACCGTGTTTTCCAAGTAATAGTGCCATTGATTCATTATTCAGTAAAAAAAATTTCAGATACCCCGCAGGGGGGGGTGCGGGGTTTGTAAAATCTGGTATAACCCGCGGGGAATATGCGTGAAAATGCGGTACTTTATTGACTTTTATGAAGAAAGTTCACTTGTGTCTTGATTTATAAGCGCATAAAAATTGCAGTAAAATGAGTCTAATAAACAATAAATTTACTTTATTTTTGTTTTGTTGTTAAAACACTGTCTTACTTACCATTAAAGAATTTTTTTATTTTTCATTTTTTCTAATGAAATATTAAAACATAAATAAATAAGTAGCATTTTTATTTGAATCAGATGCTGGTTATTTATGATCCTCCTGATGTTAAAGATAAGAACATTGAATCAAAGAAGAATATCCGAAAAGGTAAGTTTTATATTTTCCATATTGAGAACATTTACCTGTTTTATAATTACTAAATTAGTAAAATGTTAATTAAATATTAAAAAAAAATTAAACAATAATTGAAGAATTTTAAAAAAAACATTTAAAAAATATTTTCGGTGAAAATGTTTCAATTTTGTCATATAAATGTAGTTCTTTATGTTGGGTGGGCATTTTTAATTACATATTTATATATTTTGTTTTAAGTTAATTTTTCTATAAATAATGCTATGTTTAAATTTAGTATTCTGTTGCAAGTATTCCATTGAAAAACCAAAAAATATTTTTACATTTATCACAATAGAAACATCATCTAACAAGCAATCTTAGATTATAATAAGAAAGTTTATTACTTAAATTTTAAAAGAAATAAAATTAAAAAATATATATATTTAACTAAAGCCCTAGTCTTTTTCAAAGCAAGACAAATACAAAGTAATGATTTAAGTTGTAAAGTTACATGCACATTTAAGTTTCAATGTAATTTAATTATTTCAGCAAGAAAGTCACAATGCAAGAAACAAATAATGACAACAGGAAAGCAGACTCTATTGTCAGGAGATACTAAAAAGGTGAAACAAATTATATATAATATATACCTTTGCATTACTGTTTGAAAGAACTATCTATAATAATGGGTATTTTTATTTTTCACATTTTTTCCATAAATAGGTTAATATATACATATAAATAAAGTAGAAACAGTTGTCTTTGCAAAAGCATAAGCACAAGGATCATGCCCAGAAATATTGGAAAAATAACAAAATTCTTTATGCCAGAAGATAAGAGGATTGTAGTTATTCTGTTGTGCAGTTACATCGCAAAGAAATTACATAAACAACCACCATGACCTACTGTGGACTGTAGAATACACAAGTAGAAACTCTATTATTTTAATTACACTTGAAAGCTTTCATGATTCGACAATGAAATTGTAATTTCATGTTATATAGCTATAGACATAATGTGTTATTTTATTTTTCAATATTAATAATTAATATAACCATTTTTAATGAAATTATTTAATTAACATAATTTTTAAGCATTTTTATTAGGAATAGGTTTTTATTTTCTAAGGAGATACAGGTAAAGCACTGCTAATGTTGAAAAAGAATTTAGATGAAATTTTAGTTGTCTTTGAAAAAGATGCAGGTTGGTAAATAAAAAAATTACATCATTGATCCATAAAAGCACAACCATCAACATCATTAGCTGTAAGGTCTGGACCAGGCATCGACAATCATGACTCTTTATTTCTCTCGGTTGAAGGCTGTTTTGAGGAAGTTGTTACTGCTTAAATTATTGTTTTTTGCCGTTTCTTCAGGCTGTCAACATATGTTGGTCTCTGTCTTCCTGTTTCTTCTAACAAACAGATATATTCCCACATAAAACTAGTCTCTATTCCATTTTTTCCTATAGAAGTGTCCTAGGATTTCCTGAATGCCTTATTGATAGTTTGATGCGTGATCTTGTTGCACATACTGTAGCTACAACCTCAGCATTTGTTTTATTTACTGTCCATGATATTCTCATCATTCTCCTAAAAAAAACTACATATTTACTGCCTCAAATCTTTTCCTCGTTGCATTGCCTATTGTCCAACATTCAAACAAATGAAAATATAAAATAAACATAATGTCTTATATGAAAAGTGTGGGTATGAAAGTTGTAAAAATAAGTATCAATTTTTTTAACTAACCAGATGCTGACTATTTGTAATTCTCCTGATGTTATTGACAAGGAAAATGAACCAATTGTGGATAACATAAAAGGTAGTTTTAAAAGTTATACAAGTTTCATAAACAGTATTTTAAAGACCACTTTATAAGTTTCTTTTTGTTTTTAATCTTATGTTGCTTGAAATATACACATTTGGGTTAATTATAGATTTATTAAACTATAAAATTAATTTTTTTAGTCTCATTAAATCTCAGTATGATTACTTATGTAGATTTTAAATTGATATTTACAATTTTTTAAATTCAATATATTCCATTTTTGCGGGAAGAGGGATGTGGGCTGGTAGTAATTTATTTGGTATGACAATGTTGTTTAACACATATCACTATAAAAATAAATATTAAAATATACACAATAACTTTCAGTCAATTCCCGAAAACGTAAACATCTTACTGTTAAAAAGCAAAAGCAGTCATCAATTATTGGTCAGGACAAACAGGTAACAAACATAGTTATAGAAGATATATCTATTCAAGTACCAAATGGTAGATGAAAACCAAAAAGTTATTTAAATGTGTAAAGAAAATAAAAAAATTGCAGTAAATTCAAAGAGTTTAAACTTTGAATCACTTTTAATAATGATGACTGTGTGAACAGGAGGTGACTGTTGTCTAAGTTAAATTTTGCAAGGGAATTTTTTTTTAGCTGCTTCTTTTGTTAGCAAACCAATTAATAATAATAACATTATCAAGACAAAGTGCAGTTTGAAAAACTTCCCTGTCTCCAAAATGTCAAATCATGGAGAATAGACTAGAAAATGAATGGAAGGAAAGCTTTTCCTAAAGATAATGTTCATAGGGGATGGGACAGAGAATAAAGGTTAAAATGGGTTGGTGGAAGCTTCAGCTTCATTGTTAAAATAAAACATGGCATTTTAGTTGGTCTCAAAGTACCATAACTCTGAGTGACCGAGTGTATCTGTTTTCAATAATTTATGTGATAATAACAAAATAAAGGCAAAAGACTTAAATTAAGTGTAATTCAAGCGCTGTCCTTCCAATATAATTTATTTGTGAAACTAAAATAGTAGTAATTAGCTTTGTATGTTACATGTTATATGAAAGAAAGCTTTAGGTCATTGTTTTAGAAAGAAGAAAATTAAAATTAAAATAGGAAACATAACAAAAGTTAATATCATTAATTGCATTTATATGTGTAATATCAAATGATTGTTTCAAAATGCATATTTATTTTCAGTTTAATTTTTTTAAAGTTAAGAACTAAATACAAATTACAAAGAAATTAACACTTATTAATTTCATCTATAAAAACTTTTCAAAATAAATTATGCAATTTTCATATATATATATATTATAATTACAATGTCTCTGGACTTACTTTTTTATTTCTTTAACCTAGATTATACATGACCAAACAAATAGGAGTACTGATGTAATTTGTTCAGATTCTTTAGATAAAAATGGTAAGTTAAACTCGATTAATGTTATCCTTAAAAATATTTATAACATATATATATATATAAATATTTATAATAAAGGGGTGGGGGGATTGCATTTTTAAAATCTATTTAACATACACACTTTAAAAGTTTTTCTGTCAATTAGACAGGAATAATTATGAAATAATCTTTTTAAAAAAAAATACATTTCAGCTGCTTCCAAAGAGCACAGAAAATGTCTTGTTAAAAAGCCTAAACTGACTTTAGGATCTGGACATAGTTTACAGGTAAAAAGCTTAACATTGATATACATTCATCAGAAGTATTATTGGCAATATTTGTAAAACAACAAAAATAAACATTGTGTTGAGGCTTGATATGTTAAATGTTTATTGAAAGCTCTACTTACGAATGTATGCAAATGCTAAAAATGCAATATTGGTCCGCAATTGGCAATAAGTTTTCAAATAAATATCAAGAGATACAAATCAATTTGTGTGATTAAAAAAAAAGATTTAATAATGGACAAATTCATTTTTGCTATGGATTTCATTAGTAGAAATAAATAAAAACAAAAATTCACAATTAATTTATATTAAATTATATTACTACTATACCGTGCATCGAAAAATAAAATAAAAACAAAGAAATGAAATGAAGAAGAGAAGAAGAGGATCACATATATAATTTTAAAAAATAGAGTCTATCAAATAATTTGGTCACACTTTTTGAAATTGTTTTAGATGTTATTTATACAATTTTTAGACAACTAGTAGAATGGTATGAGCTTGACCATGTATGGATAGGTATGTTATACTCAGTACACAAATTTTTGTTTTGAGAGCAATTGTTATTGTTAATTTGTCATTGGTGGAATTTAATAATGTAATAAATACCTAATTTTTTAAATATAAGGACCCTCAACATGTTTTGTTTTGGAGTATGCATGTATAAGTTAGCCATCATAGCATCTGTCAGTCCATTTTTATTGGTAGCACTTAGTTGATTGGACACTTATTAACATGGTAAATAGAAATCCTGGTGCTTATAGCATCATCATAATAGATAAGGACACAATGCTTGAACAAAAGGGTTTGTTCCCTTAAGCAACATATGGTTAGAGTGGAGCCAAATTCTCGTACTGTTATTGTATCCTTATGGGAACAGTGTTTGGGATTTTCCAATATGCTCAACTTATCTTTGAGAAATAGGATAAGAAACAGAAGTAAAAAGTAATAACCATAAACAATTGTGGTTTTAAACACCCAACTGATTTAATTTTAATTTAAATACATTTTTTTATATTAAAAAAAAACTTATCAAAGGTTAAAATACTTTATTCTTAAGACACAGGAAAAATAATTTAAATATATATATATTTTTATTAGCAGATACAGAATTCTTCTGGTGTCAACAAAAAGGCACTTGAAAGAAAAAAGGAGGACCAGGGTGGTAAGTTCAAAATATATATTAATTTGATAAATATCTTTTGCTTTTCAAAAAATGTAAATCCATATAATTTCAAAACATATTTAAGCCACAAAATTTTGTAGCAAATAACTTAAAATAATTATATATTCTATACAAAATGTGGCCAAGGAAATTAAACTTACAAGCTTTGACATTTAAAACATTTTTAAAAAACACAATAAAGTTTCTGATTATATTCAAAATCACTCCTGGCATTTTATTGGACTCATCATTACCATCCTGTATACATTAATCAAGATGAAGATAAAGTTTTTATACAGATATATTCCTACCTGATCACTTTCCCTGCACTTATTGGCTCTGTTAAAATATCCTCCCTCTGTCGCACAGTTGCTACAAATATTTGATTTATCTTTCTTATGAATTATATATTTTATTATTTAAGTTAATGTTCCCTGACTTACAGCCTTGTTTTTCATCAAAAAATAAAATGTACACCAAAAATTTAAAAAAAAATAGCAGATTTGTGATAGGGATTGAAATAGACAACATTTAGGAGGATGTTTTTAAAAAAAATTAGTTTTGAAAATTAATCTGTTTAACCTTGACACTTACAATATACATATTAGGTTCAAAATACGATTGTTGTTAAAATTTTTGGCTGTAATCATAATTCTAAACATTAAATAACTTGCATGGGCTGTTGATCATTGCTAAATGCTAACAATTTTGTATGTATGTATGGCATCTGTCCGTCTACGAAAGACGATAGATTTATCTTTATTATTTGCTGATGAGACCAATTGGTGTGGCTGATGAGACCAATCCTTGAGTGGCAGTCTCTTCTGCGTGACACACACACGAAAGCAGTGGGGCAGTGTTGCCTGGCCTTTCTCCTTTTTTTTCCAACTGCTTCTGCCCTAGTTTGCTCCTCTGGTCTTAGTGATCCTTCTTTCACTATAGCCCTACACATGGACCTATCCTCTGCCAGGTTTTCCCAGTTTTGTATATCAATGTTGGCTACTTTCATGTTTCTCTTGCATATGTCCACGTATCTGAGACATGGCCGACCAACCGACCTTTTTCCTGTCGCCAGCGCGCTGTAAAGCACATCCTTGGGTATACGACCAGTTTGCATCCTCTTGACGTGTCCAAGCCAACGGAGGCGTCTTTGGCTTAATATTGCTGCAATACTACTCATTCTTGCTTGAGCCAGGACCTCTGTGTTGGGGACTTTCTCTTGCCATTTGATGTCCAAGATGCGGCGCAGGCATCTGAGGTGGAAGCTATTGAGTCTTCTTTCATGCCTGGTATAGGTGTCCCAAGACTCGCATCCATAGAGGAGTGTGCTCAGTACGCAGGCCTGGTATACCTGCAGCTTAGTCCTTGCTGTGAGTTTGGCATTGGACCAGACTCTTTTGTACAGTCTAGCCATAACAGTTGCTGCCTTCCCTATCCTACTACTTATCTCATCTTCCAGTGAGAGGGTGCTCGAGATGTTTGATCCCAGATAAGTAAAACTGTCAACAACATCCAGGTTGCAGTCGTCAATGGTGATAGTCGGGAGAGAGGCAGCATCCTGAGCCATAATGTATGGCACAATAACATAATAACATAACAATTGTGTAATGCAATGCATATTAATATTTCAGCTACCAACAAGGAACACAAGTCGGATGTGTCTCTATCCTTCAAGGTCTGCAAGAAGAAACACATTCATAGGCATTTCCATCCATTCCATGACTTTAATTATCTTAATTTACCTCATCCTTACAACAACGATCGGCAATTCAATGATGTGATCAAAGCTCTAGGCAGTCTTGTTGTTAAGTTATACTTCACTGGGACGAGCCCGAGAAGGCCGTCTGAGTACCAGAAATCATCAAAGTTATGCAATGGCACCGGTAACATAGTTTCTTCGGTTTTAAAACAAAATGTTACTTCCAAGAATTGCCCGATACCAGAATGTGAAGTTTGTAAAGACAACCCTGGGAGTAGATGGGGGGAAGTAACAGTTGATACAGCAGCTCATGTTGTTTGTGACGATGACGAGGTAAAGCGGACCATTTGTGTCATTGATTATGATGATGACGAGGCCGTAGTTAGAAATATACGAGGGGTCAGGAAAAATAAAATCAGTATCGTTAACGACACGTGCAGGTTTACATGCGCCACTCACGATACACAACTTGTGAGAGAGCTGAGAAATAAAATCAAAGCTTTTAAAAAATGCCATGAACTACTTTACAAAAAATACGAGAGTTTGCAAGAAAATAAACTAGTTATACTCATATCTCATCCCCACGGTTGTCACAAACATGTCACAACTGGGCGCTATACTCGACGTAGCATTTTCAAAAAATTACGGCATAAGACGTATTACACAAAATATGAATATGACTTACATTCCTGCCCCGGAAGCAGTGGGGCCCCCATTTATCGTATCAATAGTAGAACGATTCAGAGGCTTCACCCGCATAGTAAAGCGAAAGAGTTAAATGGCGTCTGCGGAGCTGTATTCGAAGAAATTTCAAGAAGTCAGTCGCCTTCTAATGCATGCTATAAGTAGTTTTATCTTGAAAGCGATATGTACGGCTTTGGGATTTTTGTCTATTTTGCAAATATTATTGATTTATATCACATTCTAGATTTATGAAAATAACTATTAATTATAAATTCTTTTGTTTAATAATATCGTGTTGCTGTTATACTCATTATAATTCATCTTGTAATCCCTTTAAAGTTTTATAAAATATATCAATAGTTTTGTATTTATTCATATTAAATATATATCATAATATAATATTTGTGCACATAAAAAGAGCTCTTGTTTTGTTTTTGTCTTTTTGTTTTAGTCTTCTATTAGTTGTAATATACGACGTCGTATCACCCAGAGCCGCCACCAGGGGGTGAATCCACGAATTTATTCAGGGTGGCCCCGTCAGCCACGCTAAATTTTTATAAAGCTGATATATATTCGGACAATTATTCAAGTTACATATAAGAAAAAAGTTTTAAAAAATTAGTTCACCGCGAAAATTGACGGGAAATTTTTTTTGCACAATGAACGGTTCGCTAAAGGTCCTCCACGGAATTTCGTGTTTTACGTAACAGTTTAAAAAAAATAAATTATATCTTAGTCATCAAATACGTCACATATATGTCTTCCGGTGACTCTCTCACTTATTCGAATGGATGTAAATATAATTTTTTTCTTCACTCTTCCGACCCGTTAAGCTGTAAATAAGACATAAATACTTTTTTGTTTGGAAAAAAAGGCACCGATCGTATTTTCTTCGTTGTGTTCATGGGGTTCCCGTTAAGATTCTCAATCATTTTCAATCTCTAAACATAAGATGATTACAAATGTTTAAAATTTCAATCTCCGTGTGCAGCTCACACACTGAATCTGGTCGGGGTAAATGCTGCGTATGTTGCAGAAATGCAATAACATTCTTTGGAAACGCGAATCGCCTCTACAAATTATTCAGCTCTTGTCCAGAAAGATGGAATCTCTTGCTGGAATCAACAAGATGCTCCCTGCATAATTGAGTGACACGCGCTGGAGTTCAAGAGTTGATGCCTTGCGTCCATTGCTCAGAGGTTGCCTAGCATTCTTCCTGTTCTAGAGACAGTGATGTCCACGACTAAGTACACAAATGAAATTAGAAGCGAAACACGTGGACTGAAAACATATTTCTCTTCCTTCACCGCAGTGTTGATGGCAGCATTCTGGCAAAAAAAATTTGACGCGCATCAATGAAAGAAATCTGATACTCCAATCAAAGGCAATCTCACTTGAAATCGCTTCACGTAACATCAAGGATCTCTCAAATGAATTGCAGCAGTTTAGAGATAATTGCCACACGATTTTCACAGAAGCACAGCATGTATCATAAAGAATTAGGAATTCCTACAGAACTGAAAACGGCGCGGCGTCGCGGCCAAAGGCCAAGACCTTTCCGTTCAGATTCCGAAACGTCCAATGATTCCCAAGACGTCGCGAGTGTCAAGGAATCAGCAGAAGCTAAGTTCACTCAAGAAGTTTTGTATTTCATTTTTGATTCTGTGATTGGGCAGATGAACCATCGGTTCAAAGTTTTGGACAAGATCTAGAAACTATTCAATCCAGTTTTGATTTTTGAAGTCTGACTTCTGAAGAAATCTCGCCCTGTTGTGCTGATTTAGTGGTTAAATATCCACGTGATCTTACCAGCCTTTTGAAAGACGAGTTGCTTCACTTGAAGAATGTATATGGTGCAACATTCAACATCAATGTAGCGTCTGCCTCTACGTTGTCTGATCCACTTGATCTTTTGAACTCAATTATTTACTTGGGCTAGAAGGAATATTTAGTGAAGTGTGTATTGCCCTGAGGATTTCTTGTTGTCTTCCTGTGTCGGTGGCTCAAGGAGAACGATCGTTCAGTAAACAGGCTATTTAAAAAAAAACTATTGGCGTTCTACCATGAGCCAAGAAAGATTAAATGGACTGTTAATTATTTCAATTGAACACGAACTTACCAGGCAGATAAACTTCAATGAAGTTATATGTGATTTTCCTAAAATGAAAAAAAAGAAGGTGGTCCTCCTCATCACAGTAAATATACAAACAGCCCTCACACACTTAAATATTAATAACATGTTGTGTTATCCATGGATATTACTATATTTCAAATTTCAAATTAAAATTCCAGTTATAAACATGGTTATTTCCCTTGGTTGGTATGTAAACATTTTTACACTTCAAATGATTTCTTATGGAACGATCTAATTTTTTTAAAATGTACTTCATTTGAGTGAATAGAGCACAAACTTATTTCTGTTTTTTAACTATTGCTTTTGTTGTTAATTTTTTTATATGAATGAATAAAACAAAAACAAATTCTACTACTGCTTTTGTTGTTGCAAATATGTGGCGTTTTTGTTGTTCAGTAGGAAATTTTTGCTCCCTAGATCGCTTGTATTGGTATTTATAAATGCAGCCAGCATTGTCGCTATCGGATCTTATCTTATCTATACAGACGCTCCTTCTAAGCAGAAGCTAATTGCGTCCACAGACCATGACAGATGATCTGTTGGCAAGTGATGCAGCGTTCACAGGCCACGGCTTTGTGGTTTCAACGCATTACCCAGCCGCCTAACTAGTGTTAGGTACCCATTCGGAGCTGGGTGACTTAGGGATGCCCTAGGCCCCGGGAACAAATCCTTGCCTTCACATGGATTCGAACCCGTGACCATCGGTACGCCAGACGAGTGCGTTGCCAATCAACCACCGCGTAAGCATAAGCTACATTTTGGTTATTTTATATACATATTTCAAGGATTTTGGCATGTAGGGACCTGGGAAAATGCATAGGCACGATGTGGAGCCCAGAGGGGCCCAACGTACCCAGTTTTCAGGGGCCCAAAAATTTCTGGTGGCGGCCCTGATATCAGTGATAATTTTCGTGTGTTAGGGTATATAATATGTGTATCAGTGAGTTGATGAATGATCAGTATTAGGATTTAATGAAGCCGTCTTCAAAGAAGATTTATTATTCTCCTAATTAATTAATTATCTATCTAATACATAATCGCCCATCCTGTGCGTGTGTCTCCCCAAAGGGACATCACTCTACTTTTTAAAAATTGAAAATAGAGACTTAAAAATCTATTTTGGTTTCCAGATTAACATTAACAATGAAGTCATTGTTATATGAGGATTGTTAATTATCAAATACTTTGTGTGTATTTCAGGAATATTTCGCAGGCGCCCTACAACCAGTGGCATCGCTAGGGGGGGGGTGAAGGGGGCGGGCCGCCCCGGGTGACACCCATCAGGGGGTGACAGCCGAGCCTAAAATTTTACTGTGTACGATTTTATGTCAGAAAAAAAAGAAGACACATTTTATCATCTAGGAAGAAATTAAGTATTACAATGAAATACGTTAAATGCGAAATATTTTTTAAAAAAACAGTTCACTTGCAATAATAAAACAGTCCCAACACACAAACAACATTTAAACAAATTATGAAAAAAAAAGAGAAGAAACATTCGCAGCAGAAAATCTTTAAAAAAGGCTGTACATGAAAGAGGCAGTGTCGTATGTTTTAAAAGATATAAAGCCATTTGGGCTTGGACAAACCGACAGCATGGACGAATCCCACCTCACGACTCCCTCCACCCCAGTGGGGTGGGGGAATTCGATTTTTATCACAATGGGTTTTATTTCTTGATGCTTTTCTAGAGGAAAATTATGAATTCAATGTCTTTGAGTTAATATTTCGTTATATATATTATATATTTATTATAGGCGTGAAAGCATAGATATGCATGTTGATACATAGGTAGTCCTCCGATTACGACGGTACATATCAGGAAGTTTGATATTTCGTCCGCCTGCTACACTAAAAATGTGGCTTACAAGGTAATCTATGATATTTAGCTGTTCATATCGTATTGTGTTCATGGTTATAAAAGATAAATGTTCTTTTCTTTTCCAGTACTTCATACATGTCTTTGTTATTTCTGTTCATATCGTATTCTGTTCATGGCAATAAAGGCCACATGTTCTTTTCTGTTGCAGTATTTCGTATATTTCTTTGTTATTTCTTCTGTCGGATATCATTCAGCCAGCTTCAGCAGGCGTCTCCACTATTTAATAATAATTGTCATTTATACTACTCTTTAGTGTTGTGTTATAGTTTCAATACCTATCCCACTGGGCAGAAACAAATATCTCTATTGTTACAGGCAGCGGCGTAGCGTGGGTATGTGCCGCCCGGGGCAGAACTCAGGTTTTCCGCCCCCCCCCCGCTAAAATACTTTTATCCTATAACGAAAAGATAATTTTTTATTGAAAAGTAATAATGAGGATATTATGCATTTTTATGATTGAAATGAATAGATAAGCTTTAATTTCTTGATATAAAAATGAAGATTTCTGCTTTTCCTCATGACATAACCTTCGAGGATTCAATGTTGTCAGCCATGGGATGCTCAATAACCAACTCTAGGTGAGTCAATGTTAGGTTATTCTCTTGCAGCTGGCATTGCATATGACAGTTCAAGAGAATATTCAAATTTATGATATTATTTAAGGCAGGGCATTTTCGATCTCAATTAACCTAATAAACGTTAATAAATCAATATATCATATAGAATGGGACTGCAATAAAGCCTTTAAATAAAATACAAAATACACAAACAAATTGTGCAATGAAAACAATAAATTTGAGCTTTATTTTTAGACTGATACGACAGTAAACGTTTCGGCTAATGCCTTCATCAGTACAACATAAAATACATTCTTACAATACTTACATAAGTAATAATAACATTCTTAAAACATATTGTATTTTAAAATATTTATGTTAAATAAAAAGAAAGGAAAAACAAACATGGACACAGGATATAGTAAAAAAGCATAAATAATTTAATTTAACATAAATATGCTTGTTTTTTGTACCTGAAAAATTATTTTAGGCAAATCTCTTAGCTATGCAAAAACTACTTTTGAATTTTAAGTGGCACATTTTTAAAATACATTTTCGCACTATGTTCTTTGAGCACAGGATCGTACTTTTGAAGCAGATGAATCAGTTCTAGAAAATTGCATTCAGTATTTTCCTTTCTGTTACTGATAAAATTCTAATTATATCTTGCCAGTATTTAATAAGTTCAAACATTCTAACAGGAGCTTCTTGCCACTTTGTTTTGTTTTCTTTTACAACAACGTCAATGCGTTGTTATATTTTTAATGTCTATTCTTTTTAAAGTCCATTTTGTGACCATTTACATTTGCAAAACAATTATTGGTAATTTTGAGCACTTGATTCACGAGAGGCTACTTTTGATTTATTTTATTATGTCAGTTCCATAAGATGAGCAATTTTGTTCATTCTTTTTGTTTGTGCTACAAAACAAAATACATTAAAATCAAAATAATGATCCATTAGAAGGAGAATAAACACTTTAAGTACGCAAAACAAAATTTCCAATATTTTACTTATGTTAAAATGTCATCGGGTTACCCGTCTCATCTATATTATTGTGTAAGATCCGTGTCTATTTTGGAGAAGCTTATATGTTGGACCTTCTCAATCTTGCTTCACTTATAATGATCCCAAATTTTCATCTGCACGTATGGTCAATTTATTTATATCGATTAAGTCCATGTATGTTGTTGAAATTATTTTGGTTGTCGTCCGAATTTAACGGACCCAGCAATTTTCGCTTCTACAAGATGACAAACTTGAATCAATTATAGGTGCCAGGACATCGTAGTCATATTCTTATTTCACTTCAGCCGCTTGATTTTTCAGTCAGTAGTATTAGTATCAGAAGACTTAAGATTCAGTGTGGAGCTAGAAGTTTTGGAATTTGAACAGTTCATATATTTTAAGAAAGGACCTTCATTTATTTTATTTAATTCAACTTTTGCTTTCCGTTTATTTAATGAAACTATGTTTTAACGTTGTTCATTTTTATAAGCTAAAGAATAATGAGGATTTTGCCAAATTTGAAGAATCAATAAAGTTGCCAGCAGATTGGTGTCATATTCTCTAAGTTTTAGCATTAGCTTTTCTATATTTTCAATTTTCTTTAAAATTTTCATTCTTAGAAGCTATTTAAAGACCAGGAATTTGCCGCCCCCCCAAAAAAGTGCCGCCCGGGGCATTTGCACCCTGCCACCCTCGCTACGCCACTGATTACAATATGAAAACATTAAGCAAACATGTAATTCAAACTTGTAGCGTAGATTATGTTGACGTACAAATACTCTTATGGGCAACATTAGTGGTCATTTTCACATGTAGGAAAAAAAACTTTTGCAGTGAACTTCAGCGTATACATTAAAAAATAGGTAATCGTTTTGTTATATAGCTTATGAAAAACATTTTAGTGATCCTGATGAAAATGCTACAATTAGGGCTGCGGAAATTTACTATTAATTTATCGATTAATCGTTAAAACATTTTAACGATTAATTCAATTTTTAACGATTAATCGACCCGTCACTTATAAATTATTGCAAGTCAAAAATTAAAAAAAAATTGCGTCCGATAAATAATAACAAATTTCCTTACGATTACACGAACATTTTGGTACGGGAAACTTCTGCATTGTTATCATCGTCTTCTAATATAGCTAATAAGTCATGCATAAACAGGGATCTAAAATATGAAACATAAAATGAACTTGGAACATGGTAGAAATTCTATATTCATAAAATATGTGTACACAGAAAAAATGTCACGGCACAAGCTCATCATGCCATATATGGATTATAAAATGGTATGCAGCAAAACAATGGATTAGACACATATGACAAAAAAGTGATTCGAAACATGCTCTTTTTTAGCTTTTCGGGGGGGGGGTGGGTGTGGGTGAGGGGGGAAGCTTTGTGACGTCACATTGAAGGGGGGGGTTACGTTTGGGTGACGATGCGTGACGAGGAGGGAGGAGGAGTAAAAAAATCAGCCAAAATCGCGTGACATCATTTATGTCAGGTGCGGTAACGAAGTCAATAGGTTTACTGCTGTTTCAGATGCGCTGTTTCGGTCCAGCCTTTTGAAGTACAATTTAGGGGGGTCTTTGCTCCGATATCATTTGAGTACCCGAGCTCTGGTGTTTGCCTCTCAGTTCCCACCATTGTTCTGTTCGACTTTGCCTGAGAATGGTTACGTTTTATACCCCTCCTGAAGTCATGTTATCGGCCCATTCCTGGTTTCAGTTGTTCCTAAATTTGTCTCTTGGGAAATATTTGATTCATAATAATAGTTTTTATCATTGATTTTTAAAATATATAATTCTTTATACACATTAAAAGATATATTATTAGTATTTATGATTTCATAAAAATAAATTAATAAACAAAATATAACGCCATAAATGCGCATTCTGCAAGATTTCAAAATAACAACAATCAGTGGTAGAAAAACAGGGCCAATCATTAAATAAAATATTTCCATTATTATTGTAAATTTTTATACGTTTCAAAAGTGATATTCTATCTACCAAGACATTCATCAGACAGACCAGTTATTTTTGACTCATTCAACCTACCCAAAATTTCAACCTTCCACCAACCCATTATCTAATTGACCCATTTAATGACCCATCAATCTCCAAATAAACAATAGTTACATCAAATAAAAAACAACAACGTTAAGTTATCACATAATCTACGCTTCATCGATCACTTTAACAACCTTACCTGTCAGTTTGATAATCGATGCTTCCATCGTCCTAAAATCAACCTATTTAACATACCCCTCTGCTAATAGACCACCGATCTACTTATCAAATCGCAACCACATCAACGCACCCACTCAGCTCTCTTCCATAAATCCACCAAATACAAACACTAAAAACTCGTCCACACGGCTGGTTGTCAACGCGTGATGTGGATCAAATGATTGAGGATTGACTAAAACACCGAGCCAGATAAAGATCTCCAAAAAGGTCAGGAAGAAAATGGACATTCAATTATCAGCCAACAGGCTGGGCATTGATCGTCAATCTTCATAAATCTGTTTTAAAAAAATGATTATTCACATCACTGGAAAGAATATTATTTTTTTTCTAAAATAATGAACTGTATTATTATTATTTTTTTAAATAGTAGCTTTAAAGCCTATTTTGTGATCGATGCGCATGCATTTTAAAACACACATGTATCAAAACACAAATACAAATACATACTTGTGAACATATATCTTACTTACCATCTGTGTTTAATAAGTATGCAGATTCTACATGTAATTCCTTCATTATAGGCAAGTGTCTATAACAGTAAGCATGCCTTTGATTGTAAGCTAAGACACAAGCTCCCATCTGGCCCAATAAAGTATTTTTTGTTACAAAAATATTTCAATGACGTTGAAAAATAAAGTGCAGATCAAAGTTTCCACTAATTAAGGTTTTAAGACGCTTGTATGAATTGGAGTTGTTTGCACCTCATAGAAAAACCCCGGTTAAGTAGCTGTTAAATGAAGCGAATATTTTTTTCCTCACTTCTAAAATACAATTACTGTGATAATTTCCACCATTTCCGTGAACATCAAATCCGTCCAATATGAGAGTCGGTCCACTTTGAGTTAGTAAATCGTAGTCTCTTTGAATTTTCGGGATGGCCGACCAGACATCAACGTTTATCTTTTGTTGCCTCCCCTAAATACAACAATCAACAAAAAAAGTTTTGTTTTTTTAAAAGGACTATCATCGTTACAATGACAAGGAAACTTCAGTGGGGTTTGTTGCATAAGAAATTAAAGGACTGTCATGTTGTATGAGATTTAAAATCAATACTATAAATAAAGGAATGAATTCAGTGAAAAAGACACCGATATGAATGAAGAGGTGTGATTAAAAAAAATAAATCAAACACTAATGCGGCTTTGAGTGCGAGTTTTATTGTAACGGAGAAAAACATCCCGATCATTGACAGAAGTGATTTAGAACAGTTACATAATGACAGTAACATAATAAAAGTTACATAATAACAGTTAGATAATAACCGTTACATAATGACAGTTACATAATGACAGTTACATAATGACAGTTACATAATGACAGTTACATAACAACAGTTACATAATGACAGTTACATAATGACATTTACATAATGACAGTTACATAATGACAGCTACATAATGACAGTTACATAAAGACAGTTACATAATGACAGTTACATAATGACAGTTACATAATGACAGTTACATAATGACAGTTACATAATGACAGTTACATAATGACAGTTACATAATGACAGTTACATAATGACAGTTACATAATTGTAGTTACATAATGACAGTTACATAATGACATTTACATAATGACAGTTACATAATGACAGTTACATAATGACAGTTACATAATGACAGTTACATAATGACAGTTACATAATGACAGTTACATAACGACAGTTACATAATGACAGTTACATAACGACAGTTACATAATGACATTTACATAACTACTGTTACATAACGACAGTTACATAATGACAGTTAAATAATGACAGTTACATAATGACAGTTACATAATGACAGTTACATAATGACAGTTACATCATGACAGTTACATAATGACAGTTACATAATGACAGTTACATAATGACAGTTACATAATGACAGTTACATAATGACAGTTACATAATGACAGTTACATCATGACAGTTACATAATGACAGTTACATATGACAGTTACATATGACAGTTACATAATGACAGTTACATAATGACAGTTACATAATGACAGTTACATAATGTCAGTTACATAATGACAGTTACATAATGACAGTTACATAATGACAGTTACATATGACAGTTACATAATGACAGTTACATAATGACAGTTACATAATGACAGTTACATAATGGCAGTTACATAATGACAGTTACATAATGACAGTTACATAATGACAGTTACATAATGACAGTTACATAATGACAGTTACATAATGACAGTTACATAATGACAGTTACATAATGACAGTTACATAATGACAGTTACATAATGACAGTTACATAATGACAGTTACATAATGACAGTTACATAATGACAGTTACATAATGACAGTTACATAATGACAGTTACATAATGACAGTTACATAATGACAGTTACATATTGACAGTTACATATGACAGCTACATAATGACAGTTACATAATGACAGTTTCATAATGACAGTTACATAATGACAGTTACGTAATGACAGTTACATAATGACAGTTACATAATGACAGTTACATAATGACATTTACATAATGACAGTTACATAATGACAGTTACATAATGACAGTTACATAATGACAGTTACATAACGACAGTTACATAACAACAGTTACATAACAACAGTTACATAACGACAGTTACATAATGGCAGTTACATAATGACAGTTACATAATGACAGTTTCATAATGACAGTTACATAATGACAGTTTTATAATGACAGTTACGTAATGACAGTTACGTAATGACATTCACGTAATGACATTCACGTAATGACATTCACGTAATGACATTCACATAATGACATTCACATAATGACATTCACATAATGACAGTTACATAATGACAGTTACATAATGACAGTTACATAATGACAGTTACATAATGACAGTTACATAATGACAGTTACATAATGACATTTACATAAAGGAGACTATAACAAATAAATATAGTATTTTAAAATATAAATTTAAAATGAAAATAATCTAATAACAACTATTATTTAAAAAATCAAAATAAAGTGTATCTTTTAGAAAATATAACTTTTCTTGTACTGAAATAAAGTTTGAAGGAAAAAAAAAGATTATTATTTTAATTCCTTAACTAAACACCATTAGTAACAGTTATTTTTTAATTTAAAATATCAAAATCGAAAAAAAATTAAGAAGCCGAAAATATTCATTTATATTCATTTTAGAAACATAGAAACTAAAATTAACAATAAAACACATTAAAAACATTGAATTAAAAAAAATGATTGCACAAAAGTGGACTTTAAAAAAATCAATATATATAGAATTTGCTATGTATGTTCGTTCGTTCTTAACGCTGTGTAATCACGCACTAAAATATTTTAGAAAGCGCTCCGCTTAAAAAAAAAGCCTTGAAAAAAAAATTCTGCACCAAAAATAACCGTTTTCGAACGTCGGCATAAAATTGTTCAAAATGGAAATGAGATTTAATTTTTCTCTCTTTGTCTCTACATTTTCTGATTATTTACTATATGGCTTTCATTCAAAAGGGACGATTACAACAACTATACTAAAATCATCTCATGCCGAAATATATTTATTTTGAAATTTTCCGTTATTTTTAAAGGGTAATACAATAATAAATTTAATTATATAAAAACATTTATCTTTAAAAATAAAAAAACCCAGACTTTTTACAAATTCAAAATAGCCTCTTTGGTTTTTAAAAGTTTCGACCCTTTTTAAACTCCATCCATTTTCTGTATAAAAATGGTGAAACATAAATCATTGGATTAACAGCGGCGTTCAGAGGTGAGGCAATGATATAGATCCAGGCGTGATTATTGTGACCTAATGTACGCCCAGTTAAGGCCATTAAGCCGTCGACATATACAGGAATTAGACACATGATCTTGGCCAATGCAATGATAAGTTGCTTATTAACGTCGGTTTTTCTTATAGATACATTATCTGATTTCCGCTTCAACTTTTCATGAGAAAACATTAGACAAATGAAGAACAGACATATTGCAATTGCTATGAAAAATATAAATTTTAAAATAATAAGAAATACTTCAATCCCATACTGCCATTCCAGCTTTAAGTAAGAGGTATAAGGTAAACCGTTACACATGCCGTTAGAGGAGGAGATATTCCACTCGGAGCGGGTCAAAGGGAGAGCAGCTAATGTCAAACCAATGATCCACGAGATTATGACGAGAATAATTGAGACAAGTCGTTTTTGAGTAAATTCACTTTTTGGAAAGAAAATCAAGATAAACTCATCAAGTGTCATGAGTAATACAAAAATGTTAGATGTTTCACTTGAATAATTAAATAAAAATCCGATAATTTTACAGAGCATGCTCGCACGCCAATCCATTTCATAAAGAACATAAATGTCTCTACAGTAAACGTCCACAGCCACAATACAGGTGAGGTACACGCCCATGACAAAATCAGATATGCCAAGGTTAGTAACGAAAATCCACTTTGCGTTATTTAAAAATTCCCCGTCACAAAAAATTCTAAGTGAAACGTTCAGTAAGTTTCCACCAAGTGAAAACAGGGCCACGAACCAAAAAAATGACCGTTGCATAATATCACCAATGAGGTCCTCACAAGACGATATGCCATCAAATGGGGCGTGACAAACGTGTTGGGGTATTCCCATACCAACAAGCTGAGGACAACAATATTTAAAGATATCAGTGTACAAAGCTTCTGTGATATTTAATTTTCTGAAGAATTCGAATGTGTCCATTTCTATTAAACTAGTATTTCGAATATCTAAAACTTCTAATGAAAGTGTTCCTATAATGGCACCTAGACTCTTAAT
Source organism: Ampullaceana balthica (assembly GCA_944989445.1). Classification (NCBI taxonomy): domain Eukaryota; kingdom Metazoa; phylum Mollusca; class Gastropoda; family Lymnaeidae; genus Ampullaceana; species Ampullaceana balthica. The sequence goes on from CALYLW010000029.1 coordinate 809,828, forward strand.
GTTTGTATTTGATGTATTTAAGTATGTTAAAGATTTACCATACCCTTTGTATTTAATATTCAAGTAAGTTATATTTGTACATGATATGTCTATGTTTGTGTCCTCTAACTTTCCAATCAAAATAGAGAGTTTGCTATTGTATCTTAAATTTAGAAATAACAATAAAGAGAACGAAGAATGTATATTGTCATTTATATCAATCTGAGTAAATTTATTGAAACTTAAATCTAATTTAAAAATCGACAACATTAAACTGTCGCTGAAAACTTTGTCTAAACTACGCAAATTGCAGTTCGATGCATGCAACTCTAACAAATGTGGCAAAATATAAATTTCTTTTAAATCAGAGAGGTCAAGGCCATTGACATTCAAATATTTTGTCTGAATATCAAAAATTCTAAAAGATTTCATTTCGATAACATCCAATACTGTGTCAACCTTCGTAGCACTTCCGTAACATTTGAACCCAGGTGGACATGTGGCATTACAATTTAACTCATCATCACTTTCTGGACAATGGCCTACTCCGTCACAAACATTAACGTAATGGGTACATTTCATATTGGTCATATGATTACAAACAAAAGGACAGCTAATGAAATCAATGGTACCTTCTATTTCATCCTCCCCATGCGGACAGTCCATTATCCCGTCATTGATGTAATACAAAGGAATGCAATAAGATTGAGGGCACTTAACAAACTCTTCAGAGCAAGTGAAGTTGACACAGTCATGTAAGTGAGACAAATCATTACAGCCAGTAGGTCGACCACTACGTCCTCTAATAAATATACATTTCGGTGCCCATATATCGTTTTCTGAGGAATTTGTCAGTGTAAAATATGACCTCGCAACATCTAATTTTTTACAAGTAACAACTTCATGTATTGTTTTAACAGAAAAATAGACATCTAAACTTAAGTTCAAATATATAAATCCATTGAGATCAATATACAATCTGCATTTATATCCGTCACGTGACAACCAATGACTAGGTACACATGTACCATCAGAACATCGTCTCTCCGTACATTCATCACATTCTTCCTCATCACTGTTATCGGGGCAGTCCTGTAAATTGTTACATTTTTCTTCCAAGAGATACTCGAATTTTACTGGAAAAAAATCATTTGCATTTGGGTTTTTACAATAGGATATCTTTTTAGGATCAAAATTTTCTGGATATCCACAAACCCTCTCATCTTTGTCATTATTGCAGTCAGGAAATATGTTACAAACTCGAGAGTAAGCAATAAATTCTTGGCCAAAACCGCAATCAAACATCATCTGTTTATTCTCAAATTTTAATGTTTCAATGTCATTTTGGTATCTATTTACAATTGATTTTATTTTCATACCATAAATGTCTAAAAAAAACTCTTTGTCATAAGATAGTACCTTTTTCTTAAATGTTTCGATTTCGGGAACAAAATTATATGACATTTTGTGATTCCTATGAGCTAGAATTTTTGAACACACTAAGACTTCTGTTATTTCTTGCATACAATCTATCATCTCCCAAGAGATTTGATCACTTCGTCTATCAGATTCATTGGTCAATTCTGTTGTAAAGGATATATTTAATACGCCGCATTGTTTGTTGTCACCTTCGTTTTTTACATTTTTCTTTAAAAGAAATGGTTGCCCATTCGTCCACTTTAATCTTTTCCCATTGATACTTGATTTAGTGAGACCAACATGAACTACATTCGATACTTTTGCCTGACGTAATTCCCCAAATCTTGCACTTACTACAGTCGACAACATGAAGAGTAACTCTTCATTGCTACCTATGATAGGTAACCCAGAAAATAAATTTTTACATTGTTTTGATGCATCATTCCAGTTCATTTGAAATGGTGAAATGATAAGCTTATAACATATCAATGGAGAATTTTCATCGTCCCTGCCGAAGTGGATCCATCCAGGTGGACATTCGTTACATATGTATAAAGCTATAACATTGTTATCACTTAAATCATCGTGGTGAACGAGAGGTATGTATATAAAAGTGTCACTGTCTAAATACGACTCTAGCAAGTCACGAGATAATCTGACGGACGTTGGTAAAAATAGAAACATTTGCCTAGAAACATTTCTTGACATGAATGTCTGAAGGAATCCAACAGTTTCCCGACAACTGCCATAACAACCAGAAAACCAAGCTATTACAACTGACTGGACAGCATCAGGGCTGTTATAATTATTTAAATGTTTATCTAGAAATGATATAGCTTCATTTAGTTTAGAAAAGGTATTGTTGTGTGATCTATTCAAATTTATAGTTGTCTTGAACTGATCGATAATAACGAATATCTCCTGGCTGGAATTAAAATGTACAAATGTTAAGAATTTTCCATGAAACGGTTCAATAACAGATATCGTGGTTTGAGTAGATCTTTCTTTCTTGGAGATAAAAAGCTGAATAAAATGTTTGATTCGTGTAAAAGTTAAATCCACGTCACTTGTGCTGTCCACAACAATGTACAAGGTATCGTCAGTAGTATCGCATGTTTCCCTCGATAGTCTAGCAGCTACGTGAAAATGTAGAATGGTCTCTGAAAGTAATCAAAAACAATCTTTGTTTAAAAATACCTTTGAAAAAGATTACCAAGGAACAGATTAGGAATATAATTATTACAACATAAAAGATCTAGGCTATGATTTGCATTTTATTTTGTTTTTAAATATCAAACGTCTGGTTGTGTTAAACTTTGTAATATATTTATTACAGCAAATGAACACGTGTTTTGTGATGACAATTTTTTTATAAATAACTAGCAGACCCGTCGTGCGTTGCAACGATCTCAGTAAAAATGAATAAATTTAAAGAAACCAATGAGTGTTATGTTTAAAAACAATTATGCAGAAACCTTCGCGGAAGAGTGGAAATAATTCCAAGTTTCATAGCAAACGGATAAATAAATTAATAATTAAATAGCGTACAAAAAAAGGAACGATATTAAGGGCCCGTGCCCCAAAATAAGTGATACTATAGTTTTTTATTGCCATTGTACTCAAGCTATATTCCTCAATATCGTGTAAAATTGAATAGGGAATACAATTATTAAAGTTCAGTAAAAAGACATTTGGAGCCCCTAGCTCCGAGGGAATGAACATTAGGAGTTAAGTGCACTATAGTAATATAGGCTCTTAAGTTTTTATATACTAAGATTGATCAAAATCCAGTTATTTTCTTATTATCTAACGCTTAAACTACTTTTTTACAGCTAATATAGGGGGAAATGACATATAGGGGCAACGGGTCAACTTCAAAATACTGTTCATTTTAATTCAGTTTTATTGTGGATATATTTCTCAAGATCTTTAAAAATTGAATAGGAAAAATATATAAAAACATATACGAAAAAAAGACATTTTTTGCCCCCGGTCCCGAAGATATTGATATCAGAAGTTCAGTGCCCTATAGCATTTTAATATGGGCTACCAATTTTGTGTTTACAAAATTTGGTGAAGATCTATTCATTGTGTGTGTGTGAATGTCCTTTATAGCTGACTAAACCATTCATTCGATCGTCATGAAATTTTTGGAGAATGTTGAGTACCCACCTGGAATGGTAACTGGCAACTTCTTTTCTAAATTTAACACTCATGGGGCACCGGGGGCCCATAATGTCATTTGTTGCTTATATGAGCTATATAATAATTAGTTTATGCGCTAGCTACTGTATAAATTGAATACATTTCAAGATACTTTTTATATAGCTAATATAGGGGGAAAATGACATATAGGGGCCCCCGGCCATTTCGGTGCAAGAGGTCAACTTCAAAATCCTGTTCATTTTAATTCAGTTTTATCGTGGATATATTTCTAAAGATCTTTAAAAAATTGAATAGGAAAAATATATAAAAACATATACGAAAAAAAGACATTTTTGGACCCCGGCCCCGAAGATATTGACATTAGAAGTTCATTGCCCTGTAGCATTTTAATATGGGCAACCAATTTTGTGTACACAAAGTTTGGTGAAAATATATTCATTTACTAAGTAGCTAACGCATAAACTAATATTTACATAGTTGATGTAACCAAAAAATGAAATTAATGTCCCCGGGGCCCATTTAGGGCAAAATATTAAGTTCAGAAACCTGTTCATTTCAATATGGATAATAGTGGATACATTTACCATTTTTGTCAAGTTTTTTAATAATTGAATTGAGGAATAAAATCTTAAAAGTTTAACTAAAAGGGTATTTTGGGCCCCCAGCCCCAAAGTGTGGCCATTAGGCGTCAATTTCCCTATAGTATTATAATATGGGCTACCAAGTTTTTGTATACAAAGTTTGGTTACGATCTATTCATTTACTCAGTAGATAATGCTTAAACTAATTTTTATATAGCTCGTATCAGCAAAATATGACATTATAGGCCCCCGGCGCCCCATGAGTGTTAAATTTTGAAAAACAATTAACCAGTTACCATCCCGGGAGCATACTCAAAAGTCTCGAAAAGTTTCATGACGATCGGATGAATGGTTTAGTCAGGTATAAAGGACATGCACACACACACACACACAGACATACTTTGATGTATATAGATTTCCGAAAACATAAACCATGATTTAAAGAAATTTAAAACAAAGTATTTTAAAATTCTTTTTTAAAAAAAATTAAAAAAGGTAACTTACCCGTGGACAAGAGCAGTGTCAATATAAAATTCATTTCGTATAATTTAATCTTTGTATTTAGTGTAGGAATAAAAAGATTTTAAGAATGCGTAATTCAATTACAACTTTAAAATCTGTTGAAAATCAACGTTATGTTTAAAAAGTCATTTTTTATGAAGATGGCGACATCGTTGAACAGTAAATCTGATCTTATATTCTTGAACATATATTTTTGTTTTAGAGGCACCGAGTGTCTTACACAACATACAACAATTGTTTTAGAAAAATACGCTTGGTACAATCAACTTGTTCTATAAAGAAACTAATGACAAAATAAATTTTAAAATATATCATGACTTATTTCATTACTTTAAAAAAATCAAATTGAAATACAAAATTGAAACGAATTTTATTCTATTTTTATTTATCACTTAAGTAAAGAGTTTTTCATTTTACTTGAAAATAAATTAAATTTATTCCTCGCAATTTTATTTCATTTGTTGACTTAATGTAGTTACTACTATGACTTTTAGGGCATTTTTAATACATTGAAAGGCTTTTTATCACAGCAATAAATATAAATCCATTAGTGTGATGCTAAAATCTCAAAAAGAAATATAAAATGTAACATATATTTAAAATAAAATACTCTTCGATCACTATACAGGCTAGTTAAGTCTTTATCTAAATCATTATCTTAAGATTAAATAAATCAAACAATACTCTAAATCACAACTCTAAAATATATGACGAAAAAAAGGCTTTTTTTAAATAAATGGTTTGAGACACTATTGTAGGCACAAATGAGAAGATTCTATAGACAGCCTAGCCACGAAATTCGTTTGCTGATCTCAATACTTACACTGAGAAATCTCGATCTTTAAATACTTATATACTCCAGAAGGGTTCTAAAACATTTCGCAGTTAAACCAATTTTATTATAATAAGAATAATTGCATAAACGCTATAGTCTATAGGTTATTTTTTTTTATTAATATTAGGAGGTATTAGTTTATTTATTGTCAAATTTGTACTTGTTAAAGTAAAATAAATGAATTATTAAATTATTAAAAATAGGCAGCAAATGATTTATAAGTAGGAAAGTAATTTAAATATTAACACACAAAAAATTTAAAGTAGGACCTTTTTTATCCAAATATATTTTGGTATACATGCATAATTCCTAGTAAATATGCTTTTAATATATATTAAATAGACCATAAAACGTTGGAGACTATTGCCGAGGAGCGCAACTCCTGGCGGCAAAAGTGCGTGAGGGCATTCATGTCGCGGAAGCATCCCTCATAGCTTTGAGTAAAGAGAGAAGGGCCAGGAGAAAGGGGAGGGGAGCAGAGGAGCAGTAATACACGCCATCGTCCCATGAGGTCGGACGGTTGCCATACCATACAATATATATGGGCTGCGGACAGTGGCATAGCTAGGGGGGCGGTGGGGGCGGACCGCCCTGGGCGGCACTCATTTAGGGGCGGCATTTGTGGGCATTTGAAAAGCGCAAACATTTCCGACAACCAACCTTTTTCTTTTGAAGGGGGAAAACCAAGGTGAAACAAAACTTTACTAAAAAATTATTTTCTGCTTTTTCATGCGAGATTCTACATTCTTCACTGCAGCTGGGCCTCATTCTTTTAAAAAAGTTTTTGTGTTCATTTTATTTTCTACTTTTACGCGTTAACAAAAACTTTGTAAAACGTAATTTTATTCCCGAAGCCCTGTTAAATGTCCTGTTAGCCAAGTTCATCTAGAGACGAAATGTGTGAGCAAAATTTGACATTTTCTATAAATATGAACTTACACATTCTTAACTCCTTTCCATATGTGCGCAGATCCACTTAGCAGAATTTTTTTTTCACAACACATGGATTGTCTATATAAGACATTTGAATAATTTGGCTTGTTCTATCTGGAATGATTGTCTATACACACTACACATATCATATACACAACACGACTATGCATCACGGGAAATGTGTCATTTTTTACTTTTGTTTTTCCGCCCGACCGGCTGCCTGAGAACCCAAGAGACGACGGTGAAGTTAATATAAGGGATTGAATTTGACAACCCCGTAAAAACAAAGGAAGCTAATATAAGGGATTGATATAAACAAACCCGTAAAAACAAAGTTTTTGACTATAAATCCCTTATATATGAGGCATAACTAAAAAGTATTTATCATGCTTAAACGCGACAAACATTTACAGACTGAGATTGCCTTAAATACCCTTTGTTGTAAAACGGAAAAAGTTTTGGTCACGGATGGTTGAACTTAACTCAGCGTGACGCGTAAAATGTCAACAAAAGCTTGCCGCTACATATAGAGATAAACTAAAAATGCATTAATTTAATTACTTACATTTGATCGATCTGAAAATTTAATAGCTTTATCCTCCTCACAAGCGAAACCTACTGTGAAAATGTCAGCTCTCTATCAAGTCAGAAAACGTGTTTACGAGCGTTTTGAAAAAGTTGACGACAGAACCGGATGCGATGAGGGACTGGCAGTTATGAGGCAGCTCCCATCAGGTATCTCGCTTGCGCGGTCGCGACATTTTGTCGTAAAGCACCCTTGCCGTGTTACCATTTTCCCAGTCTGCAAGCCATCTTCTTAAAAAAAATATAAATGTTTTTTTTCCTCTCTCAAATTTTCATTGCCACTATGTTAAATAAAATGGTAATTATCTTTTATTAAAAATAATTCAATAATTTGTTTTTTATAAGTTAAAAATAAAGTATTGTGTGTCATTTTTATGCTATTGATTTAGGACATACATAAAAAGTTTCTAAGAAAAACTTTTTTGGTAGAGAGGGGAGAGAGAAGGAAGGCGCATTGAAATTTTTAAATAGTCCTACAAACCAAGACAATGCATATTTTCACAATTAAAAAAAGTATTTTAAAATTCGCAAACTCTGATCTAATAAAAGTGTGATAACAAAAGGCAAGAGAATTTTCCGCAGTTAACCTTGCAATCTAGAAATCAGAAATAATTATGACAATATCTTTACTAGAAAAGACTACACATAGACCTTTGCAGCTTTAAAAGCTTCCAGAAAAAGTGTTAGACAACGGCTTCTTTAAAAAAATAAATTAAAAAACAACACCGTAAAAACAAAGTTTTTGACTATAATTCCCTTATACATGAGACATATCATAACTCGACAAAAATGCATACTTATCTACAGACCTACGTTACCTTTTCTATAAAACCGGGCGGGGGGAGAGGGGGAAGTGTGGTTACCGATGGTATGCGTGAACGACTCGAGTGGCAAGGGACGCCGAACAATAACAAACTGTTAAATTGAATTACCTTTAGTTATAAGAGATAAACGTGACAAAATTGTACAGCCTGAAACTGAGTGAACTCCTGCTGGTGTTAAACACGAGATACATGTACTGTAGGCACAGCCATAAAAACATGGTTCCCTTTTGTTTCAATATTGAATTGTTCTTTATCAATGTCAATAAAGTAATTTATCTGATGTTCAAATGCTAAATTTAGTAGGTTACATGGTATTATATACGAATATTTTCTTGAAATTTTAAAGCATGACTTTTTCGGAATTATTTATGCCTATGGTGGTGTTGTTTATTAACGGATAAATTTGAATATTTTCGTGTTCTTTTCATAAATCTTAATGATTTTCCATAAAATAGACAAATTCAAATTATTTACAAAGTACTTTTATTGGTTAGGCGTAACATTTTTAATTAATAACCATATTTTAATGAAAAACAATAATTATTTGTGCTACTTTAATGCAATAAAAGCAAAATAAATTTAATTTTTAATAACGTACCTTATAATAATTTTCTGAAAACTCAAACAATATTTCAACTACAATGAATTGTAGGTACTTGTTCACGCATCATTCTGCGAATTTCGAAATTCCACGCAAAAACCATCGTGGCGATATTAATAGTAAATATTATTAGGCCCAGCGGTGTTGTGTTTTTTGTGTAGTTTTCTTATAAAAGCGTCATTTGATCGTATACCGCTTAATTTTCAAAAAAATCTATAAGCTTTTTGAGTGTTTTAAATTTTTGACCGGTTTTGCGTTAGTTATAACATCCACTATTTACATTTTGTAATCAAACAAATGTGGTAGGAATCAGCTAATTAAGACTAGAAATTAAGAATATTTTTGTTTCACCTTGGTTTTCCCCCTTCAAAAGAAAAAGGGTGGTTGTCGGAATAGGTTGCACTTTTCAGATGCCCACAAATGCCACCACTAAATGTGTGCCCTCCGGGGCGGAACCCGCCCACCGCTCCGCTCTAGCTACGCCACTGATCGTATGAAGAAATAAAAAAAATACAGTTGTAAATCAGTCTAAGGGAAATTTTAAAAATGATGTGATTTAAGCTTCTTTTCATTTATTATTATAATAAAATATTTTTCTTACTAGCCATTCATCTTTAAAGTCTGATATCTTTTAACCAGCCCACCTTTTCTCCAACTAATGGTTCATTTATTAATTCGACTAACCATCTGCAATTTTCATACTCATTTGTATTACAATCCTTAAATTCACTAATATACTTGATTATAAATCGTCTTTATTTTTTACTGCATAAAATATACAGTCAAACCTCTCAAAACGAGCACTTCTCATAACGAATTATTCGGATAATGGGCAAACATTTTTTGCAATGGTTGCTTCCTTAACGAGCGAAGATTCGCATAACGAGTGATGCAGAAAGGGAAATTCATTTGTGAGCCGGTATTTCCACCAAATGTATTATTCTGTGTTAAGCACTTGGTCTGTTTTGTTTTCGTGTTTGATCAACCGTTTTTAAAAAGTTTGTATTCAGATAGTATTCGTATTTTTTAAAGTGTGAAGTGTAATAACATGTGCTAAAATGTCTCCGAAAAAAAAACACACAAGAAGACAATCATTAAAATGGATAAAAAAACGTTGAAATGAAACGTATATCCATTGCAAAGCGAGAACAAGGTGGCTAATCTAGCACGCAACTACGATCGGCCAACATCAACGATCAGCACTATTCTCAAGAACAATTTAGGAGATGAATGACACAAAGGGAGGGTCAAGAATGACTACGAAACGGTTAAGACACATTTTCGTCAAATTTTAAAGCGTCTTTTGATAGTTTTCTAGTTAAAAAGGAATAATTATTTGTTATAAATACATTTTTAAAAACTTTTTATTCTTCTTCTTCTTAACTATACAGACGCTCCTTCTATGCAGAAGATAGTTTCGTCCACAGACCATGACAGATGAGCTGTTGGCAAGTGATGCAGCGTTCACAGGCCACGACTTTGTGGGTTTCCACGCATTACCCAGCCGCCTAACTACATGTAGTGTTAGGTACCCATTCGGAGCGGGGACAATTCATATGTAATTTTATTTTAATAAATGTTAATAAAAAATTTAAAAATGAGTATTTTTTCAGCATGAAACGTGTTATCGTAATTTACATAGATTTGAATTGGAAAATTGTTTCGTATAACGAGTGTTTCGCTTAACGAGTAAAACTCTGGAATGAATTAAACTCGTTATGAGAGGTTTGACTGTACTAACAACATCTTATTTTATCATCGAAACACTCTTCCAGCTAACTATCTGCACGTTATTTCTATCCAAAGAATACCCTATTTACTGATCTACCAAACTTCCATGACTTAATCTGCCCATCATTCAATTTGCTCATCTAATTTTACTCCCATTGTTGTATGTTGTGTCTACTCATCGCTGTATAACTTCTACCGTTCTCTTTTTTAAACATCTTAACCTCTAAGTATAAACGCTCCTAATCATCTTCTTACTTACATCGACAATAATCTCGTTATCAACCCAACTACCTGACTACCTATTTAACCCCTAAAAATCGATTTAGCATTCTACGCTTTCACTAAACTAATTGCTTATTCTTCTTCGCATACAACCTTTCAACCATTTACTTTCGAACTTTAATTTAATATTGTTGACTTCAAGTCTTGCCGCCTGAACACGATTTCAATTAGATTTATAATATTTTTAAATATCGATGCAGCCAGCGTTGCCGAGAAAGGTCTTCAATTATTAATTATAATGTAAAAACCAGGGAAATAAGTATTGATTCATATTTATATTATTACTAGAGATAACCCACCAAAAATGACCGAAACGTTTTTGGTTCAAACAGCACTATAAAACAAAATCGATCACAGCGCCACCTAACAGCACTACATCCATACAGACAACGGGAATCAATAACAAAAGTAACTTATCCTTGTTTGATAAATACGAAATATTAAACTTGCTGAAATGTACACAAAGTATTTCATAGTTATAAATCATCAAATCCTATTTTTACATCGTTCCCTTTTCAAAAATTAAAATATAAGCATAAAACAATGACGTCATATAATATTTTTATAAAAAATCGATCGCAGCGCCACCTAACTTACATCCATACAGACATCGGGAATCAATTTACATAATTAACATCAGTAACTTATCCGTGTTTGATAAATACGAAATATTAAACTTGCTGAAATGTACATAAAGTATTTCAATATAAATCCTCACATCCTATTTTTAAATCGTTCCCTTTTCAAAAATTAAAATATAAGCATAAAACAATGACGTCATAAAATATTTTTATACAAAATCGATCGCAGCACCACCTAACAGCATCATTCCATACATACATACATACATACTCACACACACACACACACACACACACACATACACGCACGCACGCACGCACGCACGCACGCACGCACGCACGCACGCACGCACGCACGCACGCACACACACACACACACACACGCGCGCGCACGCACGCACGCACGCACGCACGCACGCAAGCAAGCACGCACGCACGCACGCACGCACGCACGCACGCAGGCACGCACGCAAGCACGCACGCACGCACGCACGCACGCACACACACACACACACACATACACACATACACATGTACACACGTACATACGTACATACGTACATACGTACATACGTACATACGTACATACGTACATACGTACATACGTACATACGTACATACGTACATACGTACATACGTACGTACATACGTACATACGTACATACATACATACATACATACATGTATGGCATCTGTCCGTCTACGAAAGACGATAGATTTATCTTTATTATGTGCAGCTCTTGATGTGGCTGATGAGACCAATCCTTGAGTGGCAGTCTCTTCTGCATGACACACACACGAAAGCAGTGGGGCAGTGTTTCCTGGCCTTTCTCCTCGCTCTTTTCCCGACTGCTTCTGCCCTAGTTTGCTCCTCTGCTCTTAGTGATCCTTCTTTCACTATAGCCCGCCACATCGACCTATCCTCTGCATGGTTTTCCCAGTTTTGTATATCAATGTTGGCTACTTTCATGTCTCTCTTGCATATGTCCACGTATCTGAGACATGACCGACCAACCGACCTTTTCCCTGTCGCCAGCTGGCTGTAGAGCACATCCTTGGGAATGTGACCATTTTGCATCCTCTTGACGTGTCCAAGCCAACGGATGCGTCTTTGGCTTAATATTGCTGCAATACTACTCATGCTTGCTTGAGCCAGGACCTCTGTGTTGGGGACTTTCTCTTGCCATTTGATGTCTAGGATGCGGCGCAGGCATCTGAGGTGAAAGCTATTGAGCCTTCTTTCAATCCTGGTATAGGTGGTCCAAGACTCGCATCCAAAGAGGAGTGTGCTCAGTACGCAGGCCTGGTATACCTGCAGCTTAGTCCTTGCTGTGAAATTGGAATTGGACCATACTCTTTTGTACAGTCTAGCCATAACAGTTGCTGCCTTCCCTATCCTACTACTTATCTAATCTTCCAGTGAGAGGGTGCTCGAGATGTTTGATCCCAGATAAGTAAAACTGTCAACAGCATCCAGGTTGCAGTCGTCAATGGTGATAGTCGGGAGAGAGGCAGCATCCTGTGCCATAATGTTGGTTTTCTTTATACTTATGGTCAGGCCAAACTCTTTGCAGGCAGCGGAGAAGCTGGATACAAGGTTCTGCAGGCCGTCTGCTGTGTGGGATATTAAGGCGGCATCGTCTGCAAATAAGAGCTCACGCAGCAAAATCTTCCTTATTTTGGTCTTGGCTTTAAGTCGGGCAATATTGAATAATCTCCCGTCAGCTCTGGTGTGTATGTATATCCCTTCGCTGTTGTTCTTGAAGGCATACTGGAGTAAGATGAAAAAGAATATTGCGAATAGAGTAGGTGCCAACACGCAGCCTTGCTTTACTCCACTACTTACTGGGAAAGCCTCGGAGGTGGCACCGTTATAGCACACTGTGCCCTGCATGTTTTCATGGAATTGCTTGATGATGTTAAGCAGATGTGTAGGGCAGCCTATTTTTACTAAGATCTGGAAAAGGCCGCTTCTGCTGACAAGATCAAAAGCTTTAGTTAGGTCGACGAACGCGATGTATAGAGGCATATGTTGCTCCCTGCATTTCTCCTGCAGCTGGCGCAGAGAGAAGATCATGTCTATGGTTGATCTTCCGGCTCGAAAGCCGCACTGCGATTCTGGGAGTACACGCGATGCTAGGGTCTGCAGGCGTGTCAATGCAACTCGGGCAAAGGCCTTTCAAACTATACTGAGGAGAGAGATTCCACGATAGTTGTTGCAGTCACTCTTGTCTCCTTTATTTTTATACAGTGTAACGATGTTGGCATCTTTTAACTCCTGTGGTATCTGCCCCTGTTCCCAGCACAGAGTGAGGAGGTCATGCAAAGGCTGTAAAAGTATTTCTTTTCCACATTTGAGAACTTCTGGTGGAATTCCATCATTACCAGGGGCTTTCCCGCAGGCTATGCAATCTATGGCTCTACTTAGCTCGACCATTGTGGGTAGGCTATCGAGCTCTTCCATGACCGGCAGGTCTGGGATATCGTCCAGGGCAGCAGTTGAGGCATTGTTTATAATTGCGTACAATTCCAGGTAGTGCTCGATCCACTTTTGAGTTGCTTGTCCCGATCAGTGATAAAATCCCCTGCTTTTGACATTAAGGGTGCTGTCTTGGAGGTCAGAGGGCCTGTTGCTTGTTTTATATTCTCGTAAATAGCCTTTGTATCGCCTATTTCAGCAGCTGACTGTATGCTGGAACTTAGATTGATCCAGTACGTGTTAGCGTAGTGGCCAGCTGCCTGCTGGGCATTTTTCTTGGCGCTCTTAAGGGAATGTAGAGTTTCTGGGCAAGGCCTGTCTTTATAGGCTAAAAAAGCCTTTCTTTTTACATCGGTGACATGCTTCATTTCCTCCCAGTGGGCCTCAAACCAGTCTGCACTTTTGCGTTCTCTCTTGCCGAATGCCGCAATAGCTGAGCCATATATGGTGTCCCGCAGATGTGACCACTTGGACTCAATAGTGTCTACTGGTGGCATTTGTACAAGAGCTTCTTTTAGTCTCTGGGTGTATTCTGCTGTTCTCTCTGGATTCTTGGTGGAGCAGATTCCTATGCGTGGTTTTCCCTTGTTTTTGTTGCGGTACAATTTCTTTGGCAGTAACCTTACCTTGCTAGCCACTAAGGAGTGATCTGTGTCGCAGTCTGCACTGTGGTAACTGCGTGTGAGGAGGACACTGGCCAGTTGTGTGCGTCTTGTGATAATGAGATCTAGTTGGTGCCAGTGTTTAGAGCGGGGATGCCTCCATGACACTTGTTGGATTGCTTTGCAGTTGAAGAAAGTATTTGTGACACCTAGTCCATGTAAGCAGCACATCTCTAGTAATCTCTGCCCATTTTCATTTAGCCTGCCTCTTCCAAAATAACTGAGGCAAGTTGGCCAGGCCATGTGATCACTTCCAACTCTTGCATTGAAGTCACCAAGGATGTAGATTGCTTCATTGGTGGGTATGCTGGCTAGTGTTTGATTGAGATCCTCATAGAACTGGTCTTTCGCTTCTGAGCTCGAGGATAAGGTTGGAGCATAAGCACTGATGATGTTGGCTAATCCTGAGGATGTAGATAGTCGTATTGTTAGTATCCTGTTAGTGCCCTTTGTTGGGGTTTTTATGGAGGAGCAGAGTCCATTTTTTTGGCAAAACCAACCCCATGTTGCCTTGGTGTGTCCATTGGTCCACCCTGCCAGAAGAAAGTGTAGTTGCATTCTTTTATGGTACCACTTTCTGGGAGTCTAGTCTCCTGAAGGCAGGCAATGTCGATGTTTAGTCTGGCAAGCTCCCTGTCAATGATGGCTGTCTTCCTGGCATCATCAATAAGCTGCAGGTCGGCAGTAATGCCTGGACACATAGTCCTAACGTTCCAGCTTGCTAGGCGAAGAGCTGGAGTCTTCTTATCTTTTGTTTTTTTTATTTCTAGGTGCAGGATTTACTGGCCTACTTGTTAAGAAGTTCCTCCACGCACCCAGTGGAGCAGGTAGGCCATGGCGGGATAGCACCTTATTGGCTGGGGGCTGCCCTGCTTGAGGCGGGCGGTAGCGATCCATTGAGACATGGTGATCTCTCCCACCGCCAGAAGCAACCCCAGGCGCCTAGCTCTACGCCAATTGAGCTATGGCTTATAACCGGTAAACTGCTGCTTCCCGTGTTGTGTTCACACCTTGCGGCGATGCTGGAGTGTCCTCTCCAGTAAATATAAAGCCTGGGCGTGTTACTATGGAGAACCAGCTGCTGCCCAAACAGCAGATCCCCCCTCTCCACGCCAATGGTGGATCCAATGGAACGACTAATGTCGATACGGCTTGGCACCATTCGCGTCGCAGGAGCTGCCGTACATACATACATACATACATACATACATACATACATACATACATACATACATACATACATACATACATACATACATACATACATACATACATACATACATACATACATACATACATACATACATACATACAAACATACATACATACTTACATACATACAGAGGAAGGGAATTATGTATATTGATTCTTTTTAAATACTGTTTTTGGACCTGATTTACTACGTTTCCGGGTCCCCGTTGACAAGCCTAGCTGCTAGAAGTAGTTGCTCACCAGGGAAAACGACTTTGTGAGAAAATGGAGTAATATTGAAGATACCAAATTTTTGTTCGTTCGTCCGTCGATACGACGAGGACCACTCTAGTCATCCGAGGGTTTTCTGTGCGTGCGCAGATGGCTGATTAGGCCGATCCTTGCACGAAAGGTTTGGGAACAGAAGGGACAGGGGGCGAGTGCGACATCTCCTGGAGGGTTGACAGCATGGGCCTTTCGGGCTTGCCTCTTCTTTTCTGCGGCGGTAATCCGGTTTGCCTCGCATGACCTGGCACCTTCGTGGATGGAAGAGCGCCAGGTGGATCGGTCCATTGCAGCTTTTTCCCACGTGTCTGGATTTATGGCAAACGCTTTTATTGAGGCTTTCAGTGTGTCTTTGAATCGTTTCTTTTGCCCACCGTGGGACCGCTGGCCATACTGGAGCTCACCATAGAAGATTCTCTTTGGCAGTCTCTCGTCTGGCATTCGGACAACGTGCCCTGCCCAGCGAAGCTGGGACTGCATCAGGAGGGTGAAGATGCTGGGGAGACCTGCCTTGGTCAGTACCACTGTGTCTGGAATTTTGTTCTGCCACTTTATGCCGAGAATCTTCCTGAGGCTTGTTATATGAAAGTGGTTCAGCTTTCTTGCATGGCGCTGATAAACAGTCCAAGTTTCACAAGCATAAAGCAGTGTTGGGAGCACCACTGCCCTGTACACTTTCAGCTTGGTCTGGATGGTAATGCCTCTTCTGTTCCAGATATTAGGGTACAACCTGCCAAAAGTGGAGCTGGCTCTGGCAATTCTGACGTTCACTTCGTCATCGATGGTGACATTTTGAGACAGTGTGCTGCCTAGGTATGTGAACCGGTGCACTGTATTGAGTCTCTGGCCGTTGACAGTGATGTTGGGCTCTACGTAGGGTCTTCCAGGCGCAGGCTGATGGAGGACCTCAGTCTTCTTGGTGTTGATTGACAGACCAAAGTTTGTGCAGGCACTGGAGAACAGGTTTACACTGCGTTGCATGTCGGCTTCTGAGACAGCGTTGAGGGCACAGTCATCAGCGAACAGCAGGTCTCTGATGATGTCTGTCATAACCTTGGTTTTTTCCTGGAGCCTCCGAAGGTTGAACAGCTTGCCATATGTGCGGTATTTCAGGTTGACACCAACATCCTCGTCTCTGAAGGCCTCTGTCAGCATGGCGGAAAACATGAGGCTAAACAGTGTTGGTGCCAGAACGCAGCCCTGCTTGACTCCGTTTGTGACTGGGAAAGGATCAGAAAACTCCCCGCTTTCCTGGACTCTGGCCTGCATGCCTTCATGGAATTGTTGCACCAAGACGATGAATTTCCTTGGGCAACCGTACTTGGCCATGATCTTCCACAGACCCTCTCTGCCAACAGTGTCAAAGGCCTTGGTCAGGTCGACATAGGTGGAGAACAGATCAGAGTTCTGCTCCTGACATTTCTCCAGCAGCTGCCTGGCAGCGAACACCATGTCGATGGTTCCTCGCTCTTTTCGGAATCCACACTGACTTTCAGGCAGGAGTCCTTGGTCAAGGTGCACTGTGAGGCGGTTGAGCAGGATTCTGGCAAGGATCTTTCCTGCAATAGAAAGCAGGGATATGCCTCTGTGGTTGTCACAAGCCTGTCTACTTCCTTTTCGCTTATATAGATGTATGATGGTGGCATCTTTGAAGTCCTGCGGGATCGTCTCTTGCTGCCATATTAAGAGAAACAGCTCATGGAGCCTTTCAGTCAGGGCTGTTCCCCCCTCCTTGTAGACCTCAGCTGGTATGGCGTCAGAGCCAGGTGCTTTGCCACTGGAGATAAGATAGATTGCTTTCTGGGTCTCGAGCAAGGTTGGTGGGTCATCCAGTGCTTTGTTTGTGGGCACTTGGGGTAGACGATTGATGGCTTTGTCGTTGATTGTCGAAGGGCGATTTAGGACGTCATCGAAATGTTCGACCCATCTCTCCAAGATCTTCTCTTTGTCTGTGATTAGAGTGTTACCGTCTGCGCTGAGGAGGGGGCTTGATCCTGAGGGCGTGGGGCCATATACTTCTTTCAAGGCGTCGTAGAAGTTTTTATAATATTGAAGATACCAAATATACCAGTATGGGATGCCATTATGCACAGGGATCATACTGGGGCATATGATGGGATCAAAATATGAAATCCCATCGGCTATAGCTAATTGTATTTCTTTCGAATATAAATTTGTGTTTGAAAAATCGTTGCGCAAAAGAATGATCTATTCAAGTTCTTTATTGTGCGTATGGGTAGGGAGTGAGTGCAGTTACATTTTTAAAAATTAAAACTTTTAAGAAAATATCTTGGTTCGAAGATTTTTATAGGAAAATAAACGAAGGTACAGTTTAAATGTTGACTCAAATTGTGTGTTAATGAAACTTAGCAATCTTTGGTAGATATCTTCATAGCACGACGTTGACTGGGATCACACGAGAAAACGTGGACAGCATTCTTTTCAAACAAATTGCTACAAATATGTTTTACTCACAAGGGAACTAGAAAAAATACGGGTTCATATCGGAGAAATGGATTGAAACAAGAATGAGATATAATTACAGGACTGGATCACACCGATGACGGAGGTATATAATCAAACAGATATATAGTATCGTATTGTAAACCTAAAAACCCTGGATTAAACTAGGCGATAGGGATTGTACCAAGAACAAGATCCCATTATTCAACTGGAGCCCACTGAGGTATGTAATCCAAGAAAATAGGGGAATTTATAGATGAAAGAAATTGAACACAGAATGGGTAATCATAATGGCGTATATTTCCCAATAAAGCATTTAAGCACATGGGTGGAAAAATAATCTATCCAAGAATGTGATACTATTATGCAAGAGATCAGGAGCGGCCTTTGCGAGTGGCAGCTGGGGCAATTTCCCCAGGCCCAGAGCTTAGGGGGTACCCGCGTTTCAGACTTGATACTATATTTTAGTAACAAAAGAGCCAGAATTTGCGCAAGAGGGGGCCCTTGTTGCACCAGGCCTCGTGCGCACCTAACGCCGCCTCTGCTAGAGATCATTCTTGTGTACGATCTGCAAACCAAGAATCATTGTTAAGGGATTAAATCAATACTTGAATACCATTATGCAACGGCATTGTTCTGAGTGGGGTACAAAATTTGATTTTAATTAATGTATGCCCGGTCACACAGTCCACTAGAATGGTGTGTCCATGGAAAAAGGTGGGCATTGCTTCAATTGCCCTTTGAAATGACATCGGTTCGATGTTTAGTCTGGCAAGCTCCCTGTCAATGATGGCTGTCTTCCTGGCATCATCAATAAGCTGCTATCCAGCCCCGCCCACTCACTAGTCACGAGACAAGACTAGTCGACCTATCGTGACGTTAATTATATTATTGACTGAGATTTATGATAGTCTGAAAATCCGACAAAGTATTTTAGAAAGGTCATTTAACTCTTAATATACTAAAAAACACCAGTGAAATAAATCAAATTTCTAATGTTTTATGTGTAAAATTAAAAGATTTTTTTTAAAATTTGATTTACATCGGTCGTGTGGTAGATGTAAATGATATTTTTAAAAACAGAATTAGGTAAAAAAAAGCCATACAATATGCGAAATAAAATTTTAATGAATTCTTCTTACAATTCATACATTCTTGCAGAACACACTTTTTTTAAATTAATATTTTTTTAATTGGACGGAACATAACAAAACTTGACTGCCCATATTCAAATACTATAAGAAATTAAACTCCTAATGTCCATTCCTTCGGGTTCGGTGGCCCCAAATCTTAATTCGTAAACGTTTATGAATATATTCCACCTTCCATTTTTTTAATGATATTAGCAAAGATTGACAAATATCTCCATAGAGATACAGATTAAATTCAACTAGTGTTTATGAACGTTACATCTATCACATATTGATCCTGTGCGCCCTTAATGTCGTTTTCTTTCCGTATAGAAGCTGAACAATATTATTATATTCATTTGATGGCATTGAATCTTTGGGAAGTTGTTTAGTACACACCAGGATAGTTTCCTGGCATATAATTTTTTTTAAATCGCCACTTATTGTGGCAGAGGGTCAGCCAAAGTCTAGTTTCTTCCTTAGAGGAGCCATATCAAAATACCTTTTAACTTTGCCCCCTAGTTGAATAGGCTGGTTTTGACAAATGTTGGCTCATAACAATTTTATGGCCAATATTAAGATTATATAAAGATTCTAACTCCTAATGTACTTTCCTCAGGTCTAGGGCCCCAAATATGAATTCGCAAAATTTCAAAATTTTTATACCCCATTAGACGTTAAACGATCTTAAAAACTATTGACACATATATCCGTCATACTCCAGATAAAAATTAATAGGTGGCTAAATTTATTTTTACATATGAACATGACTGCTGATTTTTTAAAACTATAGGCCATTGAGCTCCTGAAATACAAAAGTTAAGCAAGGTTTCATTTCGAAATTCTACTTGTAACGCTCATTACAATCGAAAGCAATTATCATATTAATATTTTATATTTCTTCATGCAATTTGTAAGTCGGCTGCACTGCGATAACCGAAACAAATTACCGTACTTATTTAGGTGGTATATAGACAACAATAGACAATTTCGATTGCCATATGGAACTTTCAAACGATCTATGTTACTTATGAGAGTACATTTAAGTAATTTTTTACGCGGCTTCCCGAACGCTAATTTAATCCTACTTCGCCGCTGTGCAGTGCGGTTATTTTGCTATTACACAAATAAATTTTAAAAAAAAAGAGATACATATATAAATCTTGACCCAAACTATGAAGTAGAGAGTCATGATAATTCCTTTTTAATATTCAATAATAGTTTATTTGTCAATTTGCATGAATAAGATTTTAACTGAAATTTAATCTTTGTTTAAAGATTTTCCTGAAATGGCAAGGGCAAACCAAAACCAAAGAGTGCATAATACGGAGATCAATACAATTGTCAACGTTTTGTTTCATAATTCCTAGGCCCATAATGATTAACTTTTTCTGTGTGTTCAACTCCACTTTTGTATTCATGTCAAGCATGGCTATTGACATGTCTCTTTTTGTGAGTTGTCAATCACAGTCTTTTGCACCTTAAAAATCTTGTCCCCTTCTCCTAGCTTTGCTGCATTTGCAGGAGCATATGTTTGGGTGATATTTTTAGTTGTTCTGACTTAGTCTTGAATCTTGAAGATATTAGTCTTGGCATGACTGATTCCTATGACCTTAATCCCTTTGTAGCTTCCGATAACAGCACTAATCCGTATCCTTGTCAGAGGTAATAGATTAGCTCTTTGTGACCAGAGAAGGTTATGATCTCTCATATATCAAATATAGATTGCCAGAGACTTTCCAACTGAGTCTCATAAAACCACAGGGCCTCAAATAATAGCTTCTCATCCTTATGAAAAGCCCTGCAGGCTTTATACACCTTTCTTATGTTCAAGGTCACTATCGCAGTTTTAGCTTTGGCAGTGTTGAGGTTTGCCTCAAAGCTAGCATCCTCAAGGCTTTAACCATTCAACATCAAACGTTCTTTGGGAACAGAAAAGAACCTCCCTGACCAATCTCACATTAGATATATGTTTTCAGGGTCTCTGTAGCATTATAATTTTTCGTACAGTGTGAGGTCTCTGACCCCAGGACCAAACCTCCTCCTTTTTACGCGGTTAGGACCTGCAGGATATCCCCCGCCACTCTTATTGAAAATCAGGTGGATATTACATGAAAAATATGTTTCTTCCCTTTTCGCTGTTAATATAATCTTTGTCTATTTCTCTATTCGGTTTCCCCAACAAACACTGTCCGTTTCCATTTGTTTTGATTTCAAGTAACTTTCGCTCTAATCAAACTACGAAATTAATAAAATTATTCGAGAAAAGATATGTTGAAAACGATCAGACAGTTGTAAAGATGTATCGCACTAAATTGAAAAAAATGTTTTCCTAATATTGATAATAAGATATTTTATTTATACTGTATAGAATTTCACTGGAGAGACAAACATGTTGAGTTAATGCATTATTTAATTTGATACTTTGATGGTGAATTACATAATGGCTATCCTTACGTGGATGTTGGTCAAATGTGTACATTTAAATGAACCTGGCGTAATATTAACACCGCATTTTAGCTAAAGAGCGTACGTTGAAATAACATTGATGATCATTGTTTAATTGCGTTTGTCTCCTGTTAATCCCGTTTTTAAATAAATATTTTTAAAAGAATATCTTTCATACGTTATTTACCTTCCCCCCTGTCGATCGTCAATTAATCAAGTCACAATAATTAAATTTCCTATCTTTAATGAAGAGAAAAATTACGTCATATTATGCATAACTGTATTCAAAATTGAATAATGAATACACTGATTTTAAAATAATATTGTTTTTTCACTGTTCTCGATGAATAGTGATTTAAACAATTTATATCAATAAAAAGTTTGTAAAGACAATCAACACATTACACAAACTGTATAGACGAAAAAAAAGTTTTAGCTGCATATATATCTTTAAAAATTGTAGCATTTGTACACAACATAAGTAATTTCAAAGCATTAGGCAAGTGATTTTTATGAATTAAAAATAAAATTTACCACATAATATAACTTTAAAAAAAATGTTATTCAAATAATACAAAATTGAAAACAAATATATTAAAATAAAAGCAATTAATTTAACATTGAGTCATGAGTCACCAATGATGTAATAGTCAATAAAGAGCTCTTTAAAATTTTCATTTGCCTTAGCGTTTTGAGGTATCCTGAAATCGTATATCCTATTTAAAACAAAAAAAAACGGCATTTTTATTTTAAAAAAATCACACTATATTAATAGAAACATTTTTACAAATAAAAATCAAATTAAATAATCAAACTAAATTCAAAATGATTTGCATAATTGTCTATTGAGTTACATATCTCTGATAAAAGTTAAACAATACACAACTAAAATGTACCACAGTAACTTTTTATTTAAAAAAAAACGTGTATTCAATTATACTTTTTAAATCCCTTATATTAACTTCGCGGCCGTCTCTCTCTGTCTTGGGCTCGGCGGGCTGGGCGGAAAAACAGAAGTCAAAAATGACCCACTTCCCATGATCCGATCGAACTGAAATTTGGCACACGGACCCGTCCGACCTAACAATGCATCGTATCAAAATTTCAGATCGATCGAACGTACCGTAATTAAATTAATGCATTTTTAGTTTATCCTTATATGAGGTATGTAATTTAAATTGACGGTTTGTTTATTGTTTTTATGCCACGTGAAATTTTGAGCTGACGCATTGAGGCGACCCAACGAAGCGACGGGCGCTTTTGTTTACATTTTACGTGTCACTCTGAGCTCGGTCAAGCGAATCGGTGACCAGACTTTTCCCCTCTCCCCTACCCACCTCTCCCCCCCACCCCTCCCCCCACCCACCCCTCCCCCCCCACTAGGGTTATGATGCAAAGTTGAGTTAAGACAGATTCAGTCTGTAAATGTTTGAAAATAATCAATACTGTTAGTTATGTCTCATATATAAGGGATTTATAGTCAAAAACTTTGTTTTTACGGGTTTGTTTTTTAATCCTTTATATTAACTCGTGGTGTCTGCGGCCGCCCGACCGACCGACCGAGCGACAGACCGACCGCCCGCCCTTGTCGCCAAAACTTTTGAGCGATTTTTAATCCACTTGCTCGTAAGCCAACGAGCTGAAATTTTGCAGGCAGTTTCGTACTAATAATAAAAACATTGTATCAAAATTTCAGATCGATCGCATGTACCGTAGTTAAATTATTGATTTTTTAGATTATTTTATTTATTCCTATGTATCATGCTTTTTTTTGAGATAGAGGGTCGCGGTGCGTATTATATTGAACAAACTTTCTGTCGCGCAATAAGGTGCGTATTTTATTGACAGCTCTTTTTATAAACATATTCCTGATCGTCGCGCATTATATTAAACATGTTTTACGACACAACTGCAATTTTGTATTTCTGGATGGTCTGGCGCTGCGTATTATAATGAACATTCTTTTAAATACTTCTCGTACATAAAGGATTTATAGTCAAAAACTTGGTTTTTTACGGGTTTTTCTTATTAATATATTTTTTTCCTACTTATTAGTGAAGGAATGAATAATACATTTTAAATAAATGTGCGCAAAGCTGTTACAAATATTCAAGGAACTTTTTTTTTGTGAAGAAAATAAGTAAATGTAGGCAATACAACTTCACTTTAAAATATTCCATTTTATTGAGAATTTAAATTAAGATTGTTTTTGTTTTTTCTTTAAAAATGTTTTATAATCTTTAGGCCTTTATTGGAAATAAGCAAATACAAAAAAATTCATATCATTATAACATTTTACAACAAGCATGAGCGAACCAGAATGGCGATAGCTGAAAAAAGAGCGAAGATCCACCGCATTTCTGTGTGTGACGTGCAAAAGAGACTGCCACACGAGAATTTGTCTCACCACCCACACCAAGAGCTGCATTTTGAAATGATATATCTATCGCCTTTTTACATGGAAAAATGCCATACACACCACTAAAATACAAGTGGTATATATAACTGTAATTAGTGATAACGGATACCTATAAACGGATTACTTTTGAACGTATAAATAGTAAAAATTATTATAGTTAATTTTTTTATAATAATTATTTTAGCCTTTTTAAATTATTTGATTTGTTAAACTCGAGTGCTTTGTTTCAACTACATTAATACAAGACTACATCATCTTGCTTTAAAAAATATAAATAGAAAATATTTTTAAATATAATATTAATACACATGTTTATTTATGATAATTTGTTACTTGCTTCCTTTCCTTTAAATCTTGATTTAATTAGAAACAGGACACATGCACATATGCACCTTGTCTAATTAAGAATTAAAGAAAATGAAAAAAGTTACAAAGTTCACTTCTAGTGATAAGATATGCGCAATTGATTAAAAAATATTTGCATAAAATGTAAATAAAATATATATTATTAATATTTTAAATTGCTTTAAGCCAATCATAGCAATAAAGTAAAAATATTTTTTTTAAATAATTGTAGCTAAAACTTCGGACATTATCATGTTTAAACTCCATTAAAAAATGATACATTGCCACAAAACGTTTTTCGACTCGGAGTTCAAAATAGTTAAAAGACATATAGATAATTGTCAATGGCTTTTTTTCCTCAACATTTAAAGATGAAAAGTAAGCATCCAATTTCATCAATTTAAAAAAAAATTACCTGGAACTTTACACTTTTTAAGTGCTGGATAATACATACATTTACAATTCTTAAAACAAAATTTACAAACATAGAAATCACACAACGCTCCGATCATGCATAATTTTTTAATGTCGATTGTAAAGGTATTAAAACAATTTAATTTAAAAAAAAACAATTATTTTATTTATGGCGAAATTCCTGTAAATTGATTTCTGAATACTTCTTGAATGATAATTTATCGCTAAAATTTCATTATAAAATCACATAATGATATTAAAACTTACAATATTTAATTTCTTTTTAATATCAACACCTGCAGTTTGTTGATAAATTTGAAGAAACAAAAATTGAATTAGCAGGGAATTTGTGTTTTTCTTTCTTTCAGAAGCTGGGACCTTTAATAGACTTAAATCGTAAACCACTCTCACATCAATGTGAAAAAATCGGATTTAATTTAACAATTACGACGATTTAGAATGTTTACCTACTTTGAATTCCCTCCATTTTTTGTACATGGCTGGTATGGTGTAGATGAGTGGGTTGAGAGCGGCGTTCAATGGTAGAACTAAGATAACAAACCAGGCGTATGTGTCAGGACTCACTTTATGACCGTTTATTGACATTAAACCAAAGACACAGATGGGAAACCAACACAGGAAATTGGACAGAGAAACAAAAAAAAGTTGTTTGGCAACATCTATGTCTTGTTCTCTTCTTGATGAATTGATTGTGTCTCTAGTCATTCTTTGGTTATTCATTGAAAGAAATATTAAAACTTGCCCGGATGAAATTACCAGGAATAAAATAAAGTTAAAAACAATAAAAATCCCAAAAGCATATTGCCAGCCATGTTGCTGGTCAGTAGTCAGAGGCAGACCTAGACACATTCCATTAGAAGAGTAGATTGTCCATTCTGGATATACAATAGGAATTAAAGCTAAGATAAACCCTATAATCCAAGAGGTAAAAACAGAAATGCACACTACACACTTTGTAAGTCTATAATCTCCAAACGGAAATCTTATCACCAAAAATCTGTCTAGCGTTATCAATAAAATAAAGAAAGTCGATGTTTCACTTGACAAAGTTGACAAAAACCCGGAAATTTTACACAAATTACTGACACGCCAATTTATTTCATAGAGAACATAATTGTCTCTAAAGTAAATGTCAACAAAAAGAATAATAGTGAGGTAAACACCCATGAAAAAGTCAGATATTCCAAGATTAGTAACAAAAATACCATAACCTTTCTTCAAAATTCCTTGGTCATAATAAATCCTAAATGAGAGAACTATAATGTTGCCAACCAGGGAACATGTGGCAACAATGAAAAGAAGTGAACGCTTGAAAATGTCACTTATGAGATCTTCACATGACGAGATACTATCAAATGGGGCATGACATTGCTCTCTTGGTAACTTTTTACCTACAACTTGAGGACAGCAATATTTAATGTGATCAGTGTACAATGCAGTTTTGATTATAACTGTTTTCAAGAACTTAATTGTATATTCTTCACTTAACATTGTATTACGGATATCTAAAATGTGAATTGAACTTACTTTATTCAGAGAACCAAGATTTTGTATTTTAGTATTTGATAAATTTAGATAGTTAAGTCTGTTATTATTAAAGAATTCAATCTGTAACTCGGTTAGGTTTGTATAGGAGACATCAATACTTGATTCCCTAAAATGTCCATCAAGTAAAGAAAGTTGAGGATTTCCAGATACATTTAAAAATAAATTAGATGGATATACATTATAAGTTAAATCAAGCTCAATAATTTTATTGTAACTTAAATCTAATTTAAAAATTGATACCGTAAGACCATCACCTAGCAGCAGGTCGGCACTTATCAAATTGCAGTTTGATGCATGCAACTCTAACAATTTTGGTAAAAAAGAAGTTTCATTTAATTTAGAAAGGTCAAGGCCATTGAGATTTAAAAACCTTGTGTTTATATCAAAAATTCGTAAAGTTTTCATTTCAATCACTTCCCAAAAATTATAAACCATTACAGCACTTTCAAAACATGTAAAACCAGGCGGACATGAAACATTGCAGTTTAACTCATCATCACCATATGGGCAATGGGCAAATCCGTCACAAATATTAATTTCGTGAATACAAACTGAGCTGTACTTTTTACAAAGGTAAGGACAATCTATGCTTAAATAAGCGTCTGAATTTTCATCCTCCCCATGCGGACAGTCCATTACACCGTCCTTGATGTAATACAAAGGAATGCAATAAGATTGATGGCACTTAACAAACTCTTCAGGGCAAATGAAGTTGACACAGTCATGTAAGTGAGACAAATCATTACAGCCAATAGGTCGACCACTACGTCCTCTAATGTATATACATTTTGGTGTCCATATAAATGTCTCTGGGACATTCGTAAGTTTAGTAACCGGAGTCAATTTACTTGTGTTACAGATCATGGCTTCATATTTTGTTGGTCCGTAAATAAAATATCCAGTTACCTCAGTAAAATTATTTCCTTTAGGGTTGTTTTGTATTATGCATTCATTTCCATCACGTGACAACCAATGTCTAGGTACACATGTACCATCAGAACATCGTCTCTCCGTACATTCATCGCAACCTTCCTCATCACTGTTATCAGGGCAATCTTGGTTAGTGTCGCATTTCTCTCCAACAGGATACATTTGTCTAACTGGGAAACGATCATTGGCATTTGGGTTTGTACACAGTAGCTGTCCGTCAAGACCAGAATTTATATATTCACAAGCGATTTCATCCCTTCTATTGCTACAGTCTTCATCCCCATCACACAGTTTAGCGTATGTGATAATTGATTTTGAACTATCCTCACAATTAAACAGCAATTGTTTGTATTCCGGCATGATTGTCTTATTTTTAAAAACTTTTTCAAGTTTAATTGACCGCGTCGAAAACTTATTATGATCTAGAGAATATTGGGTATTTTTTAAATTGTTTTTCTCAGAGTTATTTAAATGTAATATATGATACTTTGTTGAATCTTGAGAAATCTTACACAAAACTATATTTGTTTTTTCATTTTTACAATCAATCATCTCCCAAGTGATTTGTTGACTTGTTCCCCTGGATTCATTGACCATAGAATATTTTAAGACAACACAATTATAAAATTCACTTGTGCTTTCAAATGTTTTTTTTAGAAGAAATGGCCGTTTATTTGTCCACTGTACGTTATTATGGCCGTACATTAATTTTGTTGCTCCAACATGTACATACAAATATTCTATCCGTTTGTGCGATGCATTGATCACTGCTTTCTTTAATGTATCTATTGTGAATGTTAACTCGGCAAACGTTTCTATAACAGGTAATTCTGAAGATAAATCTTTGCAATGTTTGGATGCGTCATTCCAGTTCAGTTTGAAAGGTGAGATAAAAACCTTAAGACAAATTAAAGTTAAATTATTGTTATCTGTAGACATTTGACTCCACATTGGCGGACATACCTTGCACAGATGAAAGGAGACGGCATCATTTTCACTCAGGTCGTCGTTTGGATTGACATAAACGTAAATTAATTTAGCTTTCTTTGAAACAGAATGACTAGAATAATGTTTTGTAGAATGTAAAAAAAGTAGGACCTTTGTCACAATTTGAAAGTCACATTCTTCAAAAAATTGAATCGTCTTTTTACAGTTTATAGAGCAAAAAGAAAGCCAGGCAATTATAATTGGCTGTATTTCAGTAGTAGAATTAGTGTTATGAATTGTCAAAACCTTGTCTATAAATAAAACAGATTGATGTAGTTTTAAAATGTTATTTTTGTTTATTTCATTCAAACTTATATTTGAGTTAAACTCATCAAGTTCAACAAATATTTCATGGGTTAATTTGAAATGTGATAACTTAAAGACCTTTTGTTGCAACGGTTCGATGACGTATATCAGAGTTTGAGAAGCTGGATCTCTCTTGGAGATGAAATGGTGAATAAAATGTCTGATTCGTGTAAAAGTTAATTCCATGTAACTTGATCTGTCCACAATAATATACAAGTTATGCCTTGTTGTATTGCATGTTTCTTGTGTTAACGAAAGGGGGATTTTTCCTGAAATATGAAATAAAGGCATAAACATCAATTTATTATAGATATATATATATATATATATAACACTAGTTAGGCGGCTGGGTAATGCGTGGAACCCACAAAGCCGTGGCCTGTGAACGCTGCATCACTTGCCAACAGATCATCTGTCATGGTCTGTGGAAGCAATTATCTTCTGCATAGAAGGAGAGTCTGTATAGTTAAGATAAGATATAAATAGACATATTTTGTCCGAGGAATTTTTGGATTACTACCTCCATAAACGGTTATAATTTTCATAGAAAACGTAGTTGTAGTTTGTCCAAAATATCGGGTCACTATACAAAAATACAGCTTCAAGTTTATATAAAGTTTGTATAAATTAAATTGACTTACCTATAAACACCAGTAGTAGCAATGTTACAAACATGTCTTCTTTTCTCATATATTAGAAGTAGTTTATGAAACAAGTTTTCTTCAAAACTATGTACATGTACTTAAAATCAGCACCTGACAAGAAATATTAACTTCAAGTTCTATAGGACAAAATCATATGCATAATAGGAGACGCTGCAATAGATAAAATATCTAAATATTTAAATGTTCCCAGTCCAGATTTTTATATAGGCTGGAAATGAGATCATTTTATTGATTAAACTGTCTTCAGTGAGAGCGAATTACTTTGTCATCTAGGATAATTATTTATTTTTATTGTGAGATATAAACAGTAGGCTCACCATAGAAGAGCCTCTTTTGGAGCCGGTGTTACGGCATGCGCAAGACATTCCCCGCCCAGCGTAGTTGGCACTGCATGAGGCTTGTGTAGATACTGGGTAGTCATGCCCTGACTAATTTTTCGGTTTCTGGAACTGTAGAATTCATCTGATAACCCTGAAGCTTAGGAAAATCGTTGATTCCACTCTCGCGCAGGTTTGTTACTTAATTTTCTTTTTTTTTACCATCCCTAATTTGGGGCCCGGTGCCCATAATGTCAATTTTCATTTTATTCTGTATGAGAAGTATTTTAAACTTTCGATTCTGAGTAAATTTAAAGATTTTGACTAGACTTTAAAACTTTAATAAAATGTTATTAAAAATTGAACTTCTAATGTCAATTCTTCCATGGACGAGGGGCACATTTTTCTTCTTCTCAGTAAACGTTTACGAATTTATTACCTATTGGATACTACCTGAGCTTGACAAATATGAACACATATATCCATCATCATCAATATTTTAATCTGCAGAGGCCTTGAACTTTACACGTTGGCCCTTTAAAACCCGGAGTTCTTAAACAAATTTCTATTTTTAAAAGTATATAAATATTATTTTATTTTACGTACATGATTGACTGGAAACTATGGGAAATTTTTTAATTCGCCCTCGCAAAGTTTTCTAGCATAAAAAAAAATACAATGCATTGATGATTTTAGAACTTACATTCATCTAAGAACTTTGCAACTTGTTTTTGTTTTTTGAATATACGAGAATGAAACATAATCATTATTTTTACAGTTACACACGATTATTTCATGTGGTGGATAGTGTCGGATGTCATCTAAAATGTGAGAAAACCAATTGGAAACATGTATTTATGAAAGAGTAAAATTGGTATGGTATATGTAAAAAATGTTCTTTTGATGTATAAAATGAGGAATTGGTGTATAAATGCAGTGTTGTACGTTTGAAGACATTGTTTGATATTACTAATAAACCATTTGTAAAACTGACATAACCTCGGATAATAAATTAATTTTTAAACATATAACATCTTATTTAGGTTTTTCACTTGGGCTTCTGTTACACTTAATACCATTTCCGGAAAGAAATTAACACACATCTGACGTTCGTATTTATTTTTTTTATAATTTGATCGTAAATATTTAAGATATAAATTGTTTTTTAAAATCTTAATTATATTATAATGTAATTGTAAGAAAAGTCAAAGCTATTATTTCAAAAAAAAATTTGAAAACTAAATGTTTTTTTTTAATGTAAAAGAATTATAGTTTTAAAATTAGTTTTAAATTATTTAAAATAATCTTATTATTTATTTTAAAACTCAAAGTTCTGTTGATCCCTAACTTGGTGATCCAAGTTTTTATTTCTGAATAATTAATAATACTGTGTAAGTGTAAGTACAATTCAGCTTTCGATTAATTATCATTCGTAGTCATTTTCAGATTAATTTAATTTATTATGTGGATGTGATCTCATTAAAGTATCACTGATTATGTTGGTTAGAGAACGTTTGATCTCCAGAAGAATCTAAAAGGAACCGCAATGGAAAACCCTATAACGCTTAAAGGTTGCTGTCTCTAAGTTAAATGTAGTAGATTAAACTACTCCGCATGAGACATATAGAAAGACTTCGAATACAAGGGAAACCACCCAGTAAAAATTGTTAAATTTAAAGTCTTTTGTAGCATGCCTTTGGATGGAGAAAACTGATCTGAATGCAAATTGTATGTGCAAACGATCTTTTAAAGTGTATGAAACATTACATTTTAGCATAGTATTATGAGGCAATTTATGTAAAATCATTTATTCATGTCTGCAAATCTGACGTGTAATTAACATTGTAATAATTTACTTTATTATAAAATACGGCGCTGTAAATATGGCTGTGGTTTTTCTTTTTCACAATTTATTTAAATACTCATCACAAGATACGTACTAATAAATGGTTTCTTAAAACAATTGTAGATATATTAAAATGTTGATCATAAAATGTAAGTAAATTCAACGTTTCAGCTTGCAGAGTTTACATAAAAATATTAAAATTATTAAGAACAATTTTATTTAACAAATGGTGGATAGTTAAAAAAAATAAAATAACATAAATAACACAATTATCTACAATGTTGACAAATATTTTATCTTATCTTATCTAACTTATATTATCTGTCACAGAGGCTCCATCTAAACAGAAGATTATTGTGACATACGCTTATCTATAGTTTGTGTCTAGTCCTGCATTCTTATTAGAGTTTTAAATGTTCATAAAGTGTTGGTTTTCCTGGTTTCATCAGGCAACCAATTGCATGCCCGAATCCCGGAAGGGAAAAAACGAGAATTTGTATGTGTTTCATTTTAATAGGAAAAAAGGTAATTTTTAGTTTTCTGATAAAGTTACGATTTTCATAAGATTGCTGTTCTTGAACTCGGAAAGCCAGTAGAGCCTCGAATTGAACATTGAAAAAATGGGCCATTTCCATGGTTTTTAATGTTTTTGTACTTTGGTGTTTTATTTTTAAGTTTCCAAAGTATTAAAATTAAAATTCCAGATTTAGAGCTACTTATAAAAACAGAAGAACCAGACATAATTGCTGGCTCTGAAACTTGGTTGAAACCTCAACATATATAACTCAGAAATATTTAACAACAATTAAAATATTTTTAGAAAAGATAGACCAGACAATTATCGAGGAGTGCTGCTTGCAATCAAATCAAATATCATAGCTGAATAGATTACTACACAATCAAATTTTAATATAGAGTCTGTTTTTTGTAAAATAGTTACACCAAACTCAACACCACTTATTGTAGGAAGTATATATATAGACCACCGAATACACACCTATAATACATGAAGAATCTTGTTAGTCAATTAAATGTCATAAAAGAAAATTATAAAAATTCTGCAATTTGGATTATTGGGGACTTCAATCTTCCAGATATAAATTTGAAAAACTATACAATTGATAACCATCAAACTAATACATATATTAAAGAACACTTTATAAATACTATAAACGACTTAAACCTAGAACAGATAGTGAAAAAAAACAAGGAAAAATAAAACACTAGATTTATTCCTAACAAATAGACCAGGACTAGTGTTAGACTATAAATAATTCCTGGACTGTCCGACCATTATATTGTTAGGGTCATCAATACAATAAAAACTAAAATTAATAAGATAACTAAAAGAATAATATATCTTTGGAATAAATGTAATTCCATAAAACTACACCAATCAGCGGCTAACTTCGAACAAAATTGTCTAAGTAAATTTAATACAAATAGCCCAGTAGAAGAAGTTTGGAAAGATATAAAAACAAATATAAAAAGTATTATGGATGAAAAAGTTCCAACAAAATTAACATCAAATAAAAATTAACAAATGCTGGTTCAATTTTAAATTAAAAAAGCTATGCAAACGAAAAGAGAACTTATTTAAGAAATTTAAGGCTACCAATTCAAAAAGGATACACAAAAAGTACTTAAAGATCAAACACTTAACACAAAAACTTAGTCGAAACCTCAAAAATGGATATGTAAATAATTTAATTTAACAATAAAAACGTATGGTCCTTTATCAAATCTAAAAAAATGGAACCTACAGGAATAGTCACACTAAAAGTCTCAAATGATAAAACCTATAATGATAATGAGACTAAAGCTAATATCCTTAACACATATTTTGCATCATCATTCTCCACCTCAGGCGACAAGGAAGTTTTAATAAATTTAAATAAAATGGAAGAAATAGGTAACATAACTGTAGGCGAGATAATTATACATTAACTCCTAAAGAACTTCAAAATAAACAAAGCCACTGGCCCAGATGAATTGCCTGCAAGGTTATTAAAAGAACTAAGCAATGAACTATCCCCAATCCTTGTAGTTCTTTTTCAAGCCTCTCTAAACAAGGGTCAAGTGCAACAGGATTGGAAATTAGCTAACGTAACTCCACTCTTTAAGAAAGGGGATAAATCAGACCCTGGTAATTACAGACCTGTATCACTTACTAGTATCACCTGTAAATTACTAGAACACATAATATATAGTTAAATAGCTAGCCACCTAGACAAATATAATGCCCTATGCCCACATCAACATGGCTTTAGAAAAACCAGATTATGTGAAACACAATTGATAGGTTTAATAGATGAACTATCAAAAGGCTTAGTCAATAATGATCAAATAGACACCATATTACTAGACTTCTCAAAAGCATTTGACAAAGTTCACCACCTTAGTTTGCTTAAAAAAACTTAAATAATTTGGAATCTCAGGTCCCTTACATCATTGGATCCAAAACTTCCTTTTGGGCAGGGAGAAAACTGTAATAATTAATGGATCTAAATCTGCACCAAAAAAGGTTAACTCAGGAGTTCCACAAGGAACTGTGCTAGGTCCCTTACTCTTTTTAATTTATATAAATGATCATAAAAATGTTACATATGTTAGAAACAATTATTTTGGGGGAAATTCATTCTCTAACCTTTCAAATTAATAGCATTTAAGTTTTAATATTAAGTGTTTTTCAATAGTTTTAATTTTGATTGTTTTAGTTTAAGTCCAAAGTAAATTGTTAAATAAGCTTACAATGTTCAACTGTCTATTAAATTAAAGTATTTGAAAATTAAAATTTTAATAAGAAATTAAATGTTTAAAACTTTATCTAATAAGCACTTTTAGTTATGTTGAAGTTGACTTCGAAGCGATTACAATGTATTTATGTATGCTTGTAAAATGAAAACCAACACTTTATCAACATTTAAAACTCTCTTTATAAATGGTCTCGGATCCACCCCTTATCTGTTCATGGGTCTTTTTGTGGTTGGGAAGGAGCAATCGAGTTCTTTTAAAGACAAAGAAAAATGATCGTGCAAAAAAGTGGGAAAATGAATGCTCAGGCTAAGTCGTGACAGGTTTTTATTGTTTTTTTTAATTGTGTATGGCGGCCCGGTAGCATTTTATTCTACGGACTGGTACCGGTCCGCGGCCCGGGGGTTTGGGACCAGTATTGTATGACATTCTGCCTATACATTAACAAGGCCAGCCTTGAATAGGAAACATAAGCAAAAACAGAAAAATAGTTTTTCTAATAAATTCTTGGCGGCGCCGTAAGCTAGAGCAGAGGCGTCACCAGGGTTGGTGTCACCCGGGGCGGTAGCTCATGGTGTCACCCCTTCACGACTGAAGGGGCCATCCATAAATGACGTCACGCGAGGTTACCGATTTTTACCCCACCCACCCCCAGCGTCATACTTTGTCACAAAAACTTAGACCCCACCCCTTTTTTACGATATGACGTCACAAAGCTTTGACACCCCTCCCCCAAGCCGTATTTTCTCAATAAAAGTTAGCATGTTGCAAATAATTTTTTGTCATTTAAATATGTATTTAGGGTAAGTCTGCACTGTAATATTGTAACACGCGTGAAGTCATTGAAAACGTAATTAAATAAATGGTAAGCAATCAAATATTTAAGTGGAACTTTTATTTAAAGTTTCGCGTTTTTGATGTAAACGTCATGTTTCTTAAACACCCCCCTCCTCGTACCACATCGTCACAGATGCGTGGACCCCTATGGCGGATTAAAAGGGGGGTGCTGAACGGGCTAAAGCCCCCAATAATTTAAGGACCCCCAAACTTTTTATGAATTATAGTGTATAATAAAGATGCAGGCCATTATGTTTGTACGAATCCCTGAAAATGATTCGGACAGTCATACGGCAATGCTGCAAATGAGTAGGAAGTATAACGGAAACCAGGCTATTTTTCGTAAGAAGTGCATTGTAGCTCATTATGTGACGTGCACAGCTCATTCCTTTAATTTATTTGGGAAAAGAGCAGCAGGTTGTCCTACTGCGGTCAGATTTTTTTGTCTTCTGCAAAATCTTTATACCCGACTTGTTGCATCTACTCATCGTTGACAGGTACTTCAAAAACATATGAAATTGATACATGCTAACAAAGCCTTGTCTGACACAAGATGGTCAGCCTGACATTATGCTGTAAGGTCTGTTAATAGCTCATACAATGAGAATATCGCATCACTAGAAGAATTAGCAACGAATGAAAATCTGCCACGTGACTGCCGACTTGAAGAAGAAGGATTTCTAAAGGAAATTGAACAACTGGAAGTCGCTATTTTACTTGAAATTTGGGAAACAATTTTAGAAAGGAAGTCTCTCATTGAGTTTGTTGAATAATAGCATTCTTAATTTTATTCCTATGAAGACAAAGGAAAGGAAAAGTCCGTGGTAAAAACAGTGTAAACAATCTTCAATACTATCAAACAAAAAAGATAGCGTCAGTTTGATAAAGGGACATCAACAAAACAGCATTCTCCTGGAGAAAAAAATTCAAGTTTGAGGTATTTCTGGTAATCATTGACAAACTTTCTTAAGCCCTACAACATTGGTTAGGTGCATATAAATACATCCATGAGAAATTTGGCTTTCTTACAAACCTAACTGAGCTCAGCACTTTCGCCACCCGATGGGCAGCAGCCAAGTTAATGGAAGAACATTCAAGATATTTCGAAGAAGGCGTCGGGTAAATCCGAAGCAACCGTTTCGTCCCCCCTAAATTTACTAGCAACGCCATCGAGCGGTGCCGGTTTAGGGCCAGGAGCGCTTGTACGGATTAGCAAAAAGTGCCGCGAAGAACGCATTGGACGCCAGCTCTGAGGAAACCTTCCAGTAGGGGTTGCACCCTAGGTATGTCTTTGATGATCACCCGGTCTGCGGCGGTCCTAACCATGGAGACCCGTGTGCTCTGCCGGGATGGCGCCAAAATGGTAGCGGGTCGTAGTAGGAAATTCCACCACCTCCTTGTGAGGGCAACTTAGTGGGAGGCATCTTCGACTGTATGTCCTGGATGCCCAGGTGGCCGCTTCAGAAGCGACCGCTTTGGGGGGGGGGTTCCTCAGCTGTTACGTCCCTTTGATGGCCAGGTGGCTAAGGGGGTCTTCCGGGAAGACCCATAAAGAACACTAGGCTCGGGGCTTCTAATTTTCTTCCACATGTAGGTTCATGCGTGATTTCGAAGACTGCTTACCTTCAGAATTAGTCCAATTTTCAGAACTCTAAAAAAAGTTATTGTCCAGCCCCAGGCTCAGGGTTAGGAAAAGGAATTAGCACAAAGCGAAACTCAAAAAACTTGCACAGAGCTAAAAATTTTGCTGCTTTTGAATGAGCTATATTTCACACAGTCCTTTACAAATGTACACATCGCACTTCGCATCTATCTTTCAATGATGACATCAAACTGCAGCTGAGAGCGATCCTTTTCAAAGTTGAAATGAATATATAATGAGAATTTGCATGGGATGAAAAAGGCTGAATATGCTCTCTCTAATGAGCATTGAAAAGAAACTTATAAGCTTACTCAGCTTTATTGACTTGATTGAAAACTTTGCCATTTGAAAAATTCGCAAACGAAAGTTGTTGGTTGAAATAATAATCATACATATTTTTCAATAATTTTTGTTATTTCAAATAGAGAAAAGAATTCGTTACCTCATGAATTTTTTTTAAAAATACGGAATAACGCATAATACTATTCTTTAAGGGGGCGCGTTCGTAAGCACTAAACAGCGTAAGTCGGGATGGGACCGTCGTAACCGGAGGACTACCTGTATATAAACATGCATATCTATGCTTTCACGCCTTTAATATATATATATACATATATAAAATATTAACTCAAAGACATTGAAATCATAATTTTCCTCAAGAAAAACATCAACAAAGAAAACCCATCATTAGATATTTTTTTTTGGGGGGGGTGGGGGTGGTGATAAAATTCGTATTCCCCCCCACACCACTGTTGTGGAGGGATTCGTGAGGTGGGAAACGTTCATGGCTTTATATCTTTTAAAACAGAAGACACTGCCTCTTTCATTCCAGCCGTTTTTTAAAGATCTCTCTACTGCGACTATTTCTTTTCTTTTTTTCTTAATTTGTTTTAATGTTGTTCGTGTGTTGGAACTGTTTTATTATTGCAAGTTAACTGATATTTTTTAATAAGAATTTTCGCGTTTCATGTATTTCATTGTATTTCTTAATTTCTTTCTAGATTAAAAAATGTGTCATCTTTTGTTTTCTGACATAAAATCGTACACAGTAAAATTTTAGGCTCGGGTGTCACCCCCTGATGGGTGTCACCCGGGGTGGCCCGCCCCCCCGCCCCCCCTAGTGACGCCACTGAGCTAGAGGCTGACATCAACAGCCTTCGAAGATATCGGAAAGGCTGTCCCAGGATAGCGATGCCAGGAGGACGCTTATAAGTATCATATATAATTGGAAGCATTGTAGAAGTTGACGATGATCGACTTCTCCTCGTAAACGTGAAAGCCCAACAACAACTCCATTACAAATGTAATACAACACACAATAAATTATTTGAAAACAAAAGAAAAATATTATTGTAAAGATCAAATGTTTTTTTTAATCCTTTATATTAACTCGTGGTGTCTGGTTGAACCCTTGATTGCTTGTCGGTTGCCAAAATTTTGGATCGATTTTTAACCCACTTCCTCGAAAGCTAGCGAGCTAAAATTTAGCAGGCAGTTTTGTGGCGATGATAAAAACTATTTATCAAAATTTCAGATCGATCGCATGTACGATAATTAAATTATTGAATTTTTAGATTATTTTATTTATTCCTATGTAACATGTTATTTTTTTAGATGAGTGTCGCGGTGCGTATTATATTGAACAACCTTTCTGACGCGCAATAAGGTGCGTATTTTATTGACAACTCTTTTTATAAACATATTCCTGATCGGTGCGCATTATGTTAAACATGTTTTACGACACAACTGCAACTTTGTATTTTTGGATGGTCTTGCGCTGCGTATTATAATGAACATTCTTTTAGTTATGTCTATTACATAAAGTATTTATAGTCAAAAACTTGTTTTTTTACGGGTTCTTTTATTTATTAAATCAAATATATAAACTCGTGGTGTCTGCTTGCAGCAGTCGTAAGACGACGGAATTTTCTGTGCTCCTGTGGAATTTGCGTGCATGGTTTTGATGCTTCTGCTTTGGCTGTACAAGCCCACTCACCTTTGCTGCACTTCTGACACCGAAAGGTTGTATTAGTGGTTGACTGGTTTGCTCTCCTTTTTCTCTTAAGGCGATTTACGTCTGCGACATGTTGCAGGTTTCTTTCTCCTGCTTCTAGCCCAGCAGTCAACGCCTGTCTCCATCTGTACCTGTCCCCAGCGAGTTACTCCTAACTACTTATGTCAATGCCAATAGCTTTGAGGTCTATCTTGCAGACATCTCTGTAACGGAGGTGAGGCCGGCCTGTAGTCCTCTTTCCTTTGGCTAGCTGAGAATAGAGGATGTCCTTTGGGATTCTTCCATCCTCCAATCAGCGCACATGTCCCAAACATCTGAGCCGACACTGGCAGAGAAGAGTTGTCATGTTTTTTTATTTTTGCCTGGTGTAGCACCTCATTGTTGGTTACATGGTTCTGCCTGGCGATTCCCAGGATGCGCTGGAGACAGCGCATGTGGAAAGCACTCAATCTCCTTTCTTGTCTGGAGTATAGGGTCCAGGATTCACTAGCAACAAGGTAGGTGCTTAGTACACATATATGAGTATTTATTTGATATCTCTTACAATATATTGATTTTATAGTTTAATAAAATTGTTTTATGGTATTGCGCAAAAATAAATATAATTAGAGTTTTAATAAAAATAGAAAATAGCATACATAATAAAATTTAGAGCCAATTATTGGTAAGATACTTTTATTGGGATTTACTAAGCTGAACTTTAGAAAAGATTCATTTTGTTATTATATTATGAAAATATTCTTAATTAAATTCAAAGTTTTTTTGTTGCGTTTAATCAAAAATCATTTATTAAAAAAAACTACGTCTGTAGTGCTTGCTTACCGTACTGACACATCAGTTCGAACCAACCGTTCTTTCATCTTGCAGTCCCCAGACACTGACCATTAATTGTACACTTGTCCACACATTGACATGTGTATTAACAATGGTCTCCAAACCAATAGGGGCCGTACTCAGAGAAGATTTCACTATTAAATTTTAAATGTAAATTCATCATTTACGTAGCTTTTAAGAGAAAAAAAAGATTTGGTCATGAAGAAATTGAATCACATAAATTATCTAAATCTTAATGTAATATTTTTCAAGTAAAAATTATAATTTGTGGTTTGTTCATGAGCCTTCTCTTATCATAATGTACCATCACAATCCAAATATAGCTGATCATTAGAGCATGAGATATTGCACATTTTGTTTGTTAAATTACTGTTCAATTTATCACATTCAACAAAGAAACTGTTAACTTCCTTTTAGAAATCAAGCCGCAATATTCATCACTAGAAACTGAAATCTGCAACTTTCTGAGCGAAAACTTTTAAAGCCAAATTTCATTCTTTAATTTTTTTTTCTTTATTAAACCGGCAACGAGGGACATTTACGATTTAAAATCACATCATGGACTGCTAACGAAGCTATTGGTTACATTCGAGGAATTTATTAACTCTACACACTACACGTTTGAAAGAGAGGTTAATGTCCAAAATTAAACGATAAGTAATTCCTTACTAAAGTAAGATTATAATTTATTTTTAAAATTGGAAATAACAGAAATAGCAATACCTTTTATTTTAGCCGGACAATGAGAAATTGGTAAAACATTTTGTTGCAAAATTCTAGACTTAGTCGGACGCCGCTGTTTAAATAAAATCTTATTAAAATATTTTGCACAGGATGCTTTATTCATGATCTACAAACGAAGAGATTCTGCCTCAAGCTGTAGTAGGGACGTAGTCCTGTGCGGCAATTCTGAGCAGTTGATATTACGGGTCGATTCAGCCTGCTTGAGGGATCCAATGGTCTCGCAGTGAATCTCTACCACAGGTATTGGCTACTGGTCAGCGGTAGCCAGGAACCAGGTTAGGGATACAAAAAATAACGAAGAGGAAAAAAAGATTTTTTTTCGCTAAGCCTTTAAATTTTGCTCATTCCAATCATCATAAACTCAGAACGAGGCGTTGAAAGAGAATACTATTTAGCATATATGAACTCTCTACATGATCAATACTATCGCTGGTGAATGCATATGCGAATAACACCGGTGACGAGGGTTCAGGGAATAATTCAATAAATACAATGTATCAAAATAATGCAATGTTCAAACACCGACATCAGCTCCTACAGCACGTAAGCTTGTATGGTTCCTACAATCAAAATCATTTACATGAGTTAGTTAGATATTCACAGATGTCCACATAAGGCGGGAATCCACGCGTGTAGTGCTTATTGTTATTAACATATTAATGGAGGATTAAACGTTATATCTTAGATTTTGAATTAAATAAAAACATGATTTGCTCAATGTACTAAGGTTTAA
Source organism: Ampullaceana balthica (assembly GCA_944989445.1). Lineage (NCBI taxonomy): Eukaryota > Metazoa > Mollusca > Gastropoda > Lymnaeidae > Ampullaceana > Ampullaceana balthica. Next base: position 850,881 of record CALYLW010000029.1, read on the forward strand.
ATCACAGATTCATCCTTACTAGGATTTGAATCACCGGTATTTAGACTCCGTATCTGTGGAATTGATCTTCTAGAGCAGGGGTCGGGAAACTTTTTGTCTGAGAGCCATAAACATCAGCTATTTTGAAAAGTAATTCTGTGAGAGCCATACATTGTGTTTAAATCTAAAAATTCAAGTAAATGTGTGTATTTTGTGTATTTTTCAAAATTTTAAGTACAATAATTATGACTCTAAATTCTTTTAAATAAGATTGTTATGCAGTTTTATATGCAATTAATATGTAGATCAAAGGAGTCTAAAAAAAAACTTTTTTTAAATAATGGAATATTTGTCTGAGAGCCAGATGCAGCCATCAATAGAGCCACATCTGGCTCGAGAACCATGGTTTCCTGACCCCTGTTCTAGAGATTAAGTGTGTGCACTGTGGTGTTGAGCAAGAGAGACCGAACTTGTTATTATATAGTTCTACATGGACTCTGATTAGCCATGTATTGAATTTCCTTAATTCAGGCAACTTACGGGAACTGAGTGATAAAAAACTTGAATAGGAATGAGGGTTAAAATGTGTTAAGCGAACCCAAGTTTCGGTTCAAAGGTAAGACTTAAGAGTGTAATAATATTTGTCAAAACCACAAACATTTTAAGAACAAGGGGACATGTTAGTTTTACTTTTAACATTTGGTTGATAAATACTTTAATAGGATTCGAGTTATACATTTTTAATCCATCAATTTTATAAATTAAAAGGAAATAATAGCATACATGACATTGCAATATAACTATTATGTTTACAAACAGTTATTAAAAAGGATATGTCAGACTTTGTGTTTCCAAGCATTGCATCATGTACTATTAGGAATATATATATATAAAATACAACAAAACAGGTTTGACAGCTGCATCCTCAATATTTTAAGAAACACATTTTGTTGTTATTCTATTCACAGATTTTACTTATAAACATTGCACTACAGAAAAAAAAGAAATATATATATCCTTGCCTTTTTCTAAAAAAATAATTTTAAATGCATATCTTTTAGAATACATTATTAGTGCTTATTATTAATTTTTAAGTTTAAGATAAAATACTTTTGAAACAAAAGACAGTAAAATTATCGTTCCAAATAAAACTACTACATTTTATTTTGTGTTGAAAAAAAGAAAATTTAGGTATGTCATTGATTTTAATTTACGTACATTAGTTGGTTTATTTATTATTATTTTTATTAATTTAATAATTTAAATATGATTGTTTTCTGTACCAGCCAGTAAGAGGCATAAGTATTAGAAGTAAATTGTATGTTATTTCCCCAGCTACTACTTAAGTACCCCAAATAGTAGCAAAATCATTGTTAAGGTTTACAGTAGGAACATATATATAAATATCCGTTAAAAAAGCAACAACATGATTTTTTGGGATTGGGTATTTTGTTTAAAAATGAATGGGAATTAAAAATACCATTGATAGTACTAAATATCTACATTTACTTACATTCATACCGCTAAATCAGTCCTTGAAACTGTTCAAGCGTGTACTCAGTTCACAAAGTAAAATAATACGTCACTACATAAAAGTTTCAACCAATCATCTCATCCCATTACCAATCAATTACCCGTTCATATTTCTGGGCGTCTACACGTCATGTTGAAGTAAAAGCTGGAAAAGGGTTTATGATTTATGAAACTTCGAATCGGACGAAGCTGATCAGAAAGGTCAGCGAAAGATTTAAACTAAAAAAAAGTATGTAAAAAAACTATGACATGATTAAACATCCCTTATAATTCATACGTCGAACCATATGATTGTTTTGTTACTTGATTTACGTCGGTCGTGAGGTCAACAGCAATAAAAAATTTCTAGATAACATAATCTAGAAAAAGTAACAACATAATTAATGTGAATTTTATTTAATCTGAGTTTTGACATTAAATTTCCAGAGATACTTTTTAAAAATATATGTTAGCAAGAGATTCCACTTTGAATCGTTTGACGACACGTAGACAAATCACACATATTTTTCCTTCAAATTATTTGCTTGTTTCTCACTCGCTAAATGTACAATACCGCTTATCTATTTACTTCTATTTGCATCTTGAATCTTATCGCATCTTATACATTTAAGACTCTTTTTCTATGTAGAAGATTATTCCTTTCTACATATAGAGAATATTTACCGCATTTGTCGCCGTATAAGACGCACTTTTTCTTCCCCAAAATGAGGGGGGGGGGAGAGTTGGTGCGTCTTATACAACGATTAGAAAGTATTTGGTTCAGAATTTATAGATTTTTCTCCTTTAAAATTGGGTGCGTCTTATATTCCGGAGCGTCTTATATGGCAAAAAATACGTTAACTGCAATAAAAACATTTCTCTAAATTAAAAAAAAAGTGCAAATTTTTCTTTACTTACTGTTATCATTAAGGCAGGAGCTAACATTGGCACTTTAATTTCTTTATCGCCTTCCAATGGCAAATCATCATCTTTAACTTAAAAATTCAATTTTCAAAAAAAAATGTTCCTTTGTATGTACAGTGGTCTGACATCGTCAACTTGACAGACATTCACAACTGGTATCTTTGTATACAGAAATTGTTGAGTCTTACGCGTATCTATGCTTTTTGTCTAGTCTTTCTTTTTTATTAGGGATTTAATTGTTGATATAGTATGGGTTTTCCTTGTTTCATCAGCCAACCCTCCACGCCCAAATTCAAGACGTGAAAAACGAGAATTTATACAATGTGTTTGTTCTCAAGTTTTTATCCTTATGTCATTATGAAGATTGTTTTCGATTATATTTGTTTTTCATTTCATAGCCAGAATTAATTATTTTATTACCCTTAAGCTCTTTTTCTTCTACACGCGAGCGTTTCTAGGTTCAATGATATTACTGACTCTTGTCATCTTCAAATATTCTACTGTAAAGAATCTTGCAGTACTTTTCTAGTAATTTTTAGTTCAGTTATGTTTTCAATGGTAAATGGGTCCCTTAAAGAAGATTCATGTTACAGGTGTTAACTAAATAAGTTAGCATTTTAATTGTCTAATCTAACTACATCTGTAAATTTTCTCTTTGTAAAGCCTAACGAAGTGTTGACTTTGTAATTAAATGATTTTCATGAGGATTCCATTATAATCTCTTATTTATTAATACTCTCTAAGTCAGTGGTTCCCAAACTTTTTTGACCCACGGACCCCTTTTATACTCAAAATTTCCCCACGGACCCCCAAGTAAAAAAACAACTTTATAAATGCATAGTACAAAAATTACAAAAGCAACATTTTGATGAAAAGTACGGTATTTATTAAAATTATCACTTTTGTTTAAGATACATTTTTTAAAAAAAACTTGGATTAACGTGATGAGATTTTATTAGTGCATTTATGCCTGACTCAATGTTTGTGTGTAGGAACCGCAAATCCTCACGAGCACCAATTTCTAGTCGTTTATTTTTTTATATTTTTGTTGTTTTTAATGATGAGGTTCATAACCCCACTGAATCTTTGTTCTACCAAACAGAAATACAGGAAAACAGTCAAAAAAATTATGTACAATAACGTATTATGCATGATATAAAATTGGGATCTGACTTTGTAACCAGAATTTGTGGTATCCTAGTTCAAACAGTGGTATAAGTTCCTCATTTGTGGATATTTCAATAAGCTGCTCATGTATTAGTATGTATTCATCTGTGTTTGGGATCTGAGTTTGTCCATGCGCTAAAGAGCTCATCTGCCAGTCGGAAATATCCTATAGTGGCAAATGCCTACAAAATGTCCACATGAAGAGCCGTTAAGTGTTGACAGTAAGCAAGCAAATCTTTAACTATGTGGCAATTTCAAAAGATTTGAAAACTGAGAACATTCTCCTGTTCCTAAGTTTTGTTTGCAAGGAAAAAGATTTGCAACAAACTCAGATATAACGCTTTTAGTTTTGATTACATTTAATTGGTTACCTTGTAGTAGTTGTAGTTTCAAATTGGTTTTGTTAAAGTTGGGTAAATAATTCATTAATAAAGGATATGTCATTTTTTTGAGTTAATTGTGATGCAAATTGTCTTTGTTTTCCAGGAATTTGGACAATGAATCAAACAAAGTATAAAATCGATTTAAATATGTACGTGATGATAACCAGCGTACTTCTGTGTGAATAAATAATCCATTATAGTCTTCTTCCTCATTTTCCAAACCGTGGTGAGCAAATAATCTCTAATTGAAGGCATTCCTTTTGATTATATTAACTGCTCTAATGTCATAATGTAGTGATCCATGCAAACTTTCACTAAGATTTTTTGGAATATTTGATGTTGATAAATGACTCAATTTACTGAAAATACATTTGGTACAGAATGTTTTAAGTATGCCAGAAAGTCAATAGTATTGCTTTAACTTCAACCATTTTTTAAAAAATTCAGTAAATAACGTTTCACCTTTCATTCCTTTCGATTTTAATAACTGCACTAATGACATAATGTAGTGATCCATGCAAACTTTCAATAAGATTTTTTTGGAATATTAGATGTTTATGAATGATTCAATTTACTGAAAATACATTTGGTACAGCATGTTTTAATTATGCCAGAAATTCAAGTGTAATGCTTTAACTTCAAACATTTTTTTAAAATTCAGTAAATAACGTTTCACGTTTCGTATCTGTTTCCAAACATTTAGCCATACTTCAAATATTCATTAACACCATATTGTCGGCATTGTTTCTTCGGCTCACTCAGTTCTGGAATTACCTGTGTGCTAAACAAGCTATAACTTAGGGCCCCTGCCTTCTTGGGGGCCCCCGGAAGTTTGTTTTCATATTTGTCACTAGACTTCAAAAGGTCCTTAAATAGCTTAGGGCCCCATCAAGTCTAAATCCAGCCTTGGGCTCACTCATTCTCTTATCTGTTGTAACAGACCACTGTTAAGAATTATTGACGTTTTCAATGGAATGCTACAGTAAAGCCCTATTAAAAACATTTGATGATAGGATACAATTTAGATAAATATAACTTCCCGACACATCGAATAATACACAACCCATCAACACTCGTAGATTCAAGTTAAAAACTTGTATATTTCTACTTATAGTTATAGGGAATTCGTAATTTCATCTGCATCAACAAACCAAGTATTTTGATTGGTTATAGATGTGGGAATTACAGTAGTTCTAAAACTTTTTTTTACGTAAAACAACATTGTATCCATGAAGGATAGCACCTAAGATGGTATTTAATTAGTAGAAAAGGCATCACATACTATTTTATTAATTATTATTTATTTTAATTTCAATAATAATTTTAAAAAATTAATAATTTTTATTATTTGATTTTTAAACCTTGCGCGGACCCCCTGACGTTGTTCAGGGACCCCCAAATCAATTTTTATTTTCCACGGACCCCCTGAAAGGTCCCGCGGACCCCTGGGGGTCCGTACGGACCACTTTGGGAACCACTGCTCTAAGTATTTTGCATCTTTAGTTTGGATTTGCTTTTCTACATTATATAGATATGTTACATTTATATGTTTCTGTTTCATTGCTACTGTTAACAGTCGACAGTTGTGTGGATGGATATACATTTTCCGATTAGTTTCCCATTTTATTATTTTGACTAGTTCTTCTAGTTAGGTTTCGCTGCCTTGCTTTGATTTACTTGCTTTACAGATATAAACAAAAAATCAGCAAATGACGCAAATATTCTTTATGAGGCGCTGTTGGGTAAATATAAACAATACTATTGTATCACCCGATAAAAATGACGGAAGTTTTCAGCTGAAATCTATTTATTTTGAAAAAATGCACTTTTTTTTTAGTTCGCCTACGGTGCCGACCTTTTTCAAAAGCCCAACTAACTTTTAATTTTTTGATAAATACGAAATATTAAACTTTCTGAAATGTACACAAAGTATTTTATAATAGGGGTTGTCTTTTGATTTTATAATTAAGCATCATCAAATCATCTTTTTACATTGTTCGCTTTTCCAAAATTAAAATATGAGCTAAAAACAATGACGTCATGTAATATTTTTTACAGCGCATCTTTAATTTGCACACCTTTTGATGCATTGCTGCAGTAATTTCGTGCGCTGCTTTCTAAAATTAGTAGCGTAACGGACAGACACTACAGACGTGACATTGCAAATTATATATATTTAATAATTAATAATAATATCCCAAGTGACAGGTTGGAAAAAAAGGATCCGTAGCTCTATGACGTCATTTTTTGAGCTTATATTTAATACAAGGTGTGCATCAATGGTGTGCAAATTAGTTATAAATTAAAGACGCGCTGTAAAAAATATTATATGACGTCATTGCTTTAGTTTATATCTTAATTTTGGAAAAGGGAACAACGTAAAAAGAGAATTGTGTACTTTGTGTAAATTTCAGAAAGTTTAATATTTCGTATTTATCAAACAAGCACAGATTAGTTAAGCTTTTAAAAAAAGTTGGTGCCTTAGGCACCACGGCGCCCCAGCACAATCTAGTATACAAATAAAAGGCAAAGCCCCAAAACAGTCAACACTTATTCACAAACTCAAAGTATAAGTCATAGTATGAAATTTCAGGATAGTCTTTGAGTAAATCCTATGATGAAAACCTGCTATAGTTTTTAAATTACCACTCTTTAGGGACGGTGGGAACAATAGTTTTGTTTTTCTTCAATATATGAGTAAGATAAAATTTGTGTTTAAGCTTTTGCTACTGTGCAGATTGATGAATCTTGAACAAACTGGTAAAATAAGAACTCAATGGCCCGTATTAAAGTATTATAGGGCATGTCACAAGCGTCTTAATAATTTATATCTAGACCGCTTGCTCCCAGATTCATAAACTCTTAGTACACAAGAAATGACTGAACACTACTAACGGAAACAAACTTTAATGGCCCAACCCCTTTTCAACAAGACACTATATAACACTACCCAACACTCTAACTTTCTACACACATTCTCATGACGTCAACAAAAACAACTCCATTTTATTAATTTAAAAAACCCCCAAATGATCCCACAAAACAGTGTCATATTTGTATATTCCATTCTAATCAATCATTTAGTGTATTAGATTTTAAAGTATACTATTTTACGTAGCGACTGCTAAATACAATAAGAGCTGCGGGGGGCTTGTGCTCTAGTAACATCCTCGTCCGCTTATATCTTCTTATTCTTCTTCTTATCTAGACAGACCACAGGCCACGGTTATATGGGTTCCACGCATTACCTAGCCGCCTCTATTTCCCTAACTAGTGTTTGGTACCCATTCGGAGCTGGATGGACTCAAGGATGCCCTAGGAACAAATCCTTGCCTTCACATGGATTAGAACTCGTGAAGCATGCCACTCGACCACCGTGCCATCTTGATATTGTTGTCATTTTGAAAAACGGCCAAAGAATAAATCATCGGATATTAAAGCAGGAAAAAGAGGAGACCACAGGTCGATGACACTTCTTCTGACATATCCAAGGACCTACACTACATGTGATACATTAACTATAAAACTATTAGTGTGCCAAGAAATGTAAACAAAAAAGCATTTGTGCTTATCAGAAAATATTGTGCGGGCGCGTCTGGCTCTTACCATTTTTGGGAGATAGTAATATTCTATTAAATAGCATTATTAATCATTTTGATATTGAATCATAAAAAGTAAATATGCCATTGGAATAAAAAAAATTTAGACGTTTATCATATTAATTTAAATAGCATTACCTTGTGATTTGAGTCTTTAAATTTAAAGTGGCATGTGTTATGTGTGATACAACAAGCATTTAATTTGTCATCTTATAATTTCATGAAAAATTAAAAGTAAATAGCTTAGAATAACTTAGGCATTTGCCTAGAGTGAGCCCTGAATTAAAAAACTTAGTCCTCACTACTGCTCACACAACTTAAATGTTAAATTGTAATAATTTTTTATTTACATTTAGTAAAAAAAAAGAAAAAAAAAGAAAAGAGAAAAAGGCTTAAACAAATTGTATACTTCGTTGCTGTCATAATAATTATTTTAAAAAAAAATATTATACTAACTATATAAATATATAAATTAAAACATTATATAATATATACATACATATATGACCAGTCAGTCATCGTAACGTATTCTATTTTTGTTTCCTTGTTGTTTTTTGAGACATATTCTTTGGATCCCTTTGAATATTTAAATATAAAATACAGTGTCTTGAAATTAGCCAAACAGTTTTTATTGTCTTGAAAAAAAAGTGCTTGTTTGTTTGATTTGCTTGTTTATTTGGTTGTGGTTTTTTAAAAAATTTGTTTAAAAACATGGGAATATTTATGGAACAAGTTTATTAAGAGCACGTGAATGAGTTTTTAAGGCCATACATTCTAATCTATCAGTCAGAAAGAAACAGACTGAAAAAAGAAAAACATGGTTATTTTGAAGTGGAAACGTAAATATTATCAGTGACAATAGACTTCTATGAATAAAGTGTTTAGAAGTTGTGTTTTTAAAAAATATAAAGTTATTAATAAAAAGAACCCGTAAAAAAACAAGTTTTTGACTATAAATCATTTATGTACGAGACATAACTAAAAAAAATGTTCATTATAATACGCAGCGCAAGACAATAAAAAAAAAGTTATGTCTCTTAAAACGTTTTAATATAATGCGCACCGATCGGGAATATGTTTATAAAAAAGTATTTTCAATAAAATACGCACAAAATCACACAAAAGGAAAGTATGAATAAAATGGTCATTCAATATAATACGAACTCTGTCTCTCAAAAATTTAACATGATACATAGAGATAAATAAAATAATTTTAAAAAAATATATGCAGTACATGCGATCGATCTGAAATTTCAATACATCGTTTTTATTATCGGCACGAAGCTGCCTGCAACATTTTAGCTCGCTAGCTTACGAGTGGGTTAAAGATCGATCCAAAGTTTTTTTTAGTATCAAGTATATTGTTTGTACTATTTAAGCACAAACAATGTCTCTATTTTCTTTTGAAAAAGTGACATATAGAAGAAATAATTTGTTTATTAAGGCTAATTGATTAGATAATATTTTAGATACTCTGAAATAATAAATTAAAAAAAGTAAAAATTGTCAAAATTAAGTTTGAAATAAAATGACAAAATTGTAATATATACTAGCGTTGCAACGGTGTCAGTTAAAAGGAATAAATACATATATATATATATATATATATATATATATATATATATATATATATATATATATATATATATCTAATATATATATATATATATAAGAAATTACACAACGGGTCACCGGGCCCATCAGTTTAATATATGACGTTGAAAAATCTGTTAATTTCAATCAATTTCATAACAAATCTATTTTCTCAATATCATGTACCATTTTTTGACTTTGTTCTAGTTTATAAATCTAATATATAAAGCTCAAATGTTTGTATGTTTGTATGTTTGTATGTTTGTATGTTTCACTTTTCGACTTTCTGTTAGACAATCACGGAAAAACCAAATGACGGACGGGGACCAAATTTGGCAGGACGGTTCCTTTTACCCTGAAGGTGGTTTTAAGTTAGTTTTTGTAATTGTCCCTTTTGCCCGAATGCCGTACATTAAATAATCAGAAAATGCAGAGACAAAGAATAAAAAATTTAACCTCATTTCTGTATTGAACAAATTTACGCGGACGTTCAAATGCCGTTCAAAGCGAGTTACTTTTGGTGACGTTTTTTTCCCCAATGCCAATACTTTATTTTCAGCCGTGGGCATTTGAAAAAATATTATAATGTCTAATTACGGTGCGCACATTTTCGTGTACGCTTCATAATTTGAGCTGTGTAGTACAAAGAATTGTCATTTTCTTTACTGTTACTTTCTATATATTAGATAGACACGTAAACATATTTAATTACAACTGCCACACGATGCATTAGATTTAATTGTTTACACGTTTAAAATTTAATTGCGAATTCGTTTTAATTATTTTCTGTTCCATAACTTGACATTTAATGAAAAACCTATTTATGTAATAATTGTGTCAGTATTTTTTTCAAGGCTTCATTTTTAGCGGTGCACGTTTTAAAATCTTTTATCGCCTGATTACTGTGCGCACATTTTCGTGTACGCATCTTAAATTTAGCTGTGTCCTATTAATATAACATTTATATTTTGTTTGTCTTTTACATAAGCTGTTGTCTTTTACATAACCTATACACTTATACTATTTAAACTTAGGCTACCGGACTTATTAACATAAGTAGATTAAACTAAATAAAGTGATCCTGGAAACGCTTAATTATTTTGTATTGCGAATTGAATATGTTATGTTCATTCCTTTGATGATGGATTAACATAGGCCATTTTTAAAATCGATTATTGTGATGGTTTCACATGCATTTTTAACATAAAATTGATTTGTTTTGTTTGTTTTTTTAAAATTAGGAATATAGCCTAATTTTTTTATTTATCTTTATTATCTTTATCTCATAGACGCTGTTGCAAATATTGTATTAATTACAATTGTGTTACATTGCAGTGTCGTAAATATATAAGAGCTTTTTTAGTGACGACAGTGGCAGAGATCTTTTGGAAAAATGTCAACAAAGCAGTGGCCTTTTTTTAATGGATACAAACAAACAAACATAAAAATATCAACTGAGCTTTATATATTGCATATGCGTTTAAATTATTTTATTTCAATTATTTTCACGATGCATTGTATTAATATTTTACATGCAATGAATAAAATTGGGATTTTAAAAAATTTAATTCATAACTCGACATTTAATTAAAAACCATAGATGTAGCGAGTTTATTTTATGTTGAAAGTGATGGCCTATGTCAAATAAACGTACACTTTAAAACTGTTTACTTAAGCTTTATATACACTATACATTATAAACTTTCGCTACCGAAAGTATTTACAAAAGTTGACTAAATTTAATGAAGTGATCCTGAAAACGCTTAATTGATATGAATTGCGAATTGAATATGTTTTTATGTTCATTCCTTTGTATTCAGAATAGCATAGGCCATTTCTAAAATTGCCTTTTAATCATTTTAAAGATGCGCTTATTAACAGACGATTGAATCTTTTTTTTAAAATGTATTTTATTTTTCAGATATAAAATCTGGTGTGTGTGTGCGTGCATTGAATGTAATTTACAAAATATGATGCCTTATCTGAAATAGGGAACAAAAAAAAAGATTCCTTTTTGAAATTATACACATTGCTTATAAACCGTAAATATAAATCGTAAAATATAGAGACATAAAAATGTCAAATATTATTTCCCTGTTTAGACAATTATGAATACGTCAAAATGAAGAGTTATTTTGGTCCAGTACATTTACTTTATAACAAGACTTTATTTTATGCGGCCAGCTTTCTATATGTCTAAATATGGTGTGCACATTTTTTTATATCATTTTAATACGACCGTTTTTTTTTAAAATAGTATTTTAGAAAGTACATTTATAATTTTGTTTATTTGCGCTATGAGTCAATTAGCTTTTGGCTTTTAAAGGGATAGTGCCACATGTTCTTTATCTCATAGACGTGGTTACAAATATTATATAACTTACAATTGTGATACGATGCAGTTTCGTAATTATATATTAAATTTTTGAGTTACGAGGGTGGTAGAGCTCTTTCGGAAAACATATAAGTTATGTTAATTTTGTACAAGTGAAAATGAAATTGTAAATTTAGTTATTATGGTCGGCAAGAATCATTATTTAATAAGTCATATCTTTTGAATAGTAAGGTTATGTTAAAAGGCACTGCATTAAGTGAAAACAACTCACGCGGTAAAATGGCATATCTCTGTTTCTCATAAGATTTTACCTAAATAGTTGAATCTGAAATTTAACTTGGCAAATAAAATTTTTAATAACCATCACCTAATTCCTTGGATAAAGGGTCAGCACACTCCCGCTACAAAGTGCGGGTATTTTTCAAGTATATATATATATATATATATAAATATTTAAATATGTTTGTGTGTGTATGAATGTCCTTTATAGCTGTCTAAACCATTCACCCGATCCTCATGAAACTTTTCAAGACTGTTAAGTATGCTCTCGGGATGGTAACTATCACTTTTTTCAAAATTTAACACTCATGGGGCGCCGGGGGCCCATATCGTCATGTTTTGCTAATACGAGCTATATAAAAATTAGTTTAAGCTTTAGCTACTGTGTAAATTATTGGATCTTAACCAAAATGTGTATATAACAACTTGATAGCCAATATTAAAATAATATAGGGCACTAAACTGCTAATATTCATTCCTTTGGGACTGGGGGCCCAAAAATTCACATTTTTTAAGCGTTTAAGAATTTATTCACCATTCAGTCATTAACAATCTTGACAAATTATGACACATGTATCAATTATTATACTAATTGAAATGAACAGATGTTTTGAACTTTATATCTTGCCCAGAATGGGCCCTGGGGCCCTTAATGTTGTTTTTATCTATTGTACTCAATATATATTCCTCAATATCGTGTAAAATTGAATAGGGAATACAATGATTAAAGTTCAGTAAAGAGACTTTTTCGAAGGAATGGAAAGAGTTCAGTGCCTTATAGTAATATAGGCTCTTAAGTTTTAATATTCTAAGTTTTGTCAAAATCCAGTTTTTTTCTCAATATCTAACTCATAATGGATACATGTGTCATTATTTGTCAAGATTGTTAATGACTGAATAGTGAATACAATCTTAAACGTTTAAGAAATGAGTACAATGGCAATAAAAAAAACTATAATATCACTCATTTTGGGGCCGGGGCCCTTAATATCGTTTCTTCTTTTGTACATTATTTAATTATTAATTTATTTATCCGTTTGCTATGAAACTTGGATTTTTTTTTACACTTCCACGAAGATTTCTTCAGAATTATTTTTAAACATACCACTCATTGGTTTCTTTAAATGTATTCCTTTTTACTTTGATCGTTGCAACGCACGACGGGTCTACTAGTATATATATATTTTTGGTGAAGTGGACCCATACAAAAGATGCATATTCTAGAATAGGTCCCAACAAAGTCGGGAAGCATTTTATTTTTATATTCTCATTACATTCCTCAATATTTCATTTTATATCACTTAATTGTTTTTAAGGTTATTTCATTAACATCAGAATTCAATCATTATTTTTACATAATTATTACTTTAAAAAAAATCCATCCGAGTTTGGATTCTTTGTTTTCGATGAATGAAGTAGTTAGCTTTAATTTGTTTATTGTTCATTGACAAGCTTAACAGTGACGCTATTTGTCAACGGCATAGAAATTCGAAACCTGAGCAATTGAAACTGTTTCCCGAAATGTGAGAAATTTTAGCACCATATTTTTTTTTAAAAATGGTTGATTAAATTTACCTTTTAATGTCGTATATACGAAGCTGGTGTTAATGTTTGAAATAACATAACACTAAGTAATCTACACTTTTTATCGTATTGAAAGTGCTTTTAACTTTGTAACAATGCGACACACACAAATTCTAATTTTAACAATTTCAACATTATTTTCAAAGTAATAATTACCTTTATGTATTTTTAAATAACTATATTATTATTATTTTATTAACTGAATTAAACATATCTTTCAAGGATTTTTGTTCCATTTTTTCTGTATTGAGAACCCTCTAAAATATCATTATGTTTTCAACGTGTTCGTTGTAATTTGTTTTGGGGGGGGGGTATAACTGTTTTATTTTAGGTATTATGAGAATTTAATATAAAGCGTTTTTTCTATATATGTGTTTAAATATATATGTTATTACGACCAAAGCCCGAAGTACTAACAACTGATAGTTGTAATTCGGGCTTTGGCCGGCCAATTCGCGAAGTGGCTGGGTATCCTTGGCCAACGCCCGAAATGGTAAAGGAATAATGCCCGGTTAGCTGCACATTTGTCGCTTCTGGTGTGTTGGCCTGTTGTTGTTGTTGTTGTTGTTCGTCCGTCGTGATCGACGATGACCACTCTCATCATATTTGCTGGGCCGCCACATGTGTTCTCTGGTGGCTTATTAACCCTATTTTTGCGCGAAAGAGGCGTCCGCATGTCGGACAAGATATAGAAGCGGTCCCTTCAGGGGGGTTTTGGTTTCGTTCCTTTCTGGCCTGGCGTTTTAACTTGGCAGCCTGTTGTCTATTTGCTTCACAGACAGCTGCGCCATTCCATATCGTAGAGCGCCAGTGGGCTCGGTTACTGGCTGCCGCTTCCCAGGAGTCATGTCCGATGTCGAAGGCCTTCAGAGCAGTTTTAAGCGTGTCCTTGTAGCGCTTTCGTGGACCTCCGCGTGCTCTTTGCCCTTCGGTAAGTTCACCGTAGAAGAGCCTCTTGGGTAGGCGATGATCGGGCATGCGCACTAGATGCCCCGCCCAGCGTAGTTGGCTTTGCATGAGGATAGTGTGGATGCTGGGGAGTCCTGACCTGGCTAATATTTCGGTGTCTGGAACTTTTTCCTGCCATTTTATATTGAGAATTTTTCTAAGGCTTTTGGTGTGGAAGTGGTTCAGCAACCTCGCATGGCGTTGGTATACAATCCAAGTTTCACATGCATATAGTAAGGTGGGGAGCACTACAGCTCTGTATACTTTTAGTTTTGTTTGGGTGCTGATTCCCCTTCTGTTCCAGACACTGTCATGCAATCTGCCGAATGCTGCGCTGGCCTTTGAGATTCTCGAGTTCACCTCGTCATCAATATTGGCCTTCTGGGACAGTGTGCCTGTACGGGGTAGGAAAAAGGGTGCCCCATTGTGACTAGTTCTTATTATTCTGACAATGTGGTTTCATTGTGAGTACTGTATTACTTGTATTTATAACTTCTTAATCAACGATTCCAGTTGAAAAGATAAGTCATAGGGCACGTATAGCAGGTGTCATGGGGTGTAATAACACAATACTAAGTATACTGAGGCTATTAACCTATCATTAATTGTCAGCCACAACACGTTGTTCTGTACTGGAAAGTGATAAATCATCAAATGAACAAGTCCATGCCGATTCGACCACATTACATTTAGACCCTTTTGTTGCTTCACCTTAAAATTGTTTTATTTATTTATTTATTTTATAAATGATTTTTTTTTAAACCATTTTTTTAAACGTTGAATTTATGATGGGACGATTGAAACAAGTTTATACACTGACAACCTGTTAATATTCAAAGCGAATTCATGATTGTGGTATGTGCGCCATTTTCTGAGGTAGAAAGTCCTTCCAATCCTTTCCAACTCCACCCCCATCTCGATCTAATGTAATCGGACAATAAAAAGGCCATGTGGTCGGATAAAGGTCCGTACATTCTCTCTGCCCACTTCCTTTATTTACCTTGCCCATAAGTCTTGCCAACACACGGTGTCATGTGGTCGTTACTTAGTCTAGCCCTCGTAACATGTCATTATGTAACACGTGCCAGCCAACGAACAGTCTCTGGTCTCGGTAGACTTCTCTTAATCGCTCCACACAAATCAAAGTCGCGATGTAATCGGACAATAATTAAACAACACTAAAAAACTAAGTTTTTGACTATAAATCCCTTATATATGAGACATAACTAAAATTATTGATTATGTTCAACATAATATGATGAACAACTGGAGGATGTGGTCATAGATGTATGAAGAACAAACGATTATATAATTCGAAATGTCTTAAAAGATCATCCTGTTGTAATAAGTGATAACAGAAATAAATAGTTTACTATACTTATTAAGTTTCACTTTTGTAACTGGATTTTATTATTTATAACTAACAATCAATGTTAAGTATTAAATATTACTAGTCAAATTTCAATCTGCTCATGACTGCTTTCTTCGGGCTTTGGCCAATCGACTCCAGCCATTTCGCGAACTGGCCGGCCAAAGCCCGAATTTCGTGCTTTGGCCGGCTAATTTACAGCATCATTGGCCACTTCGTGAATTGGCCGGCCACTTCGAGAAGTGTTCAATTTCGGGCTTTTGCCGTAACATATATATATATATATATATATATATATATATATATATATATTCTAGGGGCAAGTACCCGGCTTTTACCCGGGTTTAACAACAACAGCAACAAAAACAACAAAAACAACAACAAAACAACAAAAACAAAAGAACAAAAACACAACAAAAACAAAGCAAAAACAACAAAACAACTGCAACAACAAAAGTAACAACAACAAAAGCAACAACAAAGCAACAACAACAAAACATTTAGGTTATGGCGATAGTAGCCTTCTTGTTAATCTCGACACCAAAATGTTTATTATTTTGCGTCATTATTTTACGTCTTAATTTTCAATAATTTTCATTTTATATAGCTCATATAGGGAAAAACTACATTTTGGACCCCCGGCCCCCCAGTATCTTATATATATGGAACGAAACCTGTTTAATAACCTTTCCGGTATAATTTTGTGTACCTGTACCGAATTTCACTTTATTTGGTTGTCTGGATCTTGAGTTATTAGGGAACAGACAGACAGACAGACAGACAGACAGACAACAAATGCGTCTTATATGTATAGAGATATATAATAAGTTTTTGTACTAACGTTTTTCTTTTGGTAAGATAAATTGTATCGTAAACTTCAGATTTTTAGATAGATATTTTTAGTACAACCATACGACGGATTAATAAAAATCTTTAAGGATATTATTTTTTAAAAAATAAAAAATTAAATAATAGTTTTTTAAATTAATTTACTTTATGTTTTAGCTAAAAAATTTCTGATCTCTATAGCAATTAATTTCTGTTGACTGCACGAGCGGCGTAAATCATGTACTCAATTATTTATTTACTTTGGAATAAAAGTCGCCCCTGATATTTAATAAATCTCATTTTCCTTAAAACGATGTAGCCCCTGAACTTTAATAAATCTCATTTTATTTACAACGATGTCGCCCCTGAACCTTAACAAATCTCATTTTGTTTACAACGATGTCGCCCCTGAACTTTAATAATTCTCATTTTATCTACAACGATGTCGCCCCTGAACTTTAATAAATCTCATTTTCTTTGCATCCTTTGCAGACATATATACTTATGGCGGGGTAATTTGTGAACAGTTGGATAGCGTTAAGTTGTAAAAGGGGGAAGAAGTAGATGAATTAATAAATAGATGTTTAAATGACTAAATACATAGCAAATTGGGTACTTTAGTAAAATGGTTGAAATCTAGAGGGAAGGATAAGGAGATAGCAGTTTAGCTTTAATGGTACAGGGTATTTACACATTAAAATTTGTGTAGATGAAAAACGGTGGTTTTATGTGGAGGAGGGGATTTTGACACGGGATAAACATTTATATAAGCAAATATTGTAAGTGGCAGGAAGAAGAACAAGAACGCTGAGAAAAAACCGCGATTTTCTTTCGATGAACAAATGGGATATTGTTCATTAGAGAAAAAGAAGATTTTAGGATGGAAAAAAATTAATAAATGGGGTACATGATTAAATTGATTAATGGTTCAAAGAGTCGAAGACTAGATGGAAAATTACAATAGTAATACTGTGAACTAGCAAAAGATATTATCATATTTAGACAAGTAATTTCACTTGAAATAAATTAAACTCAAGCAATGTGTTGAAGTTTAAATGCAATTTAATAGGCGAACTTGGATGTATAAATGTGTAACAAGCAGAAATAATAAATTGTACTGATGAAGGCATTAGCCGAAACGTTTACTGTCGTATCAGTCTAAAAATAAAGCTCAAATTTATTGTTTTCATTGCACAATTTGTTTGTGTATTTTGTATTATATTTAAAAGCTTTATTGCAGTCCCATTCTATATGAAGAAATAATAAATAATGGATAATACAAAACAAGTGTCAAACTGTTTGTTGCGGAAAATGTGGAGGCGACATTTCTGAATGTCTTGGTTGGCCACAAAAAACCCAGATTTAACAACCTCCGTGCTAAACAATTTGTTATTTACCAAATATATTTCTAACATTGCATCCTATTCACAAAAAAAAGTTGACAAAATAATTTTAAAAAAGATTAATTAGAAAATAAGAACAAAATTATGTTAAAGCTTGTTCCTAATAAAATAACTGACGTCATCTTTTTAAAACAAAATCTGTAAGATTAAGTTTTATATATATTTATTTTAAAATTCATTAATTAAAGTTAAATGTGGAAATTTTACTGATTAAAAATTGATATTAAAAATGAAAAAATTTGACAATTGAAATCAAATTATAAACTTTAGTAGGATAATTAATGAAATCAATAAAAGTAATATCTAAATGAAGACCTGTTTTTTAAAAATATTTATTATTCAGAATTAATAAAGTAAATTATTTCCATTGTCAAATGTTTTAATAGAGAAAAAGAAAAAAATGTAATTATCCCCTTCGAAAAGTCTGCTTATAAACAATTTTGTTTGATTCAGAAATGTTTTAGAACCTTTGTTATGTTATTAAGACTTGAGAGGAACTATATAGCTTCAGTCTACTGCTCTAGATAAATTCACAATTCTTGGTTAGCAAGGCTGAACACACATTGCTTTGATACTGCCAACATTGTTATCGCAGAGCCATTGCGTTTAGTTAAAATAAAGGGATTTGTTTTCCTCCATTTTTCTATCTTGTGAAAATAAAGTGTTTATATTAGGGAATTATGTCTGTATTTTGGTCGAATGGCCTATTCAATCAAAATTAAATAATTAGATATAAGTGTGTTTCGTGACCTTAACGTTAGGGAGTACTCAGTAATCGGAATTGTAATAAATGGCCTTTAATGTCTATAAAAATCACCATAATGATAAGATAGAAAATATAACAAATATTATAAAACATATCTTTTAATATAAAATTTTTCAGTGTTTACCTTACAGAAAACCTGTTTCTTAAAATAGAGAATAGAAATTCAGTTATTGGAATGGGTTTAGTTTAATATAACATTTAGTCATGAGGATTTTTCGATTTTTCAATTTAGAAAGGACTAATTTGTTAAATCTATCAGAACAGTTCAGATCTGAATAAAGTAATGCTAATGAGTACTAATGACTAGTTATTTGAAGTTATTTTTAAAGCTTGACATTTGTGAAAGATTTATATGTGAATTAGAAATCAAATTAAAAGATCGAATTGAAAAATAAAATATTTTAAAATTGTCTTGAAACGAATACTTAGACTGCCTCAAGATTGTGTTATTATGTTTATTAAAGATAATCTTTTATGAAACATTTTATCATACACTTATTAAAGGACACATAGATAAGAATGATTTTTATCTTAATATCGCTGCTCTACGTAGGTAAGTTGCTTAATTTCATTTGAGTAATTATTTTTTTTTAAATTTGTTTCAAAACATGTTTATCGTATTATTGTTACCAGATTTCATCATGAAACACCCAATAACTTAAATAAAATAAAATTATTACTATAAAAAATTTCAACTTACAAAGAAGTTTAAAGTCATAACTGAGAAGTAAGCAAAATATTTGTTTGCAGCTTAATGAAGGAAATAAATGTAATGTTGGATGCCCCAGGCTTTATTGAGTCAGAGTCATTTACTTACTCCTCGTAAATTTTTAGGATACAAAAAAGTGGAGCTTTTCCACCAAAAAGAAAAAAAGACAAAGGAATAAATGGAGCTAAGAAAATAAAAATGAAATTTCCTACATCTCAAGCTTCAAAACTGTTATAGGAAATCCGTTTTTTACGATACAGAACTGTATAAAAGAAAATACTGTACCTAATCAAACTCCAACAAATAATATAATTTATACAACTTACAGCGACATTTACAGTGTAATAAACGGCTCGCAAATATAGACACAAATGTACAATTATTTTTAGTGCAATGAGATTTGAAAAAAAATTTCAAAATATTATATGACTTCAGTAAGGCATTGACTTTACTTGAAAAAGAGAGATAAGACGGCTAAGACTGACAAAAGACATGCTCAGGATTTTTAAATTACCGTATAAGACCAACTTGTTAAAAAATTACATAGCAAAGTGTGAATGTCTTTATTTCAACCAAAAAAAATTAGTGTAGCATGGCCATGCACCTTCATCAGGACAAAAGAAATTTATCAGCATTGGTGTCAGCTAATTTAAAAATACTAATTTTTTAAAATGTATACTAGCAAATATTCCCACACTCCAGTGCCTGCATTATAAATCCACATTCTCTGCAATACCCAGGTTCATCCCATTGTGTAGTAAGTTCCCATTCTGGGTAAAATTACTTTCTCTCAACTTATTCCATACTTCATTTTGAATTCATACTCTATGTGATCCCGTTGCATAATGGGATACAATTCTTGTTTGAATCCGCTTCCATTATAATACCATTACATAATTGAATGCCATTTTTCGTTAAATCCTTTTCTGTGATAGGATCCGATACTTTGGTTTGTTTATAAACCCTTTATGATAGCATTGCATAATATACTCAACAACTTTCTTAAATTTCATTGCGATCGCATGAATGGTACTTTTAGCCAAAGTTTAAAATGATATTTATAAAGATTAAATACGAAGAAAAGGACATTAAGGGCCCCGAGCCCTTTCCGTGCAAAATGTAAAGTTAAAAAATCACTGATGATTAACGCTGGAACATCATGGAGATATGGTAAAAATGTGTCATGAATTTTCTAGAATATTTTAAATATGCACCAAATTAATTGAATCATAAGAGTACTGTTCAATTTATAGTCTGTTAAATAATAAAGAAAATTTAGAAACTTTGCCACATTAAAATCCATTTAAACATAATGGAGATCTAACAGATACAAAATTACAGAATTTTTTCGATCACCCTAGAAAATATGTTCATAATACAATTTCTTTTAACTTAATTAACATTTATATACTAGTAGGTACCACAAAAGTTACGGCTACAAATTTTGATTCAAGTTCAACTCATTTTAAACTCAAAATTGTTGTATAATGCTATTGTTGGTTATTATAAGTCTATATTAGGAAAATGAAATAGCGGCTCTCAGACCAACATAACTTGATTTAGGAGTTTATTTTTAAATGGTATTTATTTATGAGCCATACGAGTGTTGTGTACAATGTTTGGTTCATATCAATCCATCAAGCCACTAGTAAAAGTTAAAATCAGTTTTAAATACCTATTTATAAAAAATACGACATTTTTTGCCCCCAGCCCTAAATGAGTGTGTATTAGGAATTCAATTCCATATTAATTAAATATGGACAATGATTTATTTATGCACAGGTTTGGTCTTGATCCACCCGTCCACACGGTTGCCTATCTATATATATATAAAAGAGCTTTGTATCCGTGCTTTGCTACGTGGTAAACTCAATAAAAATATAAAAATATTTTGTTTTTGGATCTTAGATTTTCCTTTAAATTGTATAGATGTATATAAACGCATCAAGAAAATGGGATAGCGAGACAGCAACTCTATGCTTCATTAAAAACGATATGGTGTAACCTATTTGAGATTTTGTACTTATTAATATATCTTGTAGGCGTTCTCTATTACAAAGGTATCTCTCCAGAGTACTACAGGAGATACATTGACGATTGTATAGGAATAACAAAAATGGACATGCAACAATGGCAAAGTTTTAATGACTTCGTTGGTAATTTCCATTCTTCAATCAAATTTACCTCAGCCATCCATAGAAGTGCTGTCAATTTTTTGGACATATAAATTAAATTAAAAGAAAACAAAATATCAACATCAATATTTTACAAGTCTACAGACAGCCATAGTTTCCTTATGTACACATCGTCCCATCCTCAATCTGGTAAGAACGCTATTCCATTTTCACAACTATTGAGACTTAAAAGACTCTGCAGTGATGAGGAAGACTTTTTGGAGAAAAGTAATGAATTGCTGGATTTTTTTCGAATGAGGTCATACCCGGAAACAGTTTTAATATCTGCTGTCAGTCGAATTAAAAGCATGACTAGACAGGACACATTTACATCATCTGTTTCTGATCAATGTGATCGATCCAAATTTAATTTTAACTTTTCATCCCCATAATTGTATAGCCCGCCAGGTGATTCTCAAAAACCAACCAATCCTCATGGCTGACCCTCTAACTCAGCAGGTCTTCAAAAAACCTCCTCTTTTTGCTTTCCGGAGAGATAGAAGCCTGAGAGATATACTTGTAATAAGTCACCTTCCCACAATGAAAGCACATATTGGAACAAAAGGTTGCAACCGTAACCGTTGCAATACTTGTCCATATGTGATTGAAAATTAACCAAATTTCTTTCCCTCTTGAAAACTTCATAATAAAAGATGGATTCACTTGCACAAGTCGCAACGTGATTTATGCATTCTTTGCAACAGGTGTAATCAAATTTACATGGGTGAGAAAGGTCCTCGTCTTGGAGATCGGTTTCGAGAACGCCTGTATAATATAAATAAACAAGCTCAATGTCCTGTATCTTAGCATTTTAACAATGTTGACCATGACGGTATTTCAGATGTTGCAGTTACTGGTATTTTATATGCAAACAATACCCATGCCCATGATAGTATCCACATGGAAAATATACTTATATAAAACGATTTGGTACGTTGGCTCCATATGGAATTAACCAAATTCACAATTTTACCTAACTGTAGAATCTTTTTCCCGTTGTGGTTTTAACTGTAACTTTAGATACTTTTTTCTTTTTTCTATATCCTGTGTCCTTGTTTGTTTTTGTTTTTCCTTTCATCTTATTTTACATGAATATTTAAAATTATTTTATGATATAATATGCTTTAAGAATTTAAATATATGTAAGTACCTATTTTATGTTATTGTACTGATGAAGGCATTAGCCGAAACGTCTATTGTCGTTTTATTTTAAAATAAAGCTCCAATTTATTGTTTTAATTGCACAATTTGTTTGTTTATTTTGTATTTTATATAATGCGCACCGATCAGGAATATGATTTATAAAAAGTGTTGCCAAATAAATGCGCACCTTATTGCGCGACAGAAAGGTTGTTCAATATAATACGCACCGCGACACTCTATCTCAAAAAATAACATGATACATAGAGATAAATAAAATAATCTAAAAATTCAGTAACTTAATTACAGTTCATGCGATCGATCTGAAATTTTGAAACGTCATTTTTATCATCGTTATGAAACTGCCTGCAAAATTTCATTTCGCTAGCTTACGAGGAAGTGGGTTGAAAATAGATCCAAAGTTTTTTCGTCACTCAAGCAAGCCAGCAAGCAGACACCAAGAGTTAATATAAAGTATTTAAAAAGTGGATTCCATAACCATGCTGCGTTATCGGAATCAGAATAAGATTTTTGAGAAAAATCGGCAGAAATGTTAAGGAGGAACATTTAACGCATTGCTAAATTTTGTATTAAGCAAAAAAAGACCTTTAAAATTTATTTTGACATTAGAATCATACATATTTTGATGCTGAAAATCGGAGAATTTTACTTGCAGATCCAGAAAAAAGAAATAGTTAAAATTTATTTATAATGGAAAAATTTATAAAGTATTAAAATGCTAATTGTAAAATAATATATATTTTCTTTATAATAAATTTATATATTATAAAGACTGGGACTTCAAACTTGGCATCTGCTCCTGATGGCAAAGCGCACGCTACGTAAATCATATATTTCGTATTTGATCATAATATTTTTTTTTAAAAAATGATTCGTTCTTCATGTCATTTTTCTCAAATATTGCTTTTTGTTTACCCACAGAGTGCGTCCACGTTTTGCCCGTAGCTGCTAAACTGTCGAGAGACACATGTGATACAACTAATGATAACTTGTTCATTGTTGTGGACAGCTCAAGGGACTTGGATTTAACTTTTACGCGAGCCCACAACTTTCTTCAATATTTTATATCCAAGAGAAATAGCTCTACTCAAACTACAATATCTGTTATTGAACCGTTTCAAAAAGAGGTTTTGACTTTTTCAAATTTCATTTTATTTCCCGAAATATATGTTCGTCTTAATCAGTTTAAAAGAAAAATACGTTCTAACAGACTATACTACACTAACATATCGGAAATTGATGAAGCTGTTTCCTTTGTAGATGAACATTTAAATCTGCCTCAAAATACCTCTGTGGTAAATACAGTTGTACTTGCTTGGTTCTCTGCTTGTTATGAAACTTGTGAGGAAACTATTTCATTCTTTGAAGGATACAGTTCAAATAATTTTGATAGTCTAATTCTTCTGTTTTTACCTTCATTGTGGAAAGAATCCCGTATCGTGCTTCGAACACTTTCAAACGATACTACACTTATATGCATACAGCTTGTACACAACGATGATTTAAGTGATAATGATGTTATTACTTTATATAAATGTCACCAATGTCCACCTGGATGGATTCACTTCCGTGGTGTGGATAACAATACCAAACTAAATTGTTATAAACTAATCATCAAACCTTTAAAAATGAATTGGTACGCTGCAACAAAACAATGTACAGCTTTATACTTACAGTTACCTATGTTCGAAAGAAAAGAAGAGCTACATTTCTTGGCATCGATTTTAAAAAAGTCCAAACATGGGGCAATATGTAAGAACAAAGAACCGTGTTTTGTGCCTGTTGGTCTCACTAAACCAAGTATTGGTCAAAATCGACTTAAATGGATGTATGGACAACCATTTCTTTTGAAGAAATATATTAAAAATGAAAATGACAAAAAGCAATGTGTAGTTTTACGAATTTCATATCCGAACTTTACTTCAAACGAATCAGTAACAGAAAGTTCTGAATTCTCATGGGAGATGGTTGACTGTAAAAAAGAAATAACAGAAATCGCATTGTGCAAAATATCTTTGTATAAAACGAAGTATGCTATTTCGTCTGTCTTCGTTCCAAAGATGGATGCGCTTAAGGAAAATAACATTTCCTATAACAACGAATTTATATTGGATAGTAACAAAACTAGAATGTATTCAATAGCACATTCTAAATTTAAGCTAGAATATAAAGTAGTAATTGAAAACAGACCGTTGTTATTTTATTGTGGTAATAACGCAGAATATATTGTCTACTCTAAAGTGTGTAATGGATTAAATGACTGTAAAAGTGCAAGAGATGAACAATACTGTAAAAGCTGCAATGCTAAGTATTTATATTGTAAAAATCCAAATGGAAATGAAATGTTTACAACCAAAGACAAATATCTTGTTCAAGAAAAATGTAACGCTCACCAAGACTGCCCTGATAACAGTGACGAGGAAGAATGTGATGAATGTACGGAGAGACGATGTTCTGATGGTACATGTGTACCTAGACATTGGTTGTCACGTGATGGGGTTGAATGCAAATTGTATAAAATCTCAAGAGGTGCTACAGTTTTGAAAACGTATTTCAAAAATGGTTATGTGCAATCAAAACGGGGAAGTTGTTAGTTGTAAATCATTGGAGATTGTGACGTCACATTTAACACTGAAAAATTACGCAGAAAACAATACATGGGCACCAAAATGTATATTTATTAGAGGACGCAGTGGTAGACCTACTGGTTGTGATGATTTGTCTCACTTACATGACTGTGTGGATTTTATTTGTTCAGAAGAATTCATCAAGTGTCACCAATCGTATTGCATACCTTTCTACTACATCAACGATGGGGTAATGGATTGTCCGCATGGGGAAGATGAAAATTTAAATATTTTTTTGAATATCAACTGTTTCTTTATTTGTAATCCAGAACTCACATTCAAGTGTATTCACTACATCAATGTCTGTGACGGTGTAGCCCATTGTCCAGAAGGTGATGATGAGTTAAATTGTAACGTCACATGTCCGCCTGGTTTCAAATGTTTTGGAAGTGCTACAATGATAAATAAAATATCGGAAGTTAATGGCATAACATCTTTTAAACATTTTGATATCGAAACAAAATTTTTAAATCTCAGCGGTCTGGACCTCTCAAATTTAAATAAAGTATATATTTTACCCCATTTGTTAGTGCTGCATGCGACAAATTGTAATTTGAAACGTTTGGATAGTGTTTTTAGCGAGAGTTTTACCTCGTCAGTTTTTAAATTAGACTTAAGTTACAACAAATTTATTCAAATCGATATCAATGATGAGATACATTCTACATTCATTGCACTGATTTTTTTTAATTTAAGAGGAAATATGCACCTATCAGTTTTAAAGGGCCATTTAAAAGACACAAATCTAGACGTGTCTTTCACAAATTTGACTGTTTTGGATACTGAATACACATCATACGGTGTATCTTTAAATTATTTAAATGCATCAAATACAAAAATAAAGGCTTTAGGAAACATTGAAGAATCACTATCAATAGAGGTGTTAGACATTCGAAATACATTACTGTTAGAAAAAGACACGTACAGCTTTTTAAGGAAATTAAACATAACATCAGCTTTTTACACGGATAATTTTAAATACTGCTGTCCTCAACTCGTTGGTCAAGGAATACCTAAAGACCTCTGTGACGTCACATTTAATGGGATTTCATCTTGTGACGATCTCATCGGTGATACGTTGCAACGTTCACTACTTTGGATTCTAGCTGCTCTTTCATCTGTGGGAAACTGTATAGATGTGTCATTAAAAGTATTTAATGATCGGAAAATATTACAAAAACTTAATGGTGTTTTTGTAACTAACATTGGAATATCTGAGTTTTTAATGAGCGTTTACATCACTATCGTTTTATCTGCGGACTCTTTCTATGGAGAAAATTACGTTCTTTATGAAACAAATTGGCGAAATAGTCTTTTATGTAAGATCGCGGGCTTTTTATTTACACTGTCATGTGAAACGTCTAATGTTTTTGTTTTACTAATATCATTTCATATACTATTTGTAACTGTTTTCCCCAATAAACAGTTTAGTCCAACGCGACTGGCTGTAATTCTTTTAGTTGTAAGTTCATGGATTATTGGGTTGACATTGGCGTCTCTTCCTATTATATACTTCCAATGGAAAGCCTACTCTTCTAATAGTATGTGTAACAGAGGTACAACTATTATTTCTTGGAAAGTGGAATTGCAATACGCTTATGTAATTTTTAAACATATGAAAAGCTTCTTTTTCATTGCAATTTCATTTCTGCTAACCTCCATTTGTCTAAGAAGGGTAATAACAAACGTAAGAAGAAAGGAAGATAACGCATCTGGAAAAACAAATGATCTGAATAAGCTTCTTCTCATTGCTTTCATCAAAATATTGTGCTTGTTTCCACTATGTGTTGATGGCTTTGTTGCCTCAAGTGGTCCTACATTAAATTCTAGTAATTATAATTGGATTTTTATCTTTGCCTTGCCACTGAACGCTGCCATTAATCCAATGATTTATATTTTACCAGTCATTTACAAAAAGTGGATGGAGTTTAAAGGGGGTAAACAATCGTAGGAACGTGACGATTGATACTACAAGAGGAACATATTTGTTCAAGGGGTAAAAGTGGTATTTTGTTTTGCAGCACTTCAATGCACTGTTTTAAAGCTTGCGTGGATCAGATTTGGTATTCAATTTAAATAGATAATTTATTACATAGAAGATTTTTGTAAAATAGTTCTATAACAAATCAACAATAATTGTTACATGTCACTTTTAAAAAAAATTTTTTAAATTTTCATATCCTAACTTTATTACGTAATATTATTCAAATATTATTAAAAATCTATTTTTGTCATATACTTTCATTTTTATTTTTTATTTTTTAAATTCAAATTTTACTATAATATAGCTTTTTAAATTTTATAACTTTTTATGAAATTTCTGAAATATTTTAAAATAAAAATGTCAAAAACAAATTAATTGTTTAAAACCCGTTTTCTAATTTAATGTGTTTTTAGTTTTGTTGAGGTTCACTGCGACGCTATGGAAAATGTGGATCAGGAGATATTTACATTGATAAGTAGATGAGTGGACGGGTGGATCAGGAGATATTTACATGTATAAGTAGATGAGTGGACGGGCGGATCAGGAGATATTTACATAGATAAGTAGATGAGTGGACGGGTGGATCAGGAGATGTTTACACGGATAAGTAGATGAGTGGACGGGTGGATCAGGAGATATTTACATGGATAAGTAGATGAGTGGATGGGTCGATCAGGAGATATTTACATAGATAAGTAGATGAGTGGACGGGTGGATCAGGAGATGTTTACCCGGATAAGTAGATGAGTGGACGGGTGGATCAGGAGATATTTACATGGATAAGTAGATGAGTGGATGGGTCGATCAGGAGATATTTACATAGATAAGTAGATGAGTGGACGGGTGGATCAGGAGATGTTTACCCGGATAAGTAGATGAGTGGACGGGTGGATCAGGAGATATTTACATGGATAAGTAGATGAGTGGACGGGTGGATCAGGAGATATTTACATGGATAAGTAGATGAGTGGACGGGTGGATCAGGTGATATTTACATGGATAAGTAGATGAGTGGATGAATAGATGAGGAGATGTTTAAACGATAAGTAGATGAGTGGATTTGTGAAATTGTAAATATATTGACACAAAGAAATGAATAGAGATTTCAAGGGTGTAATGATCCTACATGTGGAAGAAAATCAGAAGCCCCGAGCATAGTGCTCTTCATGGGTCTTCCTGGAAGACCCTCCCAGCTATCTGGCCCCCTCCCCCAGAAAAGGACGTTGACAGCTGGGAAAACCCCCCCGGAGCGGTCGCTTCTGAAGCGGCCACCTGGGCATCTAAGACAGGAAGTCGAGGATGCCTCCCACTAAGTTGGCCTCACAAGGAGGGGTGGAATTGCCTTACTATGACCCGCTACCACTTCGGCGCCACCCCGGCAAAGCATACGAGTCTCAATGGTTAGGATCGCCGCAATGCGGGGGATCATCAATGACCTACCTAGGGTGCAACCCCCACTGGAAGGTTTCCTCAGAGCTGGCGTCCGCTGCGTTCTTCGCGGCACCTTTTGCTAATCCGTGCTGGCGCTCCTGGCCCTAAACCGGCACCGCTCAATAGCGTTGCTAGTAAAATTGAGGGGGACGAAACGGTCGCTTAGGATTTACCCGACCCTCAACGGGTACTTTGGTTTTCATCATCGACAATGCATTTAAGATGCTTTGTCTAAGATCCGTACAGCGACTGTAATCATATGTGACTAGCACCTAACACCTAACATATCGGACTTTGGCATTGCCTGCCGGGAGTTGTTAGTTTCAGGCCGCCGAGTCACGGTCAGGTCCGTGCCCCACGACCTTACTCATCTGCCGAGCCCCGTAGAGGCCACCCCCTTTCGACAAGGGTGTAATAAAATGGTGTGTTCATTGGTGAGAAGAGTTAGAATGTGAAATATCAATTAGGAAGAGAATCGTTCACTTGTAGAAAAAAAGATAGGATGTTATATAAGTAGATAAATAATTAGTAGGCTGGTAGAAGCATTGAAGGCTCTCGTGCTTCCGGTCCGGAATTCGGGCGTGCAATGGGTTTTCTGAAGAAACCAGGAAAACCAACACTTTATCAATATTTACAACTCTAATAAGAATTCAGGACTAGAGTGTAGTTACCAATATTAATTTTGATTGCATAAATGAACCAGATATTATATTTCCTATATATAACATGATATACTTACTATTTTAATGCAAATATTTATATTTTGGAACGAAATAATTAATTAATATGGAGATGTCTCCATCTTGTAATTCTGGTTTTCTCTTTATCAGAAAGAAAATAATGGAAAAGATATAAACCAAGTTATTTGTTTAAATAATTTATCTTTAAAATACTAACCAGTTATAGCAATGATATCTGAAAACTGTGACATCAATTTAGTACGAGAAAATCTAAGATTAAACAGGATTTTTGTTTAAAGACATTCAATTCTAAATGGACGTTACATAGCTTTTTTATTATAAGTATAGTAAAAAGAAATAATGAATACATTTTTAAAACGTTAGGTTAAGTTTATTAATTTAAACAAACCTAAATTAAAGTTGATTTAAATATTTTTTATTATAAATTGCAGTAATGGCTGAACCTGCTTTGCTCATTTCATGGATAAAATGTTTGTATTTTAAAAAAAAATCATACCCTTCTATAGGTTGTAAAATTGAGACACGTTGTTTAATTTAATTAAGTTTTTCATATAAATAATATAAAAGCCCAGGTCACTCATTATGTAACGCTAAGGGACATAAAATATTATATGACATCATTGTTTGACCTCATATTTTAATTTTGGAAAAGGGATGTATAGAGAAATTTTGTGAAAAAAAATCATTCTCATGTGCTAAAATGTAATTTTTCATTCTTTTTATTAAACTCATTCAAATACCGATTTTTGGTTGTCGAACACACTGATTCGAACGATTGTAATTACATTCACGTAAGTTATCTTATCTTATCTGTTTACAGACGCTCCTTCTATACAGAAGATTATTGCGTCCTACGCTTATCTATGGTTTGTGTTTAGTCCTGCATTTCTATTAGATATTTAAATGTTGATAAAGTGTTGGTTTTCCTGGATTCTTCAGGCAACCCATTCCACGCCCGAATTCCGGACGGGAAGAAGGAAAACTTGTATGTGTTTGTTCTTGCATACGGAATAAGAAAGGTGTTTTTATCCTTATGTCTATCTGATGGTTGCTTGGGCTTTTGAAAAAAGTGGGTGCCGTGGCGTGGGCGCCCCAGAAATACCTAGTTATTTTATAATCACAAGAGTTTTAAAATAACAGTAACAAAAGTACTTGATAAAGAAATCAATAATTTAAACACAAATAATTTTATTTTTTTTTAGCTCTTTAAGACATTAGCTGTGTACATTGTATTATATTATTAATAATTTTCTTTCTTCTTTTCAGTTAAGTGACGAATATTGATTAATTTTTATACCGTTGAAGATTCTTTATTGTAAAAAATAAAAATAAATGGATCGACAATAGATTTTTTTATTGTTTTAAAAATATTTTATTTTAATTTTTCCGCGTTAATGTAATACAAATATATATTTTAAAATACTTTTTACACTTAAAGTTAGTTTTTTTGTGTGATTGTTAAACTTTTTATTAGTCTCTCTTTAATAATTCTCTCTTTACAAGTAAACTCTTTTACTTGACGCATATATATGAAGACCACAATGGAAAAAACGGCAGAGTCACATTTTTATAATTTAGCAGTTATGGCCCTTGGGTAATAAAGCATTGAAAGATGCTTCTTTTAAGTCAAGTTTCAAATGAAAAAAACGACATAGTCTATGGTAAAATGGAATAAGAAAATATGGTATACAATGTAAAAAACAGCAGTGTCCACCAGTGACAAGGAAAGAAAAGGCAGGGTCCATATAATAACATGACCTTTAAGGTCACGTGACCCTTTGGACCAATCGGTAAGCTGTAACCAGTACACAAAGAATCTATACTAAAGCAAAATGGCTGACAATGATGCTACACCTATTGTTAGAGACAAGCCAAAAAAGAGAAAGAAAAATGGCAGTAAGAAAGACATAGCAAAGAAACAGAGGTTGTCATCTCATGTAACTGGCCCTGACTGTAAATGTATAAGACTTAAATGCTTTCAAACAGTCAAAGAAGAGAAAAGAGCCTTGCTCCTCGAGTCATTCATTGCGTTACCAACAAAGGAAGCTCACATACCAATCATTTAACATTCACCAACTATCAACTATATATTATAGTTAAAACTTAATAAAAGTAAATTTTTCATATATCTTTTGATGCAGTCTTTAGTATTTGAAAATATGTGTGAGAATAAAATTCAACGCTCATTTCAACAAAAAGGATTATGGATATTCGTAAAAAAAAACAATTTCATTTTTCTAGGATAGAGGTAGAAATAGAGAAATTAACTATAACAAATTGTGTGCGTTTTCTTACTTTAATATATGAAGACCACAAGGGAAGAAACGGCTATGTGACATTTTTGAAATTTTTAATATGCTAATATGTACTTTAAATATATAATTCATTTCTTCATTAAATATGAAGTTAGATTTAAAAAAAATAGATAGATTTTTCAGATACTTTTCAAAATAAAAGAATAAAAATATTTTAATGACAATGCTGACGACTTTTTGTTGTTTTTTTTTGTTTTGTTTATTTTTGGTATTTTTTTGTTGTATTTGTGTTTCGTCTACCATTGAAACAAAAATAAATACAATTTTAAAATTTAATATTTTTCGTCAACTATTGTTTTTTATATATATTTTATTAAAAAATACTGTTGTAGATTTAAGTTACTATATTTTAGCATTTAATTCGAGATTATAATTCTCCTGTCGCTCGATGACAGGAGTATTTATTTGTGTACTAGTATTTATGAGAGATTATAAGTAAGATTTTATTAGTTAACTAAATGTTAAACCACACCTCAAAAACATGAGAAATATAGTTCTAACAACAGCAGGGCCTGGAGGAGCAGCATTCATTGTGTGAAACACCAAATAAAAGAAAGAGTTTGTTTATTACGGGCATCACAGTGTAACCTTTCCTGCTGAAACTGTAGCAACAGTTTGCCATAATACCAATTACTTATTTTACACAGCCGACTGAATTGTTTTTATTATTTTTATTTTTAAAGAAAAACAGTTATCAAATATTTTATCTTATCTTTTACAGACGCTCCGTCTAAACAGGAGATTATGGTGTCCTACGCGTATCTAACACCCGATTTAAAAACAACAAAAGTCCACAGATATTCATGTATCGCTTTAGTTTAAAGGTCACTCGAGAACAGATAGCGACCCACATGTCCCGGAAAGAATACAGATGGTGTTTGCAAGCCTAATACCATACACGCTGCTTCTGCGCACACTCTACAGCTCCGCGAAACGCCCTTACCCCATCTCCGTTATATTTCAATCTTATATTCAGGTTATAACAGAACTCTTCACCAGCTTGTCTTCCCTTGATCCTAGTTTTCTCATATTCATTTTTTTATTTGGGTTTACATGTGTGCATTTGCAAGTACCACTAATAAAAAACTCACCTCTATGATCAACTACTCACCATTGATTGCCATCTAAATAAATTTTATTTTTGTATGCTTAAAGCTTTTTACACGGAAATTCCCCTGACCGACAGGTTATTTGGGGGTCTTAGAATTGCTTAATCAACTTTATGCTACAGAGAATCATAATGTACTGACCTCGGACTAACAAACAATGCTGTGGGAGAAGGGCAAGGAAGTATAGATGTTACAGTGCTGTTTTGTGTATGAAATTGGATGAGGTCTGTTTGGAAAATAGCTGACAATTTTGATCTCTTTTCAAAATTGGAAAAGGAAATGAATGTAACATCGGTGTTCGAACATTTTAAGGAGTTTTTGTATTACAAATTGTATCACAAACTATTTATGTACATTTATATCTTAAAACATTTTAGTTATTGTGAATTACGAAGTATAAAAACACATATTTATTATATAAATTTGCATTACTTTTTAAAATTTATATCTTTTCTAATAATGGAATAAGACTTTTCAAAATGTCACAGTAATCGCTAATGAATTGCTACCTTTTTCCACTCAAAATATCACTCTGACGAGTTTTAATCAAATGATCTAATTAAACAGCTGGGTATTTAGTCTGGGCGTATGACATTTTTGTTTGTTATATTACTCTGGCCCCAAAATAATTTTACCTTATGGGATTTGGACCATTTAAAAGAAAAAAAAGGGCTTGCCTGTCTTTAACAAACAGAGATAGACAATCAAAGAAAATTGTTCGTATGGAAGTTAATAAGTGAGAAAATAAAATTTGTTTACCAGTAAATATTAGAAATGGAATATTTGTATTATTAATAACGACGTTCTCTGAACCAGTGACGTTGCCTCCAATTCATTTACCACAGGTGCGTCTCTCATTTTGCCTTTTTACTGTTGTGTGATCTTGTAACACACAGACCGCTGCTACTTCACCTTGTGTCAGTCAAACCAACTGGCCTGTTACACCAGTACTGGACTTGCTGAGTTATTTATACTCTGGACTCTAGATTCTGATATTGTGACCTTATTATACTCTGCTGCACATTCCTGCAATTAATGTAACGGCCTTTACTTCACTGAATTCACTTCACATACTGGCAGGAAATAATAATTGCAAGGAATCTTAATACACATTTTAAATCCTCCAGTTCTACAAGAAAATTATATATGTAATTAATCATGTCTAAAAGCGTAAAATATAATTATCTTATCAAACTAAAATATAATTATCTTATCAAACTAAAATATAATTATCTTATCAAACTAAAATATAATTATCTTATCAAACTAAAATCGATGAAGGACAATTAAATTGACGCTAACAGTTATTAAAACTGCTAAACAAAATAGTAAAATCGGGGCGAATAAACTCCGACTTGCAAATAGCTAACAAGGCGTTTATATCCCGTAAGTCGCAAAGATAGCTATGGTGATGTCTAACGCGTTAGTTTATAGGGTAAACTAAAGCTAAGCGACGCTTTGCTACAGAGTGTGTAGGCGTGTGAGTGAATGAGAGGGTTAGAGAGTGAGTGTCAGAATGTGCTTTTGTGTATGTGTGTGTGTGTGAGTGTGTTTGAGTGAGTGAAGGTCCCATTTATTGTTTTAGAATGAGAGAAACTATGAACCGTAGGGTTTGAATGAGAAACTTTAAACATATTTGACTCAACAGTGTCCATGAATTCGTTTAAAATAAACACAACAAATGCTGGGAAAACGAAAACAAAATATTTCAAAAGTTTTCCCTTAAGAGTTATCTTTTCTAACTTCAATGTAAAATATCTTAATAAACCTCAAATCAAATAGTTCAAAATTAATTTTTAGAAAAAATCAAGCTAAATAAGAAATTACAATTTATCTACAATTAGCGGTTACTTTTACAAGATGTAATTTTTCAACAGCTACCAATGTTCGCGGGTTCGAATCATTGGGAAGGTAAATATTTGTTTCCGTGGCCTAGGGCGTCCCTGAGTCCACCCAGCTCCGAATGGGTACCTAACATTAGTTAGAGAAATAAAGTCGGCTGGGTAATGCGTGGAAACCTTATAGCCGAGGCCTGTGAACGCCAAATGACTGGAATGGTCTGTGGACGCATTAATCTTCTGTATAGAAGGAGCGTCTGTATAGATAAGACAAGTAAGACAAATACTCCCAAAATTCGAATAACTTCTATATAATGCATGTTGAGACTTTGTTCAAAGCGCATAAAATTGAAAAAACAACATATAAAAATCCACCAATCTAATAAAGAACGCCATGACTTTTGTGACTCCATGGCTTCGGAAAATAATAATTCGGACTTTGAGGTATAATAAATAGAAAAACGTCTCTTTCTAAATCTTAGTAATCTAGTTATCAGTTAAGTATTCGATATTATGTAACTTTCATTCATGTAGATGTATTGATGTCCACACATTTTTACCCAAGAAAGTAATTGAGAAAAAAAATTTAAATTAAGAAATATAAATAAATTTTTAAAAAGCTGCATGGATCTGATTTCCAAAAACATTTTTTACTGCATCGAAAAGCAGGGGACAAAACTTTCATTTCTTAAATCAAATTTTACATTGTATCGGTTACCTCCTATGGAACGAAATAAAAGCCCACGAAGTTTATTACTCTTAAATAATAAACACTATCTCCGAGTTTACCTCGCTACAATTGTATAGTCTAGGGGTCGGGAAACTTTTTGTCTGAAAGAGCCATAAAAACCACATATTTTGAAAAGTAATTCTGTGAGAGCTATACATTATGTTTAAAACCAAAAATTCAAGTAAATGTGTGCTGCATTTTGTATAATTTCAACACTAAAAGTACAATAACTATGCCTATGAATTAATTTTTAATAACATTGTTCTGCTGTTTTTATATGCAATTTATTTGTAAATCAAATGAGTCTGAATAACTTTTTTTTATTTTTATTTTTTATTTTATAAACGAACATTTGTCCGAGAGCCGGATGCATCCATCAGTAGAGCCACATCTGGCTCGCGAGCCATGGTTTCCCGACCCCTGGTATAGTCAATACCGATTTAGAAATATTTCAATCAAGGGTACCGTCTTTGGTTACGAATTTTGAGTATAATTAAGAGGCAGAAGATTACCGTTAATAATATTTATTGACTTTATTATATAAGGCAACGAGTATAATAATAAAACCATCAATTTCTTTACCACATTACAAGGAATAGCCAATATTATTGTAACTTAGGATTAATTTTCACTTCTCCACGTAAGTTAATGTTTTAATTGTAGAAACACATGTCTTGCACGTCCCAATGATGTACACCATATAAAGTACCCAGAAATTCTGATGATCAATAGAACCTTGCCTAATGGAATTTAGTTATAAAATCCACTCACAGTATCTATAATCAAAAGAGTATTTGCATTTGCTACGAAAACAATTTTACAAAACCTTCACATCTCTCAGAGCAGATTTTTTAAATGTAAACTTTATTTTATAGTGGTAGTTCAAATAAAGTATTTTCCATTTCATATTAAGTGTAGATTATTGCCATATGGGGCCGTCCATAAAGTACGTCACGCTATTTTTGACAATTTTTAGCCTTCATCAACGAACAAATAGTGCACAAATAAAACGAATATAACGAAAGAATAAAAAAAACTTAGCTGCGGTGAAATCCAATTAGTCCAGTAGAGTAGGAAGGCTCTTTGCCGAAATGTTTGCTGTTTTGTTACGTCCTGTCAGGCTAACTAATACCCTGTTTATATGTTATACATTTACTAATTTAAAAGCCTGGTTGCAGTCTCAACCCCATTATTTTAACTCTCTCTAATCCAGGCTCTTCTCATGATACCTTATGGATATTATATTATACTAAATATGTTAACAGGAGAAATTAATACATTTTATATCTCTTCAACAGAGACCCAAAATAAATTCAAATGGTGATTTAATTGTGAATTCATTTTAAATTTACGATTTCAAAGTGATCTCTTTAGTAAAATACTTATTATGTTGTTTTATACCCTTGTAATGCTTATTTCTTCTATAATATATAATTCGATTTGTAGCGGTCTACGACAGTACTATGTAGTTGTTTTGATTCCGTAAATAGCAAGATTAGATCTGATGTGTTGCCGGACCAAAGAACAGTCTTACTACACAAATAATACATGAGGTATTGAGTCGCATTCAAATCCTAAAAGATGTAAGAAAATAACTATGGTTATGTCTTAAACTTGCATGTTATTACAATTAGGTGTTTTGATAGTGTGTGGGTTTTCCTGGTTTGTCCAGGCAACCCTATCCACGCCCGAATTCCAGATTGGAAAATGATGTATTTTTTTTTCATACGTAGAAGTAATAAAAAAAATCATTTTATCTATATGAGGATTGTATTTCATTATTGTTGTGTTGTATTTCAAAGATAAAATTATTTGCCCTATGTATTTTATTACTTTGCTCTTTGTTCTTCTATGCTCTCAGTTTTTAAATTTAATTATTTCTTTTATATTGATACACCGGTTAAATTGTTGAACTTTCTAATTAATCACTTTTTAATAAAATAATATGTTAGTAGAAATTACTGTACACTTTGAACTTAAATATTTTCACCGATGATACTAATGGGTAATGAGAAAGAATTGAACATCAAACTCTGCATTATAAATAAAGTATTGAATTTTTATTTATTTATTTTTTAAATTTCATTTTTTTGCCTGCTAATATGATTTCTTTTTAATATGCGAATTTTAAATAATGCGAATAATTGATAGAGCCTCGTTTACATGAAGTTACTTAAAATAAGTGTAAAATTCAGACTTAACTAATGGTTTCCATATGGAAATTGACTAATTTATTGTCAATAGCTTTGGTCACATTCGGCGCTCCTTTTCCGTCACCCCGCATCTAATGAAGCGAGGGAGTGAATGCCTCCCGCTGCTCTTCCTTCGCTATGACAATGCCCCTGCATTTACTTGGCCTACACATTTTAACTAACATTTTCAAGTTGTTTAAAAGGCTAAAATCAAAACATAAAGCCTTTCGAAAAATTATATTTTGTATCCTTGAATTGATTTTATTGCTGAATTTTGTTGTTACTTCAATAAAAGGAAATGAGTCAAAATTCTAAAAATAAGAAATTAATTAAAATATATTTTTATTAGCTTAAAACTGTTAAGAAATCGGAGTAATTATTTAGAAACCGTAATAAAAAAGTAAGAAGCATACATTTTTCATAACATCATAAAACCCTCGTTAATATTTAATGAGTATATTGTTTTAATTACAAAGCTTGCTTCATCTGCAATCCTTATTGATTAATTCAGGTGAGAAGTTAGACGACCGGGTATTTGTTTATTTACCATACAATAATGTTGGAGCAACATCAGAGACGCCTAGAACAATTGATGTCTCCATTTTGGGCATTGTTTTTTTTTGTGTGGTTGATGACATTAATGATTAATGATTAACTGGTTTCCTAATAATGGTCTAGCTTTGTTGGTGGATGTTGCATGTTGTTGAATGTATTGTTTTATGCTACCTGGAAGTTTCAAATGGTAGGTCAAGAAGTTATCTTTAAATATGGTCAAGGCAATAGCGACACAAGCTGTGATGTTAAAAAAGAAAAAATTATTAGGCCTGTCCTAAATATATAGGGAAAGTTTTATGATTACCATGTAAATGAAAATAAGTACTCATGTAATGTCCTTACGTTAAAATCATTCTCGCGTTATCAATGTCATCTCTATTTTGGTGTTAGACGCCTGCCTAATTTAGAGAAAAAAAAGTTAATATATTGGACTCTCTCAATCTTGCTGCAACTTATATTAATCGCAAAATGTAATCGGTACGGACAAATAATTTATATCAAGTAAATCCAAGTATGTTGTTGAAATTGTATTAATTGTTTTTGGAACTTTACGGATAAGGCAATTTTATTTTTACAAGATAAGCGGCTCACAAACGTGAATCAATTATATATACCAGCACATTAGTTTCATGTTCTTATACTACTTCAGCCCCTTAATTTTCAGTTCATTAGCATTAGTATCAGAAAACGTATATTCATCATGGAGTTGGAAGTTTTGGCATCAGAAATGTTTACGTATTTTAATGTAGTTTCTTCATTTCCTGTATTAACTTTTACATTTTTTTGTTTTCTTTAAGAAGCCTTTATTTAAAAGTTTTTAATTTTTGTAAGCTAATTAACATAGAGGAATTTGCCGCCCCAACAAAGAGCCGTCCGTAGGATTCGATTAGTTCATGTTAGAAAAACATAAGTACAGGTTACAGCAATTTTCCCTTCTACAACAGGACTGGCTGTCAATTGAATCTACATTCTCTTTTGGGTCGAGCCGCTAGGCTCTTAGGACCCGGTTCAATTTATAGCATGCGAGCCTCATCAAACGGGCATCGCCATAGAG
Organism: Ampullaceana balthica; assembly: GCA_944989445.1. Taxonomy (NCBI): domain Eukaryota; kingdom Metazoa; phylum Mollusca; class Gastropoda; family Lymnaeidae; genus Ampullaceana; species Ampullaceana balthica. The sequence goes on from CALYLW010000029.1 coordinate 890,130, forward strand.
GTACTCCTCTGCAGGTACCGTTACTTCCCCTTCCAAATCCCCGCACAGCTGGGGCACTCTTCGAGCACGTGGGCCACCGTCTCCTCTGGGTGGCCACACAGCCGACTGGCCAGTTCCCTTCTAGTGTTGAATTTGTACAAGTAGCTTCGTATGGGACAATGTTGAGTTCTCATTCTGGTTATGAGAACTTATAAGTATGTTATTTCTTTCATGTAAAGCGCTGTGAGCCCAGTCCCTTACTGGGATACAGCGCTATATAAATAATCAATTTATTATTATTATTATTATTATGAGCGTTTGTTTGCTACGTCCAGTTGTTTGCATTTTAATTTTTTTAAATAAAAAAATAAATAAAAAAGAACTAATAGTTAGTTTATATATAAGTTATTATAATAGTTTATTTTTACAATGAATTTAATCAAGCAAAATAAAAAAAATCAACGTTAAATATATATATATGTTAGTTTGTGCTTTTTCCCCCAGTGAAATACGTGCGAAGCGGTGTTTATGTGCACTAAGAAAGGGGAGAAAGAATGGTAATAAAAATAAACAATTTTAATAATTTAAAAAATGGTTCCGCTGGGACTTGAACCTAAGACCTTCCGCATGTGAGGCGGATGTCATAGCCAATACACTACGAAATACATGTGCTCTGTGAAGGAACAACGAATGTGAATGCAAAAAGCCTTGCTCGTCTCAAGACATGCCCCACCCCTCCACTACCTTGGCTTGTCAACCGTTAGCCTTGATTAGTTGACCCTAGCGAGGGTCATTCGTCATGCTTACTTGCACATACTCGGTTTGGTGAAATATATATATATAGATGTTATTGATTAATTTCTTTTTTTTTCTAAAATTATTTAAAATGTTTAAACTTATAGTCACATCATTTATTGAAGTCTATTGGCAATGAAAATATGTAGGTTTCCATTAAACAACCTTTGCAGTCTCACCCAATTTATTAAACAAACTTTATAACATTTTGAACAATCATCTAAGTGAATAGTTGAAAACCAAAACGTTCGTGTAATCGTCCGGAAATTAGTTTATATTTATCGGCCGAAGTATATTACTTTTTCATTTCAAGTACATTTATAAGTGGTGGGTCGATTAATCGTTAAAAATATTTTAAACGTTAACATTTTTTATCGATTAATCGAGAATTAATCGTTAATTTCCGTAGTCCAAGTTATTATACATGTTGCACTCATGAAATTAACAGATGGACATGATAATTTTCTGTGGATAAATAAACGACCATTTCTTTTACGAAAAAAATATTGAATGCAAAATTAATCTTCATAACTTTGTTGTTTTGAAATATTCAATGAAAAATAAATCAATTAGAGGCACTTTGGTCGAGTGGCATGCGCGCTCGGCTGGCGAACCGATGGTCATGGGTTCGAATCCATTTGAAGGATTTGTTCTCGGGGCCTAGGGCGTCCCTGAGTCTACCCACATAAGTAAGGGAAATAAAGGCGCTGCTTCACTTGCCAACAGACCAGCATGGTCTGTGGACGCAATAATCTTCTGTATAGAAGGAGCGTCTGTATAGAAGACAATCGAAGAAATTATCAAATATCATGGGACACGATTGATTGTAATGAAACAGTAACAAATAGTGTAACGTTCGAAAGACATTTTGAGGAATCAATCTATAACCTATCATAAGTTATATAACATCAAAAGCAAGAAATTTAAGAAAACAACGTTAGTTTTCAAAGAGAATAACGATTCAATGATTTTATTCCACGTAATTATGTTATAGATAAAAAAAAACTGTGATGGAGTACAAGCCACTGTTGTTCAATTGTGATGACAGTTTAAACACAGATGTGTTTAGTGGAGAGTATAATTGTGGCAATAAAAGGGATGAAGACATATTATTATGTGAATGTTTTCACGGTTGCAATATAATTCAAATGATCGCATTCCCCTTAGACAATTTTATTACATTGATGGAAAATGTCAAGCTCATCAAGACTGTCCTGATAACAGTGATGAGGAACGTTGTGATGAATGTATGGAGAGACGATGTTCTGATGATACATATGTACCTAGACATTGGTTGTCACGTGATTGGCATACGTGCATATTAAAAGAAAATTACAATAGAAACAATTTCATTGAAGCAATTCGAGATTCATCCATTGTCCCTACATAACTTGAAGTAGTCATATATACCCTAACAAAAGTTAATACCCTGACAAATTACAACAAACAAATTTCATGGGCACCAAAATGTATCTATCTCAGAGGACGTAGTGGTCGACCTACCGCTATAATGATTTGTCTCACTTACATGACTGTGTGGATTTTGTTAGTTCAGGAGAGTTTGTTGAATGTCATCAGTCAATTTGCATTCCTTAGTATTACATCCATGACGACGATAATGACTGTCCGCATAGAGGATGAACATTTAGACATACATACATATATTAAGTTTTCTTATTTTAGTAATGGTGGCAGCTTTACTTGTGTTCATTACATTAATATTTGTGACGGATTTGTCCATTGGCCATATGGGGATGATGAGTTAAATTGTAATATCACAATGTTCAGGACATCTCGAAAGCTAATGAATTAAAAACGTTTAGAATATTTGAAATCCAAACAAAATTTATGAATCTAAATGGCCTTGACATCTCCCGATTAAACGAAACTTATATTTTAACTAAATTTTTAGAGCTGCATGAATCCAATTGCAATTTGGTAAACTTAGAGTACTCTGTAGATTAAAATATTATCCTAAATTATTTAAAGTTAGATTTGAGTTTAAATAATTTTATCAGATTTGACTTCATGAATTTGTTTTCTTTAATATATTATTTTTAAATTTAACTTGCAATAACTATCGTTCTTATATTCGTGGATTTTTTCAAACTACTGATATGGATCTTTCACATACAAGTATAACTTTTATAAATGTAGAATACTATGTGGACAGTCTTCTAGGTTATCTAAATTTGTCAAATAAAATCTTGGAAACCTCAATGAAATAAAGTCAATAGAAATTTTAGACATCCGGAATACAATGCTTAGTGAAACCGACACAGTTAATTTCTTAAATAAAGTACCTATTAAATATGCATTGTACACTGATAACAATAAATACTGTTGTCCACAAGTTGTTGGTAAAAGTTTACCAAGAGAGAAATGTCATGCCCCGTTTGATAGTATCTCGTCATGCGAACATCTCATTGGTGACATTTTCAAGCGTTCATTTCTTTTCATTGTGGCCACTTGTTCACAAATAAATAACATCATTGTTTTCTCATTTATGATTTATTATGAACGGGAAATACTTAAAGAAAAGTTATGGTGTTTTTGTAACTAACCTTGGAATATCTGACTTTATCATGATCGTGTAACTAACCATCATTGTTTGTGCAGATATTCACTTCCAAGACAATTGCCGTATGTTCTCAACGAAAAAAAATTGGAGTGTCAGTAATTTGTGTCGTCATATTGTGTTTAGTTTCAGAATTACTTATTTGAATCGACTTTTAATGTAATCTATACTAATTTACCTGGATACAAAAATCGGAAATTCCTTGTTGGAAATTGCGTTTAAATACTCATTCGAAATTTTATTTCTTGTTTTACTATAAATCCTTTATATGTGAGACATAACTAAAATGTAGGATTTTTGGATTGTCGTGCCATGCGTATTATAAGAAAATGCTTTTAGTTATAAAATAAGTTATATCTCGTATATAAAGAATTTATAGTCAAAAACTTTTTTCTGCGTGTTTTTTATTTAATTTTAAACATGTTACAGTTAGTAACTGGAATTTACTAAAAAATCCGTGAGAACATAGGTCGAAAGTAAAATAACGTTGAGTTAATGAAAATTATAATTCGGATAATATCTAAATAAATAAATATGCTTGCGGTTTGAATTTAAAAAAATATTTTTAAAAAAAATAATGAGATCATATTTTGACCTGTTGAATAAGCTAATAACATCGATTTAGTATATGTTTTATTTATTTATTTTATAATTTAATAATCAATTCATTTTAACTTTTCAAACAGCGTGGGCTTAATTGCTTGTGCACTAATTCTAGCTTCTAATAATGAAAGAAGTAGGAAATGTTTATTTGTTTATAAAGGTAAAAATAAGAGGAGAAAAACGTTGCGTTTTTCATTGCATATAATTAATGATTATTAATGCATTTTGTTTTGTAAGTTTACTTCAATTACATTCACATACTGCTTATTTATTATTTTTTAAACAGTAACACGTTTACATTTACAGACGTTGAACATATAATAACAGTATAAATGTGTTAGAAAACATTGCATTATTTACAGTGATATATCCTCCTCTCCAGACCTTTGCGAGCCGAACAGCACTTGAGGTATTGGACAACATAAAAACCAAGCTCTTTGTTGTGTATGCGGTTTGCAGGATGCAAAATTCACCTCTGCTGTAGAAATTATGTCAAATTTTAAATCCCTTTACGCAAGTAAATCATGACCATCGTCGAGCGATACCGAAGGTTGGAGCATAACGAAGCCTGTTTCTGAGTACAAGACCGATGGGTAAGGATGACTATACAGAAGACACTCTCTTTGATGGTTTCATTACATGAACAAGATGGCTAATTTCTCAAACACGCAAACAGTAAGCTGATGCAACTGATCCCTGACAAGGGACCACATGAATGCTTTGTATTTGCCTGAAATACGTTTGACATAGTCAAATGACTGCTTGGTTAAAGTGTTGGTGGAGAACTATTGTTTCAATGATATCTAAAGCGGATACGGCTTGCTAAATGAATAAACCTTGCCTTAGCCGGAAAGCGTCGCACTGTTTGGATGTCGGGCCTGGTTCGGGGGGGGGGACATAATCTACCAGCAACTATTCAGAAAGACCAGGGAATCTAAAAGTGTCTGAAATAGTTGCGCGGACGCTTTTGCCGATCTCCTCTGGAGTCCAGACGGTCAGTATCATTTTGGAAACAGAAATTTGCATCAAGGCACGTGGTTGAAAGATAGTTCTACATTTCATTTTTCTTGTCTGACCTACTTCTTTCAGAAATTCTTCGTTACACCTCTAAACTTCTCTAATTCTTAACAAAATGTAATTAAAGCTATAAACACAATCAGAAGCAAATCATTGAATGACTGATTATTTAAACAGCTTTCTTTTGACGACGATGAAGAATTTAATCGTTTGCTGCTTCATACAGCAGTTCGTTGGTCGTAAAAGGTTGCCTGTTTAGATATGTTTTATAAGCTGTATAACGTAATGCTGAAGTTCTTTACAGATACAAGTGATGCTTTACGATCCTGTTAATTCAGTTCAAACGTTACATCGCCTACTTGACCAATTTGTTTCCAAAATTTAATGAAATGAATATTTTTCTTCAAGCTGATGAATTCAATTCAATAACAACAAAATCTGTTATTTCTGCATTTGTGACAATTTCTTCTTTACAAAAGAAATTTTTGACGAGGGTAATTCAGCCATATCACAAAATTTATCATGAGTAGTGGAAAAAATATATGAAGATATACTTTCCAATTGTAATCACTTGTATGCTATCTATTTAGATTTTAACCAACGATTTGATGATATGGTATGGACATACCTGATTGGATTTTGGATCCCTATTGAAATGCAAACACAGAATAATCTCCACATTTTAATTATATCTGATAGAATTAACTACGAATGATGAATTGAAACTTAAATTCAAAATGCGGCTACCAACAATTCTGGATGGAAAAGGCGATCCCTATGGCCTATTCTGAGATATTGCTGTAATTTAGAAATTCTTAATTACACTTCCTTTAGCATTTTTGGTGGAAAGTGGACTCAGTGCGGTAACCAGTTAATTAACAAAAGACACACAGAAAAAAGGAAAAAGAATGCAAAATTCAATCGTGGGGATTTAAGATTACTGCTGACGAAAAGAGAGACGAGGAATGCTAAATTGGTAGCCACACACCAGTTTCATCCTTCTCATTAAGATGACTTTGAATGTTTATTTTTTTAATATATGTTTTTTGTTTTTGTTACATTTCTGTTCTGATATCAATAACTAGTATCATAATTTTAAACTTCAATGTTTCTAATCAACACTTTTCGTTACTATATTTTAGGAAAAAGGCAGAAACAATAATACATATATCATTCTTTTTAATTTCTGTAAGAATGAAAAAAAATTGGAGGTGGGGGGCGCTCAGTAATATTATTTTCTAGAAAGTGGGAGGTATGTCAAAAAAAGTTTTGGAACCACTGATTTACATTTACCCCTCCAATCGTTAGGTCTGTTTACACATCTATCTTCCCATCATACATAATGTTTAAACGTTTTTTAAGTAATTTTGAATTGTATTTATGACTGGTTGAATGGAGACTGACACAGAGAAAAGAGAAACCTACGTAAAGGTCAGCACAAATAGCAAACTATTATAGTTGTAAAAGGTCAAACAATACATCAAAATATAATTGTTGTGAAAGGTTATGGGGTTGAAATTTAATCAATGTACATCAAATTTATATGTCTTCTATTAAATACAGGTTTATATTTTGATTTAACTCAAAAATGTATTAAGTTTACATAATAAAAATGTAAGAAATCCTTTTTATTAATAATTAAAACACCATTATTTTTTCCGAAAGATGTTTTTTTTTCTACAAAAGATGCTAACTCTTTTTAATGAATTTCTATTTTTTACAAATTATTTCTTTTTAGCATTTTTCTTATCATTAGTGTATTCTTATGTATCTACAATTTTATGTTTAGGTTATCAACAAAAAGCTAAATTCTCAGCGAAGTGATGACAGAAGTTCCCAAGACAGCATAGCAGCAGGATATCAAGGCGGCATAATGGTTACGATACGTCTGGTGGGGAAGAGAATGCGAAGATATTGCAAAATATATACTTTGCCTTTGCGATAGATTATTTGTTACATTCTCGTTTATACTATTTTGAGATTTTAAAATTAAAAAAAAATAATTTATGTAACGCATTATCCCAGCAGGCAGCTGGCCTCAAAGCGCTTTACATCAAAATAGTAACATCTATAAACATAAATGCCTTCATGAAAACAATAATATCCTAGCTACAACATATGATGACATTACGTTGCATATAAGCAACTTTGATTATTTAAATTTAGTTTAATTGTTTTTTTAAATCAATTTTGAAATTAAACTTTGAAGAGAAGTGCTTTTGTTAAGTCTTTTAGGCCATAATAGTTTAAATATTGCGAATGTGTGATGGCAGAGAATTCTGTTTTTGGGGGGACCAAAAGAGAAAGACATTTCGCCAAATGTTTCAGTAGGTGTGTGATAAAGGTCCTATGTCCGAATGCGTTGAAATAATATTATCTGGTTAGAGGTATACAATATATTTTATCTTTTTTGATAAAATGAGCCGATTAAACTCATGCTAATGCAATAAGTTAAATTGGTCCAAAAACAAAATTTCTTTCAACTAGTTTTCCCATAAAACTGGTTGACCTACCGTAACGCTATAATATCAGCTAATCTGACTTAATGCCACAATATCAGCTGACCTGATTTCATACCACAAAACCAGCTGGCCTGACTTAATGCCTTAATACCATTTAACCTGACATAATGACATAAAATCAGCTAGCCTGAATTAATTCAGTAAAAATTATGACCTTACTTAATGACATAAATGATCTAACTTGACTTAATTCCTTAAAAACATTTGATCGAGCTTATACCTTAAATTATCCTCTCTGGCAATATCATATATCATCTTATCTGACAAATGAAATTTGTCTTTCTTGACAAAAATAAATTTTGACGTAAAAATTAAAATGATTGTCTTCACCTTTAAAACTGTGAGTTATATTGAAACATGAAACGCGGTATTATTTCATTAAAACCACTATAAAAAGCAAGGTTTAAAATAGATAATAGTTATCGTTTGTTTATTGGTAATAAATGTAAGTAAATATATCGATTGTAGTTTCTTTTTAAAAAGTTTATTTAAAATTATATATCTTTTAAAATGCTGAGGTTTTGTATAATTATATTTTTTGTTCTTAAGCATTAAATGCATTTTTTTTAGAAACATTGAAAAAAATATTAAGGCATGATTTATTATTTCTTTATTCATTATAATACATCTCAAATTATTTTCAAAAGTTAAAATATGTAATTTTCACAAAAACAACATGTTATGAAAAAGAGAATGTGTGAAATAACAATCAAACTTATAGACCTTATATTTTCAATGTGTATCATCTACAAGAAAATAAGGACATAAAACTCTTGCTCCAGATTGTGCTGTTCTGTATTTAAATTAGAAAATTTTCTTGTAATAATTTTATTTCTATACTAAGTATAGCGAAACGTATAACGGAATGAATTGCATCTTCATATGTGTGCTGTTATTAGGTAATTGATTTTTTAGTATAAAATATAGTATGAAAATATATTTCAAAATAAATAGCATTAAAGCTTTTTTCTAGCATTATAAATGGTATATATCTTATCTATAAAACATGTACTAATGGACTGATATATTTTTTAAAAATACAAATGTTTATATTAACATTTGTTTCAATTTTAAAGAGATAAACAAATAATAATCATAAAAACAGACCAAAAAAAGAATACATTTCTTATTTTTAATTATTAATCAATATTTTAAACATTTCTTCCCTATAAAATAATGTTTTTGTTTACCCTTAGGGTGCGTCCACGTTTTAAACGTAGCTGCTAAACTGTCGATGGAATCATGTGATACAACTGATGATAACTTGTTTATTGTGGTGGACAGCTCAAGTGATCTGGATTTAACTTTTACACGAGCCAACAATTTTCTTGAATACTTTGTCTACAAGAGAGATATATCTTCCACGGCTCCAATATCTGTCATTGAACCATTTCAACAAAAGTTTGTGAAATTTTCAACTTTCAGCTCCACTCAAGATCTGTTCGTTCGTCTCAGTCAGTTTAAAACAGAGATAAGTTTGAATAGGTCATCCGACAATAAAATTTGCAAACTAAAGGAAGCTGTCTCCTTCATCGATAAACGTATAAGGAGTTCACAAACTACTGAAGTATTTCAGTCAGTTGTACTCGCTTGGTTTTCTGTTTGCTATGAAAATTGTAAGAACACTCTTCAATTTTTCAAAAATTACTGGGCGAAAAATTCTGAGAGGCAGATTTTTCTGTTTTTACCATCATTTATAAAAGAAACTTTTGACGAAATAGAAAATGATCAATTTATTAACATACCACTCGTTCATTACGATGATTTCAGTGACAACAATGTTATTGCTTTATACGTTTGCCATGAATGTCCACCTGAATGGATTCAATTCCAACGTGAAAATGGGAATTTTCAATTGAATTGTTATAAATTTATAGACTCAGCTTCAAAATTGAACTGGGACGACGCTAAAACTCAATGTGCATTGGCATTCGCAGAGCTACCTACCATAGACAGCAATGAAGAGCTTGCATTTTTAACATCCTTTGTGAAAGATATAAGAAGTGATGAATTGTCAGAGCGAATGGCGTCTTCTATTTTGCATATCAACCTAAGTAATGGCAAGAAAAGATTAAAGTGGAAGAATGGACAACCATTTCTTTTATCGAAGAATATTAAAATCGAAAATGACAAGGATCGATGTTTTGTTTTAAATATTCCTTTTAAAACGGGACTTACGAATGAAAGTGTTACATTAAACGATCAACTATCATGGGAGATGATTGACTGCAAAAAGAAAATAGCAGAATACGTGATATGTAAACGATTTCTAGGCGATATGAGTTATGTATTAACATCTAATTTTTTCCCCGAAATCGAGAAAGTTTATGAAAAATTCACGTTCTTTGATAGAGAACTTATTTTTAATAACGATGGCACCCAAATAAAATCATTTGAGTATTATGACATTGATTTAGATTTCGAAAAGAAAATTAAGAATCAAAACTTGTTGTTTGATTGTAATAATGGCAAGCAATTGATTGTTTACTCAAAGGTTTGTAATATAAATAGCGATTGTGAAAATAAAAGAGATGAGAATCACTGTAGACAGACTCATGAATTTGATGATAAACCTATGTTCTATTGTAAAAACCCAAATGCAAATGAATTTTTCCCCGTTATATTTGATTATCATTTGGTGGATAAATGTAACGATTTGCAAGACTGCCCCGATAACAGTGATGAGGAAGGCTGTGATGAATGTACGGAGAGACGATGTTCTGATGGTACATGCGTACCTAGACATTGGTTGTCACGTGATGGGGATGAATGCAGATTGAATAATTTTCCCAATGGTTCAATATACTTCCAAATAACTTTAGATGTCTATTTTTCTATTAAAACAATAAATGAAGTAATTACTTGTAAGCTATTTGATGTTAGGACTCCACATAACATACTGACAAATTCCACAGAAAATGATCTATGGGCACCAAAATGTATATTTATTAGAGGACTTAGTGGTCGACCTACTGGCTGTAATGATTTGTCTCACTTACATGACTGTGTGGATTTCAATTGTTCTGAAGAGTTTGTCAAATGTCAACGTTCGTATTGTATTCCTTTCTATTACATTGATGATGGAATAATGGACTGTCCTCACGGTGAGGATGAAGCTAAAAACCATGAAGCTGTGAAATGTCCTTTTCTTTGTAATAATATGTTAAAATTTACTTGCATTCACTACGTCAATATTTGTGACGGTTTTGTCCATTGTCCGGAGGGGGAGGATGAATTGAATTGTAACGTCACATGTCCGCCTGGTTTTGAATGCTTTGCAAGTGCCACAGTGGTTACTAGCGTATCAGAAGTAATGAAAATATATTCTTTTAGAATATTTGATATGCACACACAATATTTGAATCTCAACGGCCTTGACCTCTCAAATTTAAAGGAAATTTATATTTTACCGCATTTGGTGAAGCTGGATGCATCGAATTGCAATTTGACAAGTTTAGATAAAGTTTTCAGTGACAGTGTCACCAACTCGATTTTTGAATTAGATTTAAGTTACAATAAATTTACTCAAATTGACATCAATGACAATATATATTCTTCATTTTTTATATTGATATACTTAAATTTAAGTGGAAATATGCACCTTTCAATTTTAAATGGAATTTTAACAAATTCTAATATTGACGTGTCTTATACAAATTTGACGCTTTTGGATATTAAATACTCAAATAAGCATAGTTTTTTAAAATATTTAAATGCATCTAATACAAAAAAATAAAAACACTAGGAACCCTAGAAGAACCAATTTCATTAGAAGTTTTAGATATTCGAAATACCAATCTAGTTGAAAATGACACTTTTAATTTTTTAATTCATATAAATATCAAGTCAGCTTTGTACACGGATAATTTTAAATATTGTTGTTCACAGTTTGTTGGTCACGGAATACCCAATCACGTGTGTCATGCACCATCGGATGAGATATCATCTTGTGAAAATCTCATTGGTGATACCAAGCAACGTTCACCTCTTTGGCTTATCGCCCTCTTTTCAGCTGTGGTCAACTTCTTAATTGTGATCTTTAGAACAAATTCAAAGTTGGAAACAATAAATACATTTCTTTGGATTTTGGTAACTAACCTTCAAATATCGGATTATTTCATGGGCGTGTACCTCATCTTCATTTTATCTGCGGATATTTACTTTAGAGACAATTATGTTCTTTTTGAAACGAATTGGCGCGCGAGTATTTTCTGTAAAATTGCCGGATTTTTGTTTACCCTTTCAAGTGCAACAGCTAATATTTTTATTTTACTCATTACACTTGAAATGCTTTTCTCCATTGTTTTTCCAACAAGGGAGTTTAAACAAACACTGATTGCTACCATTATTTTAGTTATAATTTCCTGGATTATTGGGTTGATATTGGCATCCCTGTCTGTCACATGCAATGAATGGGAAAATTTCTCAAATAACGGTATGTGTAACGGTTTACCATATACCAATTTCTTTAAGAGTGAATGGCAGTATGCAATTAGAATAGCTTTGTTTTTGAAAAGCATTACATTCATTGCCATCGCAGTCGGTTTATTCTTCATTCGTGTTAAAGTTTTTTTTAACAGATTAAAAATGAATTTAGATAACTTATCTAAAAAAGAAAACGAGGTTCATATGCGACTTATTATCATCGCATCGACCAAGATCGTGTGTTTGTTACCTTTGTGTGTTGATGGCTTCATTGCCTTAAGTTGGCAAACATTAAATCCAAATAAATATGTCTGGTTCTATATATATGTATTACCACTGAACGCTACCATTAACCCAATTATTTATATTATACCATACATATATAAGAAATGGATAGAATTTAAAAAGGGTGGAAAATAATAGTTTCTGGTAAAGCTGATTTTAAAGAGGACCAGTATCTTTTTTTAAATATGAAAAATAATTATATTTAGTGCATTGAGTTTTGTGTCAAAAATTCTTTTTCACGGAATATGAAGTTTGTATGTTCAGATTACAGATTTCTTATAATATTCTAATTGAGCAAAACTTAAAATAGAAACAACAAAACATGACAAAATATGGGAAGAATATTTTTAATTTTAAAGTCTTTTAATCAAGTTTTTTAATGTTTACAATTTTTTTTAAAAACGGTATATACAAATTTAGTCACTAATTGTCTTACCTTTTTTAATGAAAAAAAAGTAAGACATTAAATTTTACAACTGTATTATTGCTTGTTTTATGCGTTTAGCTACCAAAATAGTTATAAACTGATATTTTACATTTTCTTTATATTAGTTACGATTTGTAATGTTGTCTGACAGTAAATTTATTACATATTTTAAAAAAAAATACGATTTTATGTTTTTGTATTTTTCTTTCTTGCTTTCTTTCTATTTCTCTTCTAAGATTGTTTTTTTTTCAATAATGGTTAGAAATGGAAATAAAATGCCGACCTAATTTCAAATTTCGACTCATTAATGTTTTATTCATATTGAAATGTTTGGTTAAATAAAAACTTTAAAATTGATTGTTTTCTCTTTGAATTTTAAAATTAGAGCTGAACAATTAAATTCAGATTTTTTGGTGAGAATGTTTTTGAAATAATTCATGTTCAATGTGTAAAATGCCATCTTAATTGAAATTAAATATCATTTTATTTTTATAATTATCAGATTAATTAAAAAAAATACATTGTAATTCAAATGTATTTAAAATTCAAGTCAATGCTAATTAAGTGTACTAAATAATGTATCTTGTTTGAAATAGTATCAGTATGTTTTTCATGTTATTTTAATATCGAAAAGAAAAGGCAAGGAAATGTAGATCTATCAGCACAATTTTGATTGTATATACAACAGACAGACTAACCTTCTGGATAAAAACAAGACTACGACGTCTTATTCTATGATTTATATTCCGGTTAGTTAACTTAAAACATAAAAATGCTGTACTTCGTATTATGGGGACTTTATCAACATTTAAATCTCTAATAAAAATTGCAGGACTAAACATAAACCATATATAAGCGTAGGACGCAATAATCTTCTGTATAGAAGGGGCGTCTGTAACAGATAATATAAGATAAGATAAAGTAATCTCCCGGGTTTAAATTGTAAAAATTTTGAAATAGATAACCATCAAGCTAATAATGTTATTAATGAACACTTTAAGGACACTTTTTAACACCATAAATCTAGAGCAGATAGTAACGAAAGAAACAAGGAAAAGTAAAACACTATATTTAATTTTATCGAATAGACCTGGACTAGTCATAGACTGCAAAAAAATTCCTTGACTGTCCGACCATGATATTGTTAGACTAAACAATGCAATAAAAAATAAAAAATGTAAGATAACTAGAAGAAGAATCTATCTTTGCAATAAATGTAATTCAATAAAATTGCACCAAACATCGACCAATTTCCTACAAAATTTCCTAAGTAAATTTAACACAAATAGCCCAGTAGAAGAAATTTGGAAATTTATAAAAATAAGTCTAAAAACTATAATGGATAAGAATGTTCCAAAAAAAAACTAACATCAAATAAAATTAACAATTTATGGTCAAATTCTAAATTTAAAAACTATGATAACAAAGAGACAACTGATTTTAAAAAAACATTTTCAAAAGGATACACAAAAAATACTGAAATATTAAACACTTGACACAAAAACTTAGCCGAATATTCAAAAATGAATATATAAACAATGTAATTTCTAAAGATAACAATCAAAACTTATGGTCATTAATTAAATCAAACAAACAAACTAAATTGAAGCTACGGGAATAGCCCCACTACAAGGAACAAATGATAAAACGTATAATATTAATGAAACCAACGCAAACATCCTCAACACATATATTGCATTATCATTTTTGCGTTCAGGTGACAAGGAAGTTTTATTAAATTTAAATAAAATAAAAGAAATAGGTAACATACTTGTCGACGAGATAGGTACACAAACGCTCCTAGAAAACATTAAAATAAGCAAAGCTACTGGTCCAAATGATTTGCCTACAAAGTTATTCAATGAATTGTCCCTAATCCGTGTCGTTGTTTTTCAAGCCTCTTTAAATCAGGGTAAAGTGCCCCATGATTGTAAAAAAGCTAACGTAACTCCCCACTTTAAGAAAGTTGATAAAACGATTCCTGGTAATTACAGACCTGTATCACTTACGAGTATCACATGTAAATTACTAGAACACGTAATATGTAACAGAGTAGTTAACTACCTAGACTAATATAATGTCATATGCCCATATTAACACTGCTTTAGAAAAGAACAGATCACGTGAAACACAATTAATTGGTTTAATATATAATATGTCAAAAAGCTTAGACAATAATTATCAAATAGATACAATATTACTAGATTTCTCAAAAACATTTGACAAAGTTCAACACTTTCGTTTACTCAAAAAAACTTAACTACTTTGGAATCTCAGGTCACTTACATCACTGGATCCAATACTTCCTTTTGGGTAGAGAGCAAGCTGTAATAATCAACGGATCTAAATCAGAGCCAATAATTGTTAATTTAGGGGTTCCACAGCGAACTGTGCTAGGTCCCTTTCACTTAATAATGTATATAAATGATTTACCAAACTACATTACAGAAGGAACAAATTTCCATTATTTGCTGATGATTGCATAATCTATAGAACAAATAAATCAGAACAAGATCGCACACACTTAGAAAGAAAATTAGATGAATTAATAAAATGGGAAACTAACTGGAGTATGTCTTTCCACCCAGAAAAAAAAGTCAACTGTTAAGAGTAACAATGAAAAAGAAACAAACAAATTCAAAATATTTCATTCATGGAAAATAACTAATCCAAATTAAAAAGTCGCTAAATACTTAGGAGTAAAAATAAATGAGAAATTATCATGGAATTCCCATGTCAATGTTAATAAAACATAAAAAAGTATGCTTTAAAAAATAAACTTTAAAAAATGTAATAAAAATATAAAACTAAAATGATACCTCATCTTGGTGAGATCTTTACTATAATATGCATCTTCTGTATGGGACCCATCCAACAAAGAAAACATTAATAAACTAGAAAAATTCAAAAAAGACCTTTCAGATTCGTTACTGGAGAATTTTCAAAACTGTTAAGTATAAGACCATTAGTTAAATCATTAAACCTTGAAAGACTAGAGGATAGAAAAAAACCAAGAGTAAGGGACCATCCATAAATGACGTCACGCGATTTTGTTCCATATTTCAGTCCCTTCCCCCTCGTCACGCGTCGTCACAATAACTTAAACCCCCATCCAATATGACGTCATAAAGCTAACACACCCCCCCCCTTAAAAGTTGTATTTTCTATTTGAAAAAAGGGCATCTTTCAAATCACGTATTTGTCTTTTAATTATGTATTTAGTGTAAGGTTGCACTCTAATATCGTAACACGCGTAAAGCCATGTAAAACGTCATAAAATAAATTTAAACAAAAATCAAATATTTTAGTTGAACTTTAATTTAAATTTGTGAGTTTTTGTGTGAAGTCACATTTCTCAAACACTGCCCTCACCCTCGTCACACATCGTCACAAATGTGTGGGCCCCCTCCCCCCCCCTTTTTTTTAAGGTGCGTGACGTCATTTATGGACGGCCCCTAAAACAGTAATTATACATAAAGTCATTAATTCTAATTTAGAAATACAACACAAAGATAACTTAATACAATCCTCCGATACACAGAGGGATAAAAATACATTTCTTATTCCGTATGCAACAACAAACACATACACATTCTCGTTCTTCCCGACTGGAATTCGTGCATGTTATTGCTTGCCTGAAGAAACCAAGAAAACCAACACTTTCTAAACATTTAAAACTCTAATAACAATGCAGGACTAGACACAAACTATAGATAAGTGGAGGGGGGGGCGCAATATGTTATGTATAGAAGGAGCGTCTGTGACAGATAAATAAGACGATAAGATAAAACATTGCAAGAAATACAATGATATATTGTTACTTTTACTAGATACATTAAAACCAATTAAGAGTTAGCAGCGATTGTGTAAACTTGATAAACGATGTATATATATATATATATATATATATATATATATATATATATATATATATAAGACTAAAGCTCTCAGATTTTAAATACACATGCCATTTTGGAAAACATATCGTCTTTAAAGATCTAATTTATGATAAGCTGAATCTTTTAATTAGTTGACTTTTTTACAATTCTTTACTTGCTTCAAATTTAATTGAAGAAGGCTTTTGGAATAGTTCTCATTTTAAGATGCAAAATATTCAAAGTATTTGCATTATAGCAATCTTTTTTATTGATCATAATAGCTTTACCAAACTTTGTGTTTTTCTTTTGTGTTTAATGCTGTATTAATTTCAGGTGGAAAATAATGTTATTGTAAGTTAAAAAAGATTTTAAAAATTGAACGATATTTAAAGAGGCAATGTAATATTTCACAGTTAAACGAATTATATTCTCTGTTTTACAGATAAAAAGGAGAGTGATATTTAATTAGGCATAATATTATTCCTTACTTAAAATTGTTACATTGAATTTTCAATTTTTAAACAATTAAACAGGGATAAAGATGTAGTGGCAAAACAATTAATACATTTTAAATGACAGCTTGAAAAAAAATATCTTTAACAGGAACTCAATACTTATCTCTTTTAATGCTGTCGAGAACATGTTTTTTTTTCTCCATTATTACAATTTCTTTATTAATATTTAAAATTTCATTTTGCGATGTTATATTGATTTTTTAATCTCTGTAGTAACAAAATTGTATAAAACAGATTATTGTTTTAATTTTAAAAATGTGACTAATGTGTTAATATTGTTGCTAAGTTCTATGAAGATTTCATAAAAAATTACAATACCGATAAATAGAGGAAATAATTCGACATTGTGCATTTGGTCGCACAATCACCATACATCTCAACATTTTCTTCAGATCCAGTTTGACATTACCCCGCAATTTAAACATTATATGATTACAGCACAGCATTAGAACTTTAGTTATTCATAAAGAACTAAAGAAAGAATATTGATTATGTATCAATTCCATTCGAATGATTGTAAGATAGCCACAAGCAAATTTTTGTGACATTTGTTTTATTTTAGTTGTTACTCTAAATGTTAGTTCTTTATGAGTTAAACATAACGCATAGCCAATATAATTTTTGAATGTATACACATCAACCATTTTTTCACAGAAAAAAATCAAATCGTCAAAACTTCGGAATTTTTTCCAGTCGAAGCCTGACGTTATATAAAACCAAGCAATGAATTCATTTTATAGATGAATTTTTGTTCTTAAACTGAAGTTAAAATTTGGTTAAGTGTTGCCCCTTGTCGTTTTATATCCTAATAATGCGGCGCTCACCCTAAATTCTTAGCCCTTCCCTGAACTAAAATAAAATACTGAAAAATATATAATTCTTAAAATAAAGTCGGAGGTTAAGCAAAATGTGCATCATTTGAAATAACTGCAATACTTATTATTTTCTAAAATACAATAACACACTTGTGTTCAAAATCTATTTTCTACCACTTTGTCAGTTAAGCCCATATGTATTACACAAGTGCTTAACATGTTCATGGAACAATGAGTTTGACATAAGGATAAATACGAAAATCGTAACTGAATGATATTTATTTATTTATTCAAAATGATGCTTATAAACTTCCAGAAATAAAGAAACATTTTCATAAAATATTAACGCATTCTTCAAATGTACTATAAACTGTCTTTCCAAAAGGAATGTTATTTTATTTTCAAGAATTAGTATGAATAAGATAGATGTGATTATTTATATATTACACTAGCGTTATATTTTATGCAATGTAATTGGATACATTGTTAATTTAGTAAATATAATTCTGTGATGCATCGCTGGTGTAATTAATTATACGTTTATTATTTTAAGTTTAAAAATTTTCTAGTGTGGCACGAAATACAGCACAAACGGTAAAGAAATGTTCAATGTGTGTATATTCTATTTTTATACATTAAAGACGCTCATATAATAGTGAAGCTTAACGCATTTTAACTAAGCCTTTGTTTATGTATAGTCTTACATTAACATATAATGAAATAAATTCACGGCACCCATTCATTTAAGAACGTAAATAAAAATTGCACGAATTTTTGATAAATGTAATTACATATTTCTCAGTTTACGATGAAATCTGTACAATATAATTCAGTAAGACCAAAACCGCTCTATTATACTTTCGTGCAATAATTTATCCAATACAACACGCACAACGTTCAGTATTAAGCGCTTGTTAATATGATACTTTTCAATCTTATTCTTCCTTGTCTATTCTTTACACTTCTGCAAAGTTTATGGTTTTTCTACTTATTTCAAGGCTGAAGTAAAAGGGGCAAGACAAATAATTGGTGAGCCTTGCACCTTGAGATCAGTGGGGAGGTGGTAAAAGTCAACAAAAACTGCTGGTGTACCGATAACCTTGTTAGGTTAGACGTAAAAAAACAATTATTTTTAATGTTACCGAAAATTCATGCTTTTCCATTTATGAAAATGTGGTTTCCTTTTCTTTTTTTTTACTGTAAGTAATGTTTGAAATAACTATCGGAACATTTTAAAAAATATATTTTTTTTAAAATAAATAAAATATACTACAAAAATAAAAAAAAATCTTTTTTTTAAATGACAAAGTGATTTGCCTTCTCTAAAATGTATGGTTAGTCAATAAAACATTTCAACTAATTTTTTGTAAAAATCCGTATAAAATTTGGGTGGTGGCGTTTGAAATATTCAGTCAGAAAGAGTGTGCATTTAATATTGTGTATGTTTATTTCAAATTGTTTAGTTCTCTTTTGCAAAAAAATTAAAATAATATACCATGTTGTTAACTTGGCTACTACTGTTGATTGGTAAGTCAATGTAGTATATGTGCTCATGTAATACTAAATTTTGTATATGGAATTCATGTGATTTCCATAACTTGAAATATAATTTATATGTATGTCTAAACACAATTCCATATGCTGACATATAATAATTTGTCAAAATACATATTGGTAGGTAGGTGGAGAGATAGATAGTTTATATATATATATATATATATAAAAATATATATATATTTATATATATATATATATATTACTTCATTAGACAGTTATATGCATAAAAGAAAAGCTAACTGTATTGAAGGAGAAGAGTTTAAACTATCGATATAATAACAAATAAAAAATTATAGATAAAACAAACGTCTCATAATAATGTTTTTAAAATAATCAACTATCTCTTAAAATGTCTATTGAGTTTCAATAAAAATGTCTTACCAACCTCTTACTAACGCATTCATTGCATACTTTGTTATGTTTGGAGGATATGTTCTTTTTTTATCAGTATATTGCAGTTATGTAGCAAAATAGATACATTTTTATTTAAAAAATTGTTAAGAAAAACAAAACTGAATGCTAAAATTATTTAGCACAACCATGTCGCAATAAGTTTTTTATATATTTTTTTAAAGTACAATAAGACCTGAAATATTCAACATTCTGTAACTATACATACCATAAATACATATATTATTTTAGAGTCTTTAAATAAACTAAAGTAATGTTGATGAGACAAATCTTGTGCACACCCTCCATGAACTTTATATCAATTTTTTAATAGTTTTTTAATAATTTTTTTTCTTGTGAATAGTATACAATATTCTCATCAAAATTTAACACAAAAAATATATAGTGTTTAAGATGTCAACTCCATCTATGTTAGAATTTTTTAAAAAAGACTCTTAAGAAATGAAAGATTTTTATTGTTATTCACTTAAAAAATCTATTCGATTATGATACAAAATTTTATGTTATGATTTGTTTTATCTTTCAGAGAGGCTCGCACTTTTATTAACCCAGGAAACATGCGATACATCCAGATATAACTTGTACATTATCGTGGATAGATCCAGTTACATGGATTTAACTTTTACACGAATCAGACATTTCCTCACAGATTTCATCTCCAATAGAGATCAAACCGCACGTACTGCGATATACGTCATCGAGCCGTTTCAACAACAGTTTTTGACATTTTCAAATTACAGCTTAAATAAAGAAATATTTGTTCATCTTGATGAGTTCAAATCAAAATTAAATTTAAATGAACCCAACGAGAATACTATTTCTAAACTTAAAAAATCTATTTTATTTATAGAAAAATTTCTGAGAATGTATAACGCTGAAAAATTTGAAAGAAATCATTATGGTACTAACGAAACAATCTCATTGATATTTGCTTGGTTTTCAAATTGTTTTGAAAACTGCAAGAACACGATTCGATTTTTTGAACAACACGACTTTAAATTGGTGTCAAAGTTTATTTTATTTATACATACTTCAAAAAAATATTCACATTTTTCAAGTTCCAAAACAGCAAAATTTATTGATATTCATCTTCTCCCGCACGACAACTTTAGTGAAAATCATTTATTTTCCTTTTATATATGTAATGTATGCCCATCCGGCTGGAACCAAATGCCTACTGAATATAGCAATTTATTCTTAAATTGTTATACATTTTTTATTTCACCAATAAAACTGAACCGGAATGAAGCTTCAAAACAGTGTAAAAGTTTTTACTCAGAATTACCTGTTATAGAAACACTCTCTGAATTAGAATTTTTATTAGCCACATTACAGACGCCAATATACAATGCGTTATCCGAAATAATAAAACCGTATTTTATACACGTTGGACTATCAAAATTTAAGCAGGGGCAAAATACATTTCTGTGGACAAATAAACGACCATTTCTCTTTAGACAAAATATTGAAAGCCAAAATGATTTTCAAAAATGTGTTGTCTTAAAATATTCTAGGGAAAATGAATCTATCAGAGTAAGTGATCAAGTCTCGTGGGGGATGATTGATTGTAAAAAAGAAAAGACAGAAATAGTTGTCTGTCAGAGATCTCTAGATGAAATAGTTTATAAACCATCGTATTTAATTGATCAAAATAGCCATAGGTTTAAAAAATACATTTTTTTGTTTGGTCGTCAAAGTTATTTAAATGGATCCATTTACAATCATAATATTTTCATGGATAAAAAACTTCTGATAGAAAACAAAAAAATGATGTTTACTTGTGAGGATACTTCAAAAACTATGATAGCATATTCTAAACGTTGTGATGGCCAAAGTGATTGTATCAATAACAGCGATGAAGACAAATGTGGAATTTTGAATGCATTTCGTTCAGAAGAAATAGACAAGTTTTGTATAAATCCAAACGCCAATGATCGTTTTCCATTTACACAAAGATACTCAACCGACGCTAAGTGTGACGCACACCAAGACTGCCCTGATAATAGTGATGAGGAAGGTTGTGATGAATGTACGGAGAGACGATGTTCTGATGGTACATGTGTACCTAGACACTGGTTGTCTCGTGATGGGGAAGAATGTACATTTAAACAAAAACATAATGAAAATTTGTTCATTGAAGTAAGTGGAGATTTCTTTATCGGACCCACACAAATTGAAATTGTTTTATGTAACCTAATTGATGTGACAAGTCCAGTTACGAGACTGAAAAAATCCACTGACACATTTACATGGGCACCAAAATGTATTTATACTAGAGGACTCAGTGGTCGACCTAACGGTTGTAATGACTTGTCTCAATTGCATGACTGTGCCAACTTCACTTGCTCTGAAGAGTTCGTTAAATGCTATAATTCTTATTGCTTACCATTTTATTACATCAATGACAATGTTATTGACTGTCCTCATGGTGAGGATGAAGATCCTGACGTCTATAATAACGTAACTTGTCCTTTTCAATGTCTTAACTTAAACAAATTGTGCATACACTATGTTAATGTTTGTGATGGATTTGTCAATTGTCCATACGGTGATGATGAATTAAATTGTAACGTGTCATGTCCTCCTGGTTTTAAATGTTTTGAAAGTACCGTAATGCTTAATAACTTTTCTGAAATTATAGAAATAAATTCGTTTAGAATTTTTAACATCAACACAAAATTTTTGAATGTCAGTGGCCTTGACCTCTATAATTTGAATGAATTATATATTTTACCAAATTTATTAGAGTTGCATGCATCAAACTGCAATTTGAAAAGCTTAGACTATTTATTTATCAAGGGTTTTGTATGGTCACTGACTAAATTAGATTTAAGTTACAATAAGTTTACTGAGGTCAATTTCGAATTCAACTTGGATATGCTAAATAATTTAGATTTAAATATACGCGAAAATTATCATCTTTATTCCATCAAGCTAAACATTGCACACTTAAGTATGGATGTTTCAAATACAAATCTAACAATATTGGAACTTGACGGCCTAGAAAATAGAATAATAACTTATTTAAATGTGTCCAATACAAAAATACAAAATCTTGATTACCTGCTTGGAATAAGTTCAATATTAACTCTAGATATTCGTAATACAATGCTTAGTGAAAATTATACAATTAATTTATTTAAACAATTTAGCATAAAATCTGCATTGTATACAGATAATATTAAATACTGTTGCCCTCAAGTTGTTGGTAAAACTTTACGAAGAGAGAATTGTCACGCCCCGTTTGATAGTATCTCGTCATGTGAAGATCTCATTGGTGACATATTCAAGCGTTCACTTCTTTTCATTGTGGCCACATTTTCCCTGGTTGGCAACATCGTAGTTCTCTCCTTTAGGATTTATTATGACAATGGGATATTAAAGAAAGGTTATGGTGTCTTTGTAACTAACCTTGGAATATCTGACTTTTTCATGGGCGTGTACCTCACCATCATCGTGTCCGCGGATTTCTACTTTAGAGACAAATATGTTCTCTATGAATCAAATTGGCGTGCCAGTAATTTGTGTAAGATTTCCGGGTTTTTGTCAACCTTGTCTAGTGAAACATCAACTTTCTTTGTTTTATTGATAACACTCGACAGGTTTTTGGTGATAAGATTTCCGTTTGGAGATTATAGACTGACAAAGCGTGTAATTATTAATGCAGTTGTAACGTCTTGGGTAATAGGATTTATACTGGCATTAATTCCTATTGTATATACAGAATGGACAATCTACTCTTCCAATGGAATGTGTCTAGGTTTGCCACTAACCAAAGACCAGCAACAGGGCTGGCAATATGCTGTTGGGATTTTCATCGTCTTTAACTGTATTTTATTCTTATCAATTTCAATTGGGCAAATTTTAATATTTATCTCGATGTCTAATCAAAGAATGACTATGAACGCGGTCAATTCGTCAAGAAGAGAACAAGACATAGATGTTGCCAAACAACTTTTTTTTGTTGCTCTGTCCAATTTCCTGTGTTGGTTTCCAATCTGTGTCACTGGTTTGATGTCTATAAATGGACATAAAGTGAGTCCTGACACATACGCCTGGTTTGTTATCTTTGTCCTACCACTGAACGCCGCTCTCAACCCACTCATCTACACCATACCAGCACTATACAAAAAATGGAGAGAATTTAAAATGACTAAACACTCTAAGTCCTCGTGATGGGGGTTTTATTACAACCCTTTAGTTCAAATTTTATGACGTATGTTTCTTTTTAACACACATGCCAACAATCATTATATTTGAACACAAATAGTTCCACAGTCAATGAAAATGTTGATAAAAAAATAGTTTTATAGAGGATAAAATGTTAAAATATTATTTTATTAATAAATATCCTTTACCCTTTTTGTCAATTACATAATACCCGAAATATCATGTGATTTATAGAGATTTCGTTACGTTTAAAATTTTAAGATATTATTTATAATTTGAAATCACTATGTTTTATAAATGCATACTTATCTTCATTACATTATTGTTTTAAGGACGTGTTTCACGAATATCCTTACACATTTGACATTGTTATTTATAATTGTGTACTAGGCTACATCATATTTAAGATAGAACATATTTAAGAAAGGGAATGAAAGAATGTTATTTTTTTTAATGATTGTATAAAAATGTATTATAATAATTAAATTTTAAAATGGATACTATATGCTTATTTTTACAGAAATTTAAACAGTTACTTCAATAGAAAAAAAAGAAAATCACGAGAAAAGAAAGAAATATTCTGATCTTAATGAATTACAAGCTAGATTACCAAAATAGCTGAACTGTGAACTCTCCCCATCCTTTGAAGTACTTTTAGAAGCCTTTCTAAATCAGGATAAATTGCATCTTGAACAGTTACTTTATCGGACACTTTTTTTCCGACAACTTGCATTTAAAAAAAACTAAATGTTTTAAGACTTTTAATTTTTAAAAAAAAACGATTTTTTTTTAAAGCAAGTTCAACCGTGTTTAAAAATTATATTTATTTTATAAATAGCAGCCTACTGTTAAAGTTTCTCCAAATGTGTTGTTCAGACTACCTTTTTTGTTTAGCTGATGATACCTTATAGATTGCCCCCAAAGTGGGCTATACACTAAATAAATTATTTCTTTTCCCCCAGGTTACCTCCTTTCAGGTGATAACTTTATGGTTATTGCATTCGCGGCTCATTCTTTTTGGACTGTTCAATAGCCACATTTTTTGGGCTTTACAATAGCCACATTTTTTTGGCTGTATAAAAGCCACAATTTTGGGCTGTGCAATAGCCACATTTTTTTCGCAGCTGCAGTGTGGCGTGGGGCTGGGACATACCGCTGCTAAAATTTTTCAGAATTTTCACACTTTTCGTTTCTTACCTCTCGGGAGATACCTTTACGGGTCCTACTCATACTTTTACGATCTTTCAGTCGTTCCCCTTTTTTCGAGCTCTATATTCGCCAACTAAACGTATGTTTTCAATGTATTAATATTTTATTGGTGGTATGATGTCTTGATATTCCACTTCTCCGGCTTGCTAAACCGTTGCCAGAAGACCACCTCGTTTGTACATCTCGGTTGAGAAATTTACTAGTACTGGAATGGTGCACTCGGGCTTTTTTCGGGCTCCATAATGGACTCTTATTTAATTTTTGGCATTCCGCTGGCACAGCGTTTAATTTAAGTATTTTCATTTTACGGGACCCTTTTCGTTGATTTATTACGGATGCTACCCTTGCGGGCTTTGCCCTTTTGTGATCAACAATAATCAAACACATTTATTTATTTTATTTTTTTATTATTATTTTTGTTCTCCAAGCCGTTACCAAGGGTTTTAACTTTGCATTCCTTTCCTGCGCTATAATGTACAATTATGTGTCTGTAATACGTTTTTTTTAAGAGTGATCTAAAAGCTCAAATAACATTTCCATGGTCCCTTTTTCATTCTGTTTATGAAAGTGTTTAGGCACATTTACATATATGGGATTTAGTGTGATAAAGTTAAGATAATCTTAAATTACATATTAAAATGGTGTAGCGAAAATTAATAAATAAAGAAAAAAATAAGTAAAAATTAATATTATAATTCGTAAGTTTAAAATGTCCAAAAATATAACGATTGCAAAAATAGTAACGATTTTTTATGTATATTATGAAAATATTGTGAGTTGACTTTAGTAAGCAACAATTCTCTAATTTATAATTACCGAAGAGTTGGTGTGTTTTTAAAACCCTTATATTAACTTCACTGCCGTCTCATGGGCGGGCGGAAAAATAAAAGTAAAAAATGACATACTTCCCATGATGCCATCGAGCTGAAATTTGGCACATGGACCCGTCTCACCAAACAATGCATGGTATCGAAATTCCAGATTAATCGAGTAATTAAATTAATGCATTTTTAGTTTATCTATATAAAACTACATGTCACGGTCGCTATTGTTTACATTTTACGGGTCACTTGACTTCACGCCAGCCATCGGTGACCACATCTCGTGTTTTAACCAGATGAAATTCACTCAGTTTCATGCTGTAAATGTTTTTCGCGATGGGAAATAATCAATACTTTAAGTTCTGTCTCCTATGTAAGGGATTTAAAGTCAAAAACTTTGTTTTTATGGATTTGATTTATTTATTCTGTGACACCCCAAGAAATGCCGGATAAATAGGATATCTCTATTATTATTTCACCAAAGTGATTATGTGCAAGAAAGCATGACGAATGACCCTTGACAGCGTCGACCAATCAGTTCATTGTTGTCAAGCAAATGTGGAGGAAAAGGGTAAGTGGTCATCGAGACGATTGATACTTTTTTGAGTTCGCTTTCATTGTTCCTTCACAGAATAACATGCATTTGGTAGTGAATGGTTATTACATCAGCCTTACACGGGGAAAGTCCTGGGTTCAAGCCCCATCTGAGACATTATTTTTTAATTTTTAAAAATGTTTATGTTTTGTGCCCATTCTTTCCCCCTTTTTTTTATCGAACTTGACTTCACAACATGGCTGTAAACTTTGTTTCTCAACATTTGGATAACATCGGCGACATGCTCTCCGTTGTTCTCAGTGACGGAAAAGCAGTCAAACACTCTCTTCAACAATACGTTCCGTACATGAATACTTTAGGAGTAATTGGTGGTGAGGCAGAAATTATCGCGATGACCGAAATACTTCTCGCAAGTGTCATCTTACCTCTCCTCGAGTTTACAATCCTGGTCAATATTTGTCTATATACCTGTTGTTAGCGTTCCTTCCGATCATGGCCATGACGAAGTTCACTTGCCTCTCACATGCGATTACTTTCTGGTGCCATCTATTGACCACGGTGGTATGTCAACACTATTTTCGCAGCAACCTTATCACACTGAAGTGACGTCACCTTGCCACTATCCTGATAAACTTGTACAACCGTATTTAAAAACACACTCTAATGAACGAACTGATTTTACAGAAGAATTTCAATCCTCCATATATATATATATATATATATATATATATATATATATATATATATATATATATATATATATATATATATATATATATATCATACATATATTTACCCTCAATTATGTATGACTGACTCACTTTGGCCTAACGCTAAAGGACATAACTCTGCTTTATTTAAAATTGAAAATATAGACATAAAAATCATAATCATTTTGGTTTCCAGATTAACAGTAACCAAACAACGTACGAACTTTTGACGTCAGCATTTGTGTTGTAAACAGTGCTGACTGACTCAAAGCGTTATTTTTTGGTGTAGTAATTTGGTGCGCTGCTTTCTAAAATTAGTTAACAAATCGTGTGGTGATTAGCACTGTAAAAAAATATTACATAAATACTTTGTGTATATTTTAGGAATATTAAGTATTTATCATAAAAGGATCAGTTACTTGGGCTTTTGACCCCAAAAAAAAATTAGGCGCCATAGGCGCCCTACAACCCCTATTATAAAATACTTGGTCTACATTTATGGAAATTTAATATTACGTATTTATCATACAAGGACAGGTAAGTTGGGCTTTTGAATAAGGTGGGCGCGGTAGGCGCTCTAAAAAAGTGGGCGCCACGGCACCGCAGCACATCCTAGTATGTATATATGTATAACCAGAACAAGCACAAGACCAGTGCAAATTGCCTGACGAATGACCCTCTCAAAGGTCGGCCGGCCAGTCACATTTGTCTTATGGTTGGCAAGCTCAGGGGGTGTAGGGTGGAGGTTCAAGTAGCTAACCACAGTGCGTATGTTTCGAGACCAACAATGCGTCAGCGGTTCTCGAGGTTCATTCGCATTGTTTTGATTTCTTCGTGATGTAGTTTATGCCCGTTTCCCTCACTTTCTTCGCACTATCTATGAGCATGTCTGTGGCGTATCCTACGCCGTGGGTTGCATCTAGTTTTACTTATTTTCCTAAAAAGAATCTTTCTAGTTAATAGTAATTTTTAAAAGGAGTCTTAATTGCATTATCGATAGTATATCTGTATAATTATGCACTATATTTTAATGTAAAATATTTTTTTGAAAATAAATGTATTTGGTTTTTAAATTTCTTATTGTTATCTAAGAGTGTATTTATATACATATGTTTGTCTGTGTGTCGTACATAACGCGTATCAGAACACAAATTTTCTGTTTATTCACTTTATACTATACATGTATTTATCTATTGATATTTTAGTCTTCACTAAGGTTTGTTAAGAAGGATATTTCTATTTTGCATAAAACGAATATTCATAAAGTAAAATTTTAACAGGACAAAAAAGTAAAATATAATATAAATATAAAAAATAATATTACCTAACATGATTCATTTGTAAATTTTTATATATGTTTAACATACTGTGTTTTAATTGTTATTGGCAAAGTCATAAACTGAAGGCTTTTTTAGCGTCAAAATTTTAAAAAAACTACAAATTAAAATGTAGCTTTGACTAACAGAAACTGAACGTTTTTGTTTAACAAATTACTCGGCTGAAAGGAAACTGGAAACTGATTTTTTTTTCGAAATAAACAATCCATCGTTCTTTCAAATTACACAATAGTCTATAACCTACATGTTGAAGAAAGTCAGTAGCCCTGAGCATAAATCTCTTCATAGGTCTCCCTTGGAAACTCTCTCAGCAACTATGCTTCCCCTCCCGCTCAAGTGACATAGTTAGGGACCAGCCCGGAAGGTTTCCTCTGATGAGGCCGCCTGGGCATCTTAGAACAAGGTCTATGATACCTACCAATAAATTTGACCTCACAAGCCTGGGTATATTTTCCCTACTTTGACTCGCTGCTACCTCGCCACCATCCCGACTCATCATACCAGTATTAATAACCAAAAACTATCACTAGACGGGGAATTATCAGGAGGATCAACCTAAGGGCGTTAACCCCGTTGGAACGTTTCCTTAGAGTTGAGGTCCACGAAGTTCTTCACGGTACATTTTGATAATCCGGACTGCAACTCCCAGCCCTAAACAGTACCACTCACTAGATGCTAATGAGGGGGAAGCAATGGTCCGCAACGGTCCGCAACGGTCCGCAACGGCCCTCAACGTATGCTGTATTTTTCCTCATCGACATTGCTACGATGCTATGTATAAGATCTGTACCGTGACTGTAATCATATGATTTAGTAGCATCTTACGGGCCCTGGAAAGTGTGCACCGGACACTGCAGGGGTCGGAAATTTTTGGTTTCGACACGGTACTGTTCTGTGACTCGAGATCAGCCCTCGAAGTCCTGGCTAGTGAGAATCGTAGTACCCACCTGGTTGACGTCATCTTGGAAGACGTGGGTAGACTCGAAAGACTTGGAGGTAAGGTAACAGTGCAGTGGATCCCGAGCCACGTGAATGTTAATGGCAACGAAAAAGCAGACTCCCTGGCCAAAGCAGGTGCAGCACTGCCCCAACCAGAGACCCCAGTCACCTATCTCGGGGCAAAAAACTGGCTAAAGGACCACTTTCGGAGTAAGTGGTACCAGGAGTGGGCTGACAACACAACAGCCAGAGGGGTATTCGCTAACATGCCCAGGCCAAGCCGTTCAGACCAGTGGTGGAACCTGAGTCGCAAACACCAGGGTTTGGTGACTCAGATGAGAACAGAACATTGCCCAACCAACTCTTACTTTCACAGGCTAGACCACAACAGGGACTCGAACTGCCGTCATTGCAGCCAAGCCCCTGAGACAGTCGAACACCTGGTGACGTCTTGCCCGGCGCTCGATATAGCCGGGGGGGTGAGGGAGGCGGGCGAGTCCCATGTGAAGACAATGTTGTATGGCAATGCTCAGCAGATGGAGCAGATTGCCCAGGTTCTAGCCAAGGCCTTAAGAGATTAGTCTCAGGCCTACAGAATATGTGTTTAGTTTAGTAGCATCTTACACTTAACCGGAGTTCTGCCATACCCACCAGGGTTTATTGGTTTCGGGCTGCGGTTACGTCCGCGAGCTCTTCTCGTGCTCCGAGCCCCGTAGAGGCCAACCCTTTTTGCGCAATCAAGAGAGTGATATAAAATTAACAATGGAACTAGGAACACTTTTTAAAATTACCATTTGTAAAGATGAATGATTTTTTTTTAATGGAATATTATTTTTCAATTTTTAAATAAAAATAATTGGTTAAAGAAACAAGGTTCATTTGTTTTGTAAGAAGAATGTATACGATAATTTGCGTCGTCTCAGACTCTGCATAATACTGTAAGAAGATATACGAAATTTGTCAACGGCATTCAGAGATACCTCAGGGGCATCACCATCAATGACCAATGTCTTTCATGCAAGTGATCTGCTAGTGAAGAATACAAATCAGCACACGTTTTCAAGTTCACGTGCTCATTTTGTAGAGCTTGACTGAATCTCTGAAAATCTAACACTTCATCCCAAAAGACAAGCGTGAGAGCAAATTCTAATTTTTGTATCTTCCTTGCAATTTTTCTCTGCTTCTCTTTTGGTGTCCCCCTTCTGTTACAGGTCTTGTTGTAAACACTCTAACGCTTCTATAATGTGGGGATGAGACTTTAGAATAGCTTTAGTTCCAACAGCTTGTGCTTCCCATCTGGTATCGGAAGTGAATTTACCAGCTTTCACTCCACAAAGCATCCTTTTAGAATCTTCCATCTGTTGGTTGAAGCTGAGAAAAAAGTATCGATCAGTTGCCCTGTATGGAAGAAGTTTACTGCCTCTAAACAAGAATTAACGACACTTCTGTCTACCAGATTTAGTGAATGGGTAGCACAGGGTATGTAGATAGAAAACTAATTTTCCTCTAGAATTTTGTTCTGCATGACCTTGTAATACCAAGACATATTAGCTGCGTTATCAGGGACTGACCTCTGTATTTCGCAAAATCAATATTGCAAACTTCACGTAAGTACTGAAACTCCTGCTTAGCCATACCTTCACAGGTTTGACTTTGCGGCTCCAAGAAAGTAAAAAAGCGCTCAATGGGCTCTCTATCTACCACATATCGAAGAATGAAATATCTGGTATTGACAAGCTGAAATAACCGGAAGCCTTTACTTTATCTATAATTACTTGATGGACTTTCGTGGACATAATTTTAATCAGTTCTTCACATATAGTTTGGGATACATAAGAAGGATTTCCTTTTCCAGAATGTCCTTATTTCGCAATGTGTGATGCTAAAAATGGATAAAACTGACTGACCAACTCCAGCAACACTAGAAAAAGTCTATTTTGTAAAGATCCAAATTTGTCATTTGTCCCTTTAAAAGCGATTTCAGGGTTGGATTAAGATTGCACGGGGCCCCTGGCTGCAATTCGACCTGGGGCCCCGTTCAGCCACTTTATTATAGAATGTAATAAGTGAGGGGCCCTTTAGTTTAGTCTTAAATAATTGAGGGCACTTGGCTTTAGCCCAATCAGCCTTCCATTTAATCCGCCCCTGTGCGATATAATATTACACTTGCGATTTGCTGACGTCATGTCGATTGTGGACAATACACAAATTTTTCTTGAGGACTTGTGTTGCCCCCCAAACGCTTGGTACCCAAGGCACGTGACTTTTTCGCCTATAGGTTAATCCAGCCCTGGTTATTTATCAAAATCATATCAAATTACATCACGTGAGCTATAAATCAGGTACTACAACAAACATTTTATAGGACACATAAAAACAAAATATCTTTAATTTATATTTTGTTGTGCCTGTGTGTGTGTGTGAGTGTGTTTGTCGTGACGTGGTAATAAAAATTTCCTTGCTGGCCTTTCTTAACATCTTTTTCTGCATCGAACTTGCAAACTCTCATAAATCACTATAACCAACATTTACCTCACATCTCATGTAGGCGGCTGGGTACGAGACTTGTGTACGCCTGGGTAGTCGATTAACAGAATGTATGATAGGTTGAAAGTAAACTTTTCCACGTGTGGATATGTGGATAAGTACATAATCGGATTTGTGGAAAGTATATAAATGAGTTGGGGGATAAGTAGATACATGTAAGGCCCAGAATCCCAGCAAACAACTGAGCTCTCAGCGCTTTACATGTTAAAAAAATTAAGAAAAAAAAACGAATATATATATATATATATAAATGCATTCAATTAAAAAAATCAAATCCTACTTAAAACAAAACATATGATTACATATTGGTACACAAAAAATAAATGGCTCTTGACCTAATTTGGTTCTGGAGAACTCGATGGCTTCTATTAAAATGATATGGGGCATTGAAACCACCATTTTCATTCCTTCGCAGCCAGGTCACAAATATCTTTTTAGTATAAGTTTCATACTTAATACCTATTAAAATTTGCACGATTTCGACAAATATCCACACATATATTCAATATTATTAAGCTTAAAATCAGCAGGAATTGCGTCTTGTCTTGTCTTATCTATACAGACGCTCCTTCTATGCAGAAGATAGTTGCGTCCACAGACCATGATAGATGATCTGTTTGGCAAGTGAAGCAACGTTCACAGGCCACGGCTTTGTGGGTTCCACGCATTACCCAGCCGCCTAACTACATGTTAGTGTTAGGTACCCATTCGGAGCGGGGTGACTCAGGGACGCCCTAGGCCCCGGGAACAAGCCCTTGCCTTCACACGGATTCGAACCCGGTACGACAGTCCAGTGCGCTGCCACTCGACCACCGCGTCCCCACCGTGTACATTATATATTGCACTGATTAGGCTCGGGGCTTTTAATATTGTGTGCTTTTTTGTCAAATAGAATAAGCTATTGAAATATGATGTTATTATTAAAACCACCGTGAAATTGTATGGGTTTTGTGAGTATACTCGCGGAAAGGTTTATAACATAAATTTGTTTTTAAAAAATCACTTTATAGGGAACGAGGCCTCAATGGACGGATCTTGACTAAATTGGTACAAAAGAATTAGATGAACTATAGTAAAATACATGAATGGCAAAATGAATCAGAACCCATGACCAGCAAAAACATTTGCCTTTCAACAAATTTCAGGCTGTACATAGCCATCGTTAAAATCACTGTCCTGTATGGATGGCAGCTCTAGACACTACTGGCAACCACTAAAAGTAAAGCTGCTTGCATTTGAAAATAAACGAATATGATAAAATCTTCATATCTCCTTACTAGAACACAACACAGATGAGTATGTCTGGGGACAAAATAACTTTCCTTGCAGGGTGTCAAGAAACCATTAAAGTAACAAAATGAGTCGCAAGCTGACAGGGTTCAATCTTGTGCGGAGACATGATAGCCTGACAAAAATTATCCCCCAAGGCACTGTAGCAAGGGTTCGCAGATGAGATCGACAGCAAGAAAGTTTGCCTCATAACATAAAAGATTGGGTGTGGAAGAGTTTGAATGAATAGTTTAATATGGAGATCGTTGTCGGTTCATGTGGCTAAGCGCTTTCAACAACGACGGCAACGGTTCCGAGACTAATTGCAATAATGATTAAAATACGACAGAGCATTGAACTATTACAAGCCGGTTGAATATTTTTTTTAAGTATATCTTTATGACATTATTTTCTAATTTCTCTTTCAAAGAACTTGAAAAAAGTGCTTTGCATAATTATCTATATTGAAAAAAAAACCGTTTGGAACTTTGTAACTTGCAAAGTTTAAGCAAGGGAACCATTTTTTTTATTTAGTTATTAAAAAATCAAATAGGAATGTTATTTATCCGATCACTCTTAAACTTTGGGAAGTACGCAACGTTGAAGCTTTCAGTCATAAATATTTAAAATTTTTATATTTGCTGCTCATTTAAAAAAAATAATTTTTTTTTAAAAATTTGTCCTCTTTAAGATAACTGCAAAGCTAAATGGGTAAGCTGGTATAAATATATAAACCAAGAAAACCATTGCAAGAAAACAATTCTTAATATATATATATATGTATATATATATATATATATATAGATACATATTATATTTATATTCATATATATATATATATATATATATTATACGTTTTATAGCGAGCATTACATATGGCTTATTTATATTTAAATTAATATATTTTATTACATAATAAAAATAACCCGTAAAAAACAAGTTTTTTAATTATAAATCCTTTTTATACGACACGTAACTAAAAGAATGTTCATTATAATACGCAGCGCAAGACCATCCAAAAATACAAAATTGTAGTTATGTCTCGTAAAACGTGTTTAATACAATGCGCACCTATCAGGAATCTAATACATAATCGCCCTCCCTCTGCGTGTGTCTCCCCATCGAATGGCGCGCAAAAAGGCGCTCAAAAGGCTCGCAAAACGACGCGCAAAAAGACGCGTAAAATTATTATAACTAAATTTAAAAATGTCGCCTTAAAAATATTATATGACGTCATTTTTTAGCACAGAACGTCAAATACCGAAACAACGCACGAACTATGCGTGTGTGTGGGCCTTAGCAGGCTTTTCCACTAGTATGTTTATAAAAAGTGTGTTAAATAAAATACGCACGTTATTGCGCGACAGCAAAGGTCGTTCAATATAATACGCACCGCAACACTC
Source organism: Ampullaceana balthica (assembly GCA_944989445.1). NCBI lineage: Eukaryota > Metazoa > Mollusca > Gastropoda > Lymnaeidae > Ampullaceana > Ampullaceana balthica. The sequence continues at coordinate 924,898 of CALYLW010000029.1, forward strand.
TATCTAAAAAATAACATGATACATAGAGATAAATAAAATAATCTAAAAATTCAATAATTAAATTACAGTACATGCGATCGACCTGAAATTTTGAAACATCGTTTGTATCATCGGCACGATACTGCCAGCAACATTTCTGCTCGCTAGCTTAAAAGGAATTGGGTTAAAATTGAACTAAAATAATTTGAATGAATGGATATAATTCTTAATTAATGGTTGTATGATGTGTAACTATTTTATCATTTTCTTCAATTTAATTGAATAATGCAGAAGTGCGTCGAAATCGGCAGCATAAAAATACGATATAAAGGTGTGCTTCCTACGCACAAAAATTTCAGGCCTTACTGGTGCGTCATGTTCAACCTGTATATCAAACATAGAGAACACACATTATGTAAATAAGGGCGACTTAAATGAACGGCAATTAACATCTTGAACAGCGTAGGTTACATCTAACAGCAGCAAGCAGCGATTACTTTGAACAGCAGCCAATACCTTGAACAGCAGCGAATACTTAAAATTACAGGGAATACCTGGAATAGCGGGAAATTACTTCGAAAAAAATATTGCTATGCTTTTGTTATTATCCTATTCCCTTCTCCACCCAAGATTTTAGAAAATACAATAATTCAAAAGTTGAGAGAAACAAATTTTCTTTCGATCTGTTAAGTATCATACAATTTCATGCTACGGTCACCTTATTCAGTGGACCTGAATAACATGTGTAAAACCGTTACTCAAATTTATCAAAGATGACCTTTACAAAAAAAGTAGGAAAATAGATGCAGTAGCGTCTTTATTAGTACGAGGTAGTACAACTATATTTTCTTTATAGCATCAACATATACTTTCGGGCGAAAAGGGGGGGGGTGGCAATCTGGCTTTTGCTGTTGAAGATCCTATTCTTTGTGTCAAATTATTTCAACATTTGCTTGAACATGATATGATGTTAACAGCAATCGATATGATAATACACAGATGCGTTTGTTTTTTTTCAGCTGAGTCCTCTATCTATTAAATCCTCATGTTTCATAGCCAATCACGATCCGACAATTTTCTGAACATACACCACAGAGAGAAACTGTATAAATTTTACACTCACAGAATGTAAGGAATCTCGATTACTGTGTTCTTTTACTTTATAATGTTGTAAATGTAATGGAACATTTTGAATTATTGTACTTATGCTACTCGTTATAAAGTGTAGAATATGTTACAGTATATAGAAATTACGCTATTTTTGTTTTATAAAATACACACCTTCTTTTAATAGCAATTCTTACCAAAATTATAAATTATACAAAACTATTTTTTATTCACAAAGAAATGCGGGTAACTGCAATTTATTGTTTTATTCTTTTTACAATATTTTTTCATCAAGGAGAAGTAACAACTCCCCTTTTAAATATAATCAATATTTAGAATAGAGCATTAAAAAGAAGCTTTAGTGTATATATAATAAAAATGTATGGATGAATGCATTTTTATATTGATGTAAATTATTGAAATCTTGGCTTAAAATTTAGGAATATAATTTAAATTATAGAAAAAATGTCTAATTAACTACATTCTACATAATATCTGTAATTAAATACATACACATATACTGTTATAAAAATATAAATTTATTGCAATTATTTTCAAATGATATAAATATTAGAGTTTATTTTAATTTCAAGTTATTTTTGTTACTTTAAAAAAATTAGGATCAAAATCAACATTTCTATATGAAGAAAAAATTAAATGGGGGTAATTATCTAATGTAATAATAGAGTGTTATATATAGAATCACATTTATATTATAGTTGACATGTTGATAGTGTGTTGGTTTTCCTGTTTCATGACCTTATTCCAAACGTGATGAAGGCAGGTTCGTATGTATTTCTTGCATACCATTTGAACAAGTAAAATAGATTTCCACTAGTTTTTAGTGTTGTACTTAAGTACTAATCTGTCGTATTCCCAAGTTAGAATTTAATGCCATTTGTATCATTAGGATTTATGTATGCCATCCTGTGGTTTTTCTAGGTTTATTGATTTAACTAAGTGTGTTAATATTGCCAATTGTCAAGAAATAAATGTTTGAAACTTTTAAAAAAATGTACTAGTGTATTTATAATTTCCTTTTTAGATGTGTGACATACAGGAGGTACAGATTCTACTATTGATCTGATCAATGTAAGATATTACTTTACTTGCATGTTAATTACATCTCATTTATAAGGCATACAAAGATAATTTTTCAAAATTGTATATAAACACAAGGATTTTAAAAAAAATTATTTTTTTTATTATTTTAGATTTTTATTTGCTTTATTACATACATAAAACATGACCATAAAGAAATTAAGATATAAAATATACTTAAATTTGCTTTATCGCAAAAAAATAATTATCAATATTATGAAGTAGAGATGTATGTATATATTTTTTTAAAAATCATATTATTTTTTGTAACAATTTTGAATTAATTTTTGCAAATGATCTTGTCAAGCTATGAATATATAATTTTTCAAATTAGAAAAAAAAACTCATACATGTTACATGATAATGTGTGCAATCTTGGAAGTAATAACTATTTTAAAATTTCTTATATTAACTTAACCGTCTTGTCTGTCTTATCACGCGGAAAAACAGAAGTTAAATATGAGCCACTTCCGTGATCCTATCGAGCTGAAATTCGCACATAGGCTTTTATCACCTAACAATGCATTCTGTCAAATTTTAACATCAATCGAATGTAATGTCATTAAATTAATTAATTTTTAGATTATCTCTGTGTATCTCTATGTAGCATGTGAATTTTAATGTTTATGCTAGTCTGTCGAGCAGTGCGAATTATATTGAACATAATCAATACTTTGAGTTATGTCTCATATATAAGGTATTTATAGTCAAAACTGTGTTTAAACGGATTGTTTAATTAGAGTTCTAAATTTTAAAACACAAAATTATACTTATAATATAGGGGCGTTCCATAAATGACGTCACGCACCTAAAAAAGAGGGGGGCGGTAGTCACACTTTTGTGACAATGCGTGACGAGGTGGGGGGGGGTTGAAGAAATGTGACGTCCCATCAAAAGGGTAACTTTAAATAAAACTTTCACTGTATTATTTAGTCGCTTACAATTTATTTAATGACTTTTTTATCTTTTAAACCATCAGTGCTTCTCAAAGTGCCGGTCCGTAGGCAATCAGACGTCGGTTGGCGTAAGTTATTAAGAATGAAAATTAAATCTAATTATTATCCATCAGTTTGAGAACCCACATGCCAACGTATCAAATTGTTAACCTGCGTAGTTTGATGTTGACACCTACGTATTTGTGATGTAACAGCAGCTCCGTTTGGTTCTCTTACGGGGGGAGTCTGCGAACTTTTTTACCCGTTACCCCAAAATATACAAGTTTATGTGTGCGTTACCCCCCCCCCAACAGACTCGAGTTCCTGCCCACATGATTCGGGTGGGGATTTGGGGGATCGTCATTTCTCGGGGGGGGGGTCGAAAATGCAACCGGTGATTTTTACAAACATGATAAGTGTCTAAAAATGATATGAATAGGATTATGTTTAGATATTTTAACTCAAAACGACACGGAATATCTATTTTTATGGGGGAGGGGGATCTATTTGATACAATTATAATCGTCTTGAGCTTGATATAATTGTTCGATTTGTTTTTTGGTCTAACTCCCCTGGTCATTCTAGATAAACAGTATTCATTAATTTTATTGAATGCATCACATTCTTGACATCGCAATTCGAGAGTAGCTCAAAAAACGTTTCTTCTTAGCTCAGTTTTTAAGGCATTAATTTTATATATTACAGAAAGGGTACTTGATTCAGTCAAGTCATGTAGATTAAGATTATTGTCACTCCTGTCAATATAAATTAAAGTAGGGTGGATTTAGGTGTCTTCGTATAGAACGTAGGTAAGAAATCTACATAGTTGTCAAATTAAAAAAAATTCGCTTGAACAAACAAAGCGTAGAGATGAAAAAAAACCTCTTAATATTTTTCATAATTGTTTTGATCATATGATATTTTGTTCATTGTATCTAACAAGAAAGTTATTTGAAAACTTCATTCATTAAATATTGTAAAAGATATAGGTAGACTCCTGGGCTATAACACACACTCGGCTAGAAGATATTTAGTTATACATGTACATGCAAATTAAATCTCTGACACACCAATGTAACAATAAGCTGTGATTACATTAAGGGGTGACCGGATATCTGGCATGCCGGATATCCGGACTAAATATTGGGATTTTTGCCACTTTTTGGATTCAGCATATACATGAGTCAGACCCGGATAGGATCCGGATATCAAATGTAGTAAAGGATTATTTGATATCAAATTAAATTAGTATTAATAAGTTTATAAACAAATTATATAAACGTTTTTAAAACAGAACATTAAATTAGTACTATATAACAAAATAAACAAATTAATGTGCGTTGATTATAAAATCGTACAAATCCATGGAAAATATATTAAAACAATCAATTTCAATACGATAAAAAATATTAAGTTTAAGAGTTACAAGTATAGATATTACTTTATTACATAGGATAACAAACTAAGTTAAACTAAGAACATATTAAACTTAAATCGTCGGTAGAAAGGAACACTTCTTATTATGGCTTCAAATCACGACTTCTTGTACACCACACTACACACTCAGTACAATACTGTTCGCTTGGTACACACTACAAAGTTCGTTGAACTTTTTTCAAGTTCGTTCATTCAACTCATTGTAAAATGTTCATTACTGATGTTGACAGTGTCAAACATTGTCATTTTGGATAGCAAAATCTCTCTATATATTGGATAATAGATATTTTAATAAAGAGTATTAAATACTAACTAGAAAGTAGTAAAGTACACCCCGTTAGCTCTTACGCTTAAATGTGGAGATATCCGGATCCGGAATCCGGATCTGGCAAATATTAGGACAAAACTATCCGCGGATAGTAAAAAACCATATCCGGCAACCCCCTAGTTCCCATATACATGTTGAATCATATAATGGGCCAACAATAATTCATCTTCGACCATGCTATAACATGATCACTTGCAACCTACACGAACAATTGTAAACTATTAGTCAGTAAGACACACAATTTCAAACTATACGTTTATTATCTTTGAAAGTGGTGAAACAACTGCCATACAAACCCATATAAAACGAATTATGTCCTGAACACTCATAATGTCTAGCTACGTCACTGCAAATTAGATTGTAGAAGAAACTTTGTATTCTTCACTGGCTTTGTAATCGGTAATCAATAAAGACCTGCATAAAACGCAGCAAAGCTGGATAAAAACAGTATATAATTAACATTAAAATATATGTGTATAGATATAGCCAAGGAAGATGTTGTCTAGAGAAAAAATATACAATTTAAACAGGGGAAAATAGAATCTTTCGTGTCTACGCGTTACTCATATTACTTCAATCTCCTTGTTTAGCCAGATCATCTAGAGACTGTAATACTCTGTTAAGGTATACATCACGTGGCTGGAGTTTTATTACAAGGGGACTCAGTTTGTAAGTTGCTTTGGGATATTTAAAGATGTAAAAATACTTTTTACATCCTTATCAAATACATTTTGTGTAATTTTTATTCGATATTCATTACACGTGATACATATTTAATATTTTGGTGTGAAGCAAAAATTTTACAGTAGATTATATTTTAAAGATTTCAAAATTTCGACGTCAAAAGTTAAAAACCATATTGTTTATTGATGTTCAGTGTAATCTACAACTTTCTTATTCCATTTTTTTGTGATGGCAAAACTTTTGTAAGACAAAGGTAGTCTGTTTTAATGTGAAAAATAAACATAAATTACTGTTGCAACTTGAATCATATTTTCACATTTTTTCGGGTGTTCTACCACAGACTATGTCAGCACAAGCAACTCACTGGTTTGACACGGACACTGTCTGTAAGCGTGCCAAGTTCCTGGCTGACGAGGTCCCGGACAAAGAACTGTTTGTGTTCTATGATGGAGACAAAAGGGAGACTTACACGGCCCGGGAGCTCTACACGCTCGCTGGGCGTTTGGCCAACAGACTACGTCAGCAGGGCTTCCGGCATCAGGACGTCATAGCCAACACACTGGACAACTCTCCGGAACGTGTAATCACAGATCTGTGCATTATCCTGGCTGGTTGTGTCGCAATGAATGGACAGGTCAGTGGCACACGTGTGATTGAAACGTTAACGCATTACAGATAAGTATAATTTTTGAAGTATTTGTATCGTTATGAATATAATAAAGTGATTGTTTTTAAAATTAACAAAAGAAAAATAAAATTAAACATGTTCTAAAACGAACAAAGTACCCCTTATCAGGGGTATTAGAATCACTGTGAGTGAATGCTAGTTGACTGTGTGAACACTAGCCACGGGAATAATGTTTTAGTGAACTGTTAGTAACAGTGGTGTGTGACCAGAGGACACGCCAGGGTCAGTTAAGAGCATTTGAGGGAGAGTTGGTTTGTCAGACCGGTCGGGGTAGACCGGGGAGTTACAGTGAGACAAGAGTTGAGGGTTGTAACGTCTTATCTTATCTTATCTATACAGACGCTCATCTATGCAGAAGATAGTTGCGTCCACAGACCATGACAGATGATCTGTTGGCAAGTGATGCAGAATTCTCCGGCCACGGCTTTGTGGGTTCCACGCACTACCCAGCCGCCTAACTACATGTAGTGTTTGGTACCCATTCGGAGCGGGGTGACTCAGGGACGCCCTAGGCCCCGGGAACAACCCCTTGCCTTCACACGGATTCGAACCCGTGACCATCGGTACGACAGTCCAGTGCGCTGCCACTCTACCACCGCGTCCCTCAAGGCCTAAGCAGCGGACCACTACTGACAATTGTTCCCTTGCCGTGCCTGAAATTTATATATAATTATAATTTGTATATATCTAGTTACTAGTAAACATTTATTTAGTAAAACTAAGCTAAAATGATAATATTTGATTGCTCCAAAAAACAATATTCAATGGGAAAGGATTGTAATGGCTTTATTTTGTAACGAAAAAATGTCACTTATACTATATTATAATGATAGTATTATTCAACTAGGTTGTACTGGGGTGCTTACGGTGCCCACTTTTTCAAAAGCCCGAGTAACTTACGTGAATGTTATTGCATGCGTTCGAATAAGTGTGTCCAAATACCAAAAATTGGTTTGTGAATGAGTTCAATAAAAGGAATGAATAATTAAATTTTAGTTCCTTATACTGATTAATTTTTCACAAACTTTCTCTATATGCAACATTTTATAATTTATAATTATAAATCCTCATGTATAAACCATTAACATGGACACATCTGATGTATACTTCATTGCGTAGTCAAATTTTTAACTATTAACGGCAATTTTTACATTGTTCCTTTTTCCAAAATTAAAATATATGCTCAAAAAATGCCGTCATATAATATTTTACGGCGAGAAACACCACACGCTCTGTTAATCACAGATAATCTGTTAATATCTATACTAATAAATAGAATTTAAAAAAAGATTTTAAAAAACCACGTTTTTATAAGCGGACTAAAAAGAAGAAAATAATTTAAAACTTGTAAGTGGAAGTACTTTGATTTAATATGACTAAAAACGTGGGGCGGGCGCTTATGAGGTTTTACATATGCGGTTCACTCATTCTCTCACTTATAGATCTCTCTTTTGCCTTCTAAATTAGAAATCTACAATTTTTATACCAAACACCCACCCCACGTTTTTAGTCATATTAAATCGAAGTACTTGAACTTACAAGTTTTTAATTATTTTCTTCTTTTTAGTCCGCCTATAAAAACGTGGTTTTTAAAAATCTTTTTTTAAATTCTATTTATTTATTATTTTTAGTCCACTTATAACAACCTGGTTTTTGAAAATATTTTTTTTACCTCTATTTATTTTACCAAACACCTCACAAGCGCCCGCCCAACGTTTTAAAAACATTGTGATGTGGTCACGGGGCGAACTCACAGATGTCAACAAAAGCCGACGGTACAGATGCTTTTATATAGACTATAAATAAACTTAAAAGTTCAATAATTTAATAACGGTACATTTGATCGATCTGAACTTTTTATACAATGCATTGTCATCCAAGATCTATCTGTGGTAAAATTTTCAGATCTCTAGGACCATCAGAAGTGGTTCAATTTTACGTTGGCAGATTTGAAAAAATCTTGGACAAACAATGCTCAACGAAAGCGAGTTAATAAAAACGTGGTAATAAAAGGCAAAGCCCTGACTGACAGACTGACTCATTCATCACTAATTCTCCAACTTCCCGTGTAGTTAGAAGCATGAAACTTTGGGAATTTGTCAAGTAACCTCTCACGACGAAAATTGGAGAAAAATAATTTTAAAATTCCCGCTCATGTGGGGCCGGGGTCCAAAAAAAATGTTTTTTCCTTATATGGCCTTTATCAAATATGAAAATCACTAATTCCCCTGTTTTCTGTGTAGGCAGAAGCATGAAACTTTAGGAAGTTGTTCAGTACAATCCCGCGATGGTAATGGGACAAGAAATATTTAAATTATCACTTCCTGGGGGCCGGGGGCCAAAATGAAGTTTTTTCCTAATATGAGCTATATAAAAACTGAAAATCACAAATTCTCATGTTTTCCGAGTAGGTAGAAGTGTGAAACACTGGGTAGTTGATAAGTACACTTCCGCAATGGTAACAAGCGAAAAAAATAGTTAAATTATCACTTAATGGGGGCCGGGGGCCCCAATGTAGTTTTTTTCTTATATAAAAAACTGACTCATCACTAATTCTCCAAATTCCCGTGTAGGTAGAAGCATGAAACTTTGGGAACTTGCTGAGTACACTCTCTCAACGATAATTGGCGAATAAGAATTTTAAAATTCACAATCTTGGGGGCCTCGGGCCCAAAAACGCTTTTTTCCTTTTATGGGCTATATACAATATGAAAATCACTAATTTTCCTATTTCCCGAGTAGGCAGAAGCATGAAACTTTACACAGTTGTTGAGTACTATCCCGCGATGGTAACGGGTGAAAAAAATATTTAAATTATCACTTCCTGCGAGCCAGGGGCCCAAATGAAGTTTTTTCCTTATATGAGCTTTATAAAAACTAAAAATCACCAATTCTCCTATTTTCCTTTTAGGTAGAAGGATGAAACTTGGGGTAGTTGTTAAGTACACTTCCAATATGGTAACAGGTCAAAACAATAATTAAATTATCACTAACTGGGGGCCGGGGGCCCAAATGTAGTTTTTTCTTTTATTAAAACTGACTCATCACTAATTCTCCAACTTCCCGTGTAGGTAGAAGCATGAAACTTTGGGAAGTTGTTGAGTAGCCTCTCGCGACGACAATTGGCGTTAAAGAATTTTAAAATTCCTCTCATGGGGGCCGGGGGCCCAAGAGCGTTTTTTCCCTTATACTGAAAATCGCTTTATTCTCCACTTTCCCGTATAGGTAGAAACATGAAACTTTGGAAATTTGTTGATTCGACTCTGTCGATGGTAGCATGCAAAATAAAATATTTAAATTATCACTCACTGGGGGCCGGGGGCCCAAATGTACTTTTTCTGATATAAAATCTGACTTAAATCTAATTCTCTGATTTACCGTGTAGGTAAAAGCATGAAACGTTTGGAAATTATTGAGTACACTCTCTCGATGGTAGCATGCAATAAAAAATATTTAAATTTTCACTCACTGGGGACCGGGGGCCCAATTTATGTTCTTGTGTAAAAAGTTAATCATCACAGATTCTCCATTTTCCCGTGTAGTTAGAATCATGAAATTTTGGGAAGTTGTTGAGTACACTCCCGGAATGGTTACAGGCGAATTTTTTTGGTTTAATTATCACTCACTGGGGGCCCGGGACACAAAAGTAATATTTTTAACTTATATGAGCTAAATTACCACACACAAAAACTGGATACCGTGTAAATGTAATTTTACAAAACTTGGAAGATAAAAACTTGATGGCCTATATTAAAATTCGTTAGGGCATTAAAATTATATTTTTTTAAATTTTTCGTAGCCGAGGGCCCTTAATCTCTTTTTTGTAAACGTTTATGACATTTTAACCATTCGATTTCACTCAATTTCTATTTAAAAAATTTTTACTAACAAATATATTCATCATAATCCAAATTGAAATAAGCTGTTGTTTTGAACTATACATATTATTCCCGATAGGGCCCCCGCCCTTATTTTAGTTTTTTAAAAGACGTATTAATTGTAAATGTATTTTATTCATCCCACGGCCATTAAACTTTAGGAAGTTTTTGGGTACGCTCCATCGAAGGTTTCTGGCATTAAAAGTAAAAGTTTTAAAAACACCACTTATTCCGGGCTGGGGGCCCGTATTCCATATTTTAACATTAGTTATATAAATGGTAATTTAAAATGTGGCTACTGAGTAAATGGATGAAATATGGCCGAATTTGATTTAAAAAATAAAATAAAATTATATAGGGTAATGAACTTCTAACGTCTGTTCCTTTGGGGCCGGGACCCTTAATATTTTTTTTCGTAAACACTTAAAACTTTGTTACCTAAAAAATAATTTAAATAAATATTGTCACATTTCTCTATCATGACCTAGATTGAAATCCTCAGACCTTATGAGATATGCACATCCTGCATCCATTTTGCACGGGGGCCCGTAATGTCATTTTAGTACCCATTTTATTTTACACAACCTTTACAAATATTGATAAACAAGTATATCAATCATGTTTCAGACTGAAATCTATTGGTGTTTTCAATTGGTGTGAAACGGGGTTTCAACGCTTACTAAAATTCTAACTTCCATAGCGTAATGCGGGGATTTTGCTAATATATTATACAAGCGAAATGCCCGTGCTATGCTACGGGGTAAGCACAATTAAAAAATAATTTTATTTGGTTTTGGTTCTCTTAATTGCCCTTAAAAATGAGTGTAAATGCATCATGAATTCAGGGTAGTGATAAATCAAACCCCTTCTTTATAAAAATCACGATATGTGTGTCGAGAAAATGATCCATTTAAATATTACCCATCAATTTTGGTATTTCTGCTTTAATAACGCATGCTTTTCTCTATATACTCTACCAGAATAACAAAGTTCCTTAATAGTTAAAAAATTCTAATGGGCAAGGCTGAATTTCTTTTCACATGACTCATAAAATGAAAACAATATCTTTCCATATGATTCCTTTGGTTCTAGGAAAAAGCTCTCCAAAAACACCCATAACATTTTATAGTCTAAGCATTCTAACACACCAAAGCACAAAGCAATAGGCCTAAGAAATAAATATGCATCTTGGCACTGCATACATTGTGGGTTGCACCAAATCAGTTCATATTTATTTAACTATAAGGACCTTATCACCACAAACTCTTACAGTGTTTTGGCTAACCCTATTATAAATAAACCACTAGATAAAATGAAACCAACCACACAAACCCATAAAATTACCCATAAAAAATCTAATAATAATAATAATCAAAACATTCTCAAAACACTAATAGTTAATTTCCAAAGCTTAAAAAATAAAATTCCAGATTTAGAACTACTTATAAAAACAGAAGAACCAGACATAATTGCTGGTTCTGAAACTTGGTTGAACCCCAACATATATAACTCTGAGATTTTAAACACCAATTATAATATTTTTAGGAAAGACAGATCAGACAATTATGGAGGAGTGCTACTTGCAATTAAATCAAATATCATAGCTGAAGAAATTACTACACAGCAAAATTTTAATATAGAGTCTATTTATTGTAAAATAATTACACCAAACTCATCCCCACTTATTGTAGGCAGTATATATAGACCTCCGAATACAAACCCAGAATACATGAACAATCTTTGTAGTCAATTAACTTTCATAAAAGAGAATAATAAAAATGCAGTTCTATGGATTATGGGGGACTTTAATCTTCCAGATATAAATTGGAAAAATTATACAATTGATAACCATCAAACTAACAAAGAAATTAATGAACACTTCCTAGACACTATAAACAACATAAACCTAGAACAGATAGTAAAAACAGCAACAAGGAAAAATAAAACACTAGATTTATTCCTAACAAATAGACCAGGACTAGTGTTAGACTATAAAATAATTCCAGGACTGTCCGACCATGATATTGTTAGGGTCACCAATACAATAAAAACTAAAATTAATAAGATACCTAGAAGAATAATCTATCTTTGGAATAAATGTAATTCAATAAAACTACACCAATCAGCGGCTAACTTCCAACAAACTTTCCTAAGTAAATTTAACACAAATAGCCCAGTAGAAGAAATTTGGAAAGATATAAAAACAAATCTAAAAACTATAATGGATGAGAATGTTCCAACAAAACTAACATCAAATAAAATTAACAAATGCTGGTTCAATTCTAGATTGAAAAAGCTATGCAAACTAAAAGAGAACTTATTTAAGAAATATAAAGCTACCAATTCATATAGGATACACAAAAAATACTTAAAGATTAAACACTTGACACAAAAACTTAGTCGGAACCTCCAAAATGAATATATAAACAATGTAATTACCAAAGATAACAATAAAAACTTATGGTCCTTTATCAAATCTAAAAAAATGGAACCTTCAGGAATAGCCACACTAAAAGGCTCAAATAATAAAACCTATAATGATAATGAAACTAAAGCTAATATCCTTAACACATATTTTGCATCATCTTTTTCTGCCTCAGGCGACAAGGAAGTTTTAATAAATTTAAATAAAATGGAGGAAATAGGTAACATAACTGTAGATGAGATAGGTATACATTCACTCCTAAAAAACTTAAAAATAAACAAAGCTACTGGCCCAGATGATTTGCCTGCAAGATTATTAAAAGAACTAAGCAATGAACTGTCCCCAATCCTTGTAGTTCTCTTTCAAGCCTCTCTAAACCAGGGTAAAGTGCCCCAGGATTGGAAATTAGCTAATGTAAGTCCACTCTTTAAGAAAGGGGATAAATCAGACCCTGGTAATTACAGGCCTGTATCACTTACTAGTATCACCTGTAAATTACTAGAACACATAATATATAGTAGAATAGTTAACCACCTTGACAAATATAATGCCCTATGCCCACATCAACACGGCTTTAGAAAAAACAGATCATGTGAAACACAATTAATAGGTTTAATAGATGAACTATCAAAAGGCTTGGACAAAAATGATCAAATAGATACAATATTACTAGACTTCTCAAAAGCATTTGACAAAGTTCACCACCTTAGTTTACTTAAAAAACTTAACTACTTTGGAATCTCAGGTTCCTTACATCACTGGATCCAAGACTTCCTTTTGGGCAGGGAGCAAACTGTAATAATTAATGGATCTAAATCTGCACCAATAAAGGTTAACTCAGGAGTTCCACAAGGAACTGTGCTAGGTCCCTTACTCTTTTTAATTTATATAAATGATTTACCCAACAACATCTCAACAGGTACAAAAGTTAGGCTATTTGCTGATGATTGTATAATCTATAGAACAATTAAATCAGAACAAGATAGCAAAATTTTACAAAAAGACTTAGATGAATTGATAAAATGGGAAACTAACTGGAGTATGTCTTTCCATCCAGAAAAGTGTCAACTGTTAAGAGTAACAAAGAAAAAGAAACAAATAAATTCAAAATATTACATTCATGGAAAAGAACTGACCCAAACTAAAGATGCAAAATACTTAGGAGTCTTAATAAATGAGAAACTATCATGGAATCCCCATGTCAATGAAGTTATTAAAAAATCAAACAAAACCTTAGGCTTTATAAAAAGGAACTTTAACAAATGTAATAGAGATATAAAACTAAAATGCTACCTCACTTTGGTGAGACCTGCACTAGAATATGCATCTTCTGTATGGGACCCATCCACCAAAGAAAACATTGATAAACTAGAACAAATTCAAAAAAGAGCTGCCAGATTCATTACTGGAGAATATTCGAAACTGACAAGAGTAACACCATTAGTTAAATCATTAAACCTTGAAACACTAGAGGATAGAAGAACCAAGAGCAAAGTAGTAATCATACATAAAGCAATTAATTCTAATTTAGAAATACAACACAAAGATAACTTAATACAACCCTCAGATAGACATAAGGATAAAAACACCTTTCTTATTCCGTATGCAAGAACAAACACATACAAGTTTTCCTTCTTCCCGTCCGGAATTCGGGCGTGGAATGGGTTGCCTGAAGAATCCAGGAAAACCAACACTTTATCAACATTTAAATCTCTAATAAAAATGCAGGACTAAACACAAACCATAGATAAGCGTAGGACGCAATAATCTTCTGTATAGAAGGAGCGTCTGTAAACAGATAAGATAAGATAAGATAAGCATGAAATTAGTTCAAGATGAATAGGATATTGTTTGAGCCAGATAATATTTACGTGAATATTGAGGCCTGGGGATGGTGGAAAATAAGGTTTATTGGTTTAAAAGACACATTTTCTTTTCACACGAATAAGAACATAAACAATGTTGCTTTTTAAAAAAATGCTGAGAGATTGAACTTCTAATAAAATTTATGTCATTTACAATGGCTTCCTGCTCTTTTTTTCTAATAGTAAAAAGCACTAATTGGGCTGAAACTTGTTCCACTAAAATAAACGGATTATTTTTCTTGGTATCTAAGCCTTTTTCTTCATTGCAGCTTTTTCTAGCTCATACAATGATTTATTTTTAAGTTCATAATATAAAACATTTACTATGTTGGGATTTGATTTTAAATCAGAATGGTTAAAAAAAATATTTTTTTAAAAAGTGTATACAGTTTAAAAGAAAACTTCCATTTAGTTAACCCCATGATCTGCCTTTGAAACCAGTCTTTATTCCTATTGTGTACTATTGATTTAATAAAATCAAAGCAGCTTGTCACAAAATGAGTTTTTGTTAGTGTGTTTTTTCGGCAGAAAACGCACTTTCTGATGTTAGATCCTATTTATAAGTCATAATACCCTTGATGTTTCTGAACAAATAATATATTTACACTTTAAAGAACATTACAGTTTTTAACCGAAGCGTATGCCATGCAACCGCATTGTTCAGGAAATCTACCCAATCTTTTTTTTTAAATGGACGTTTCATCATTCGTTAGCTCTTAAATACATGTTTTTAGGATTACGTGTTCATGGGTAAAGCTCTCCAAAACATTCTTTCTATTTCCAGGCTAAGAATGACCTTAGTCAAATGAATGGGACATATTTTTAATGCGCTTTATATTATTTCTGTGAATATTGATGCTAAATTAAGGTATGTATGGGTTTATATGTTTTAAAGAAAGACTTTGAATCGCTCAGTTTGGGCTTAAAATTTACCCTGCTGGTTTAGTTTAAGTTATTCAAAAAGTATATAACAGTTACTAAGATATAGTGTTTATGCCACCCAGGATATTATTAACAATATAAAAATAACTGTTTCATTTATTAGCTACACTCTTACGCCCGTGCATATAACCCCTATATATAAACAATTTTCGTCTCTAACAGTACGGAACTTTTTTTTTCATCATATATTCCTTTGGGGCAGTTTATGGAGCAATCGTTCCAGACAAAAAAATTAAGTACACTATTTAAGCACCTAAGGTAAATAAATCTCCAACATAACAAACACTTTCATTGTTTTCTTTACTAATCACTTGCTTCATGTATCAATCACCGTTCTGTATGTATTTTCTATTTATAATTTTAATTTAAGGGAATTTAATGTTGTTATTTGCCTTCATAAATGTGACTTATTTATTAAAACATCATACCAGCTTGCAATATAATTTTTCTGATGCAAAAACCGATAGTATATAACAATAAAGAAAACACCGTCAAGACGTAAATTGAAACATATAAAGAGCTCATGGGAAGAAATGGCTATTTCACATTTTTGTAGTTTTGAGATATTCACTTTTAACTTTCAAAATTATATAGATTTCGTATAAATTAACTAAATAGATTTGAATTTTTAATAGGGTCAGAGACATATTTTTTTCATAAAACCTCTTACAGAGCATTCTATTCTTGATTATCTATCAGATACAGGGTATGACTGCAAAAAATTCAAAAAGTTTTCCTAAATGTCAGTTTATAGAGCAATCGGTCCTAAACTCTCTCTTGTATTATGTAAGCACATAAGGTAAATAAATCTTACACCTAACAAATATTTGCCATTCTTTTTATCACAAATCGCTTGTTAAACACAAAAATGCGGTTTATTTTACAGCGTGCTCATAAAAATTTAATGTTATGCAATTTTGTTGTTGGTATAAGCCATTATAAAATTTGGTTCCATCCAATTATATATGTAGGTGTATAAAAACTTATATTAAAATGTAAGTTTGATAATTCGTCTGCACTTAAATCATTTTTTAAAATATATTGCTATAGTTATTTACAGTGGCTAAGATAAAATTAGTTCGACCCAGATTTGGGTGATTTTATTAGTGAAAGAATACCCTTCAACATTTCTCAAAGGTTCCCTCCCCTTTCTATAAAAATAAACGTGCCACCAATTAGCCTAAATCTTACCCAAGTACATATTATAACTATATATAATGCAATTTATTCATAAAAAGGGCATGCAAGTTATTTTCAATGTTTATTTTCCATTTTTGCGATCCATGAAAGCGATCGTCCAACTAATGCGCAGCGCTCATTTTCTTTTCACATGAAACATAACATAAAACCTTACCTGAAAATAAAATAATGAGAAATTGATCATCAACAATTATTTCAGTCATATTCAATGACTTTCTTTGACCTTTCCACCAAGCAGTGACGAAGGAGGAATTGGCATATATAAATAAATTTAAAGGATTTTTGCTCTAAGCATTTATAAACATTTGCTTCATGCGCCAAACACTGTTTCGTGTGCATTTTTCTATTTATAATTTTATTCCAGCTTGCCATAGTGATTGTTATAATTTTTTCTACAGATGACACACTCTTGCGATGCTAGTTCCGATATTATACCTAGGTCTACACAAACTAATAGTAAATGTTCAAATAGTTTTTCATATATTCCTGCAGTTATATCGCAAAGATAGGACTTTAAATTTAAACAAAAAACTCGGCCTAATTTATGTTATAAGCATGTTAACAGTTGGTAAGATAGTGCTAGTTCCACCCAGGTTTCGGTGATGTAATTGAAAGTTATTGACGTCGCCATTACTAAAGAGAAGTAAGAAATAAATGTGCCGCCAATTAGCCCCGATCTTAACCCAGTGCATATTGTAACTATACATAAACCAATATCTTCTTAGAAAGACCTGGTAAGGTCTTTACAATCTTTATTTTCACTTTTAGCATTCAATGAAATCAATCGTTATTTCACAACTAATACAAACACACACTCACACGCACACACATACATACATACATACACACACACACACACACACACACACATGAACACACTCGCGTTATCAACATAATAAATAATAATCAATAACATCAAATAAACCATTGCTCTTTTTACATTGTTTCCTTTTCTCAATTTATTAGTCCTGCATATTTTTTCTTGATTTCTATGTGGGTGAAGTAGGGATTTGTCTTTCTTTGATTAGATTTTATTATAGATTATTTTTATTGTAGTTATAATTAAGACCAAAATTTGTTTTTTTAAGGAAGGGGGTTAATGTCACGTGTGAATCACGAGATTGAGGACAGGGACAAAGGTCACGTGACGAATGTGTAAAAGAAGGTTCTAGAGAGAGAGAGACAAGATGGTTGAATGTGTTGATGTCTCCACCATTTGAAATTTAAAATATATTCTTGCAGATAGTGATTTGTATAATCATCGGATATTACAGTATTAAAGATCACTTTATTAACATAAAGTGTTTCAAGGAATCATTTTACGAGAGATGTTATTGTTTGATAACGCCTACTAACACACATGAAAAGAGATGTGTGACAATTACCTTATGAATGGTTAGAAGAACGGGATCAATTATTTGCTTTAAAAAAATTGCCTAACAAAGCTTGATCAACTAGAAGTTTAAGAAATTGATTAATTATATCTCCGCCGCTGCTTTTTTCTCTTTCTTTGAGCTTGCATTGTATCCAAATTTATCCTCCGCCAACTTCTTCAGTGTGACTTTATCAGGTTTCCCATTGTAAGTTTTTGGAAAATCTTCCTTGAAGATCTTGTTTGCCGAAGGAAAAGATAATACAATAGTCGTCTCATTAAAACATGAAATGCAGAGCTAGAAACAATTTTAAAATGATTTTAAGCTACCTGGTAACATAGTATTGTAAAGTTTGGAAACATTGAAGCTCCATTAACAGAGTTAAGGTATTTAAAGACAAAAATATTCAAACTTTACTTCATTTTCAAGTATAATAAATTGTATTAACATTATATTTTTTAACAAGTTTTTTTGTAACAAAAATGTATATATATCTAATACTGTAAAAGTTATTTGAAAAGAAGAATAATTAAATGTACAATTCGTAAGTGCAACTTTCTCAAATCTATGTGACACCTGGCACGTACTAGATAAAATGCTGGCACTGGTGTCATGCTGCTACACACGTTGGGTAGAAATATACTTCGACAATAATTTTCAATTTCTTCCTGGTCGAGTTCACTTCCGGATACAAGTTTAAGACATGCGCAGATGTTCTGACAAATTACTGGATCTGACACCTGGAGATTTGGTGTAAATAACATACATTTTTCATGATTTTAGACGTACTGTTTGTGTATTATATGGTTCTAGAAATGTACCCGCGCTTCTACAGCGGGATTGTACTGCCCTATAAGGTTGAATACGTATTTGAAAATAAGCCAATAACTAAATGTTAAGTATATATGTGAATGCGACGATTTAAGTTCGGCCTTCTGGTTATAACATAACTAAATGTTGTGCTGACTCTTTGTAATGCAACTTTCAGTTGGTCAGAAATATACTTATGAAAAATGTAAATCTCTATTCCTGAGACAATTTTACTTAATAATAAAGGGATCATTGAAACGTAACGAACGATTTGAAAAGGGCATTAATTTAATTTAAAATCCTGCAAAAAAAATATTTCTCATTGCTATAGATTCAACTTATCAAGAGATTACGTTCCGAATGAAACTCATGTAGTCTTTAATATGCTAGTGGAACTTAAACGAAGAAGGTAAAATGAATCAATAAAAAACCAAATTAAACTACATCAAACGAATGTTTAAATCCCTTTTATTAACTTCACCGCCGTGTGGGACGCGGTGGTCGAGTGGCAGCGCACTGGACTGTCGTACCGATGGTCACGGGTTCGAATCTGTGCGAAGGCAAGGGTTTGTTCCCGGGGCCTAGGGCGTCCCTGAGTCACCCCGCTCCGAATGGGTACCTAACTACATGTTAGTTAGGCGGCTGGGTAATGCGTGGAACACAAAGCCGTGGCCTGTGAACGCTGCATCACTTGCCAACAGATCATCTGTCATGGTCTGTGGACGCAACTATCTTCTGCATAGAAGGAGCGTCTGTAAAGATAAGATAAGATAGGTCTCTGTCTCTCTGTCTCTCTGTCTGTTGTTCGTCGTCGTGGAGGCGAAAAAAAAAGTAAAAAATGACCCACTTTCCGTCATGCCATCGAGCTGAGATTTGGCACATTGACTCGTGTCACCAAACAATGCATCGTATAAAAATTTCTGATCGATCGAACGTACCGTAATTAAACTAATGCATTTTTAGTTTTTCTCTATACAACGTATGTAATTCAATATCAGTGTTTGTTATTGTTTTTTTTCACGTGACAGTTCAGTCTCGCTTTGGCGCACCCGTCGTGCCCACACTCCCTCCCGTACCTTCCCCATTTTTAAAGCCGGGGGATATCACTCGGTGTCAGTCTGTAAATGTTTTTTGCGGTTGCATAATCAATACTTTTAGTCATGTCTCATATAAAAGGGACTTATAGTCAAAAACTTTGTTTCTACGTGTCTTTTTTATTATAATTTTTCTTTTTTGTAACTTTCATCCAAACGGTCCCATTTTGCGATGGATTCCAAACTCTTACGTGTTGCTGTTTCACCAACAGCAAGGGATTCAATTCTTTGTTGATTCCCGTTTTCAGATAAGACATTATATTTAGTAAATTATATCATTAAGCCCACTTTTTCTCTATCCAGGCTCCCATTTTTTCCTGTTTTTGTTTCTGGAAATTAGATAATTTATTTGCCAAGTATAGTTAAGATTCATTCATTTGCTTAGAAACGTGTGTGAAACGAAGATATACATTTTTTGAAAAAAAAATATTTTGGTATCCTGAAAATTGGTGGCTGGGTAGCGAAGTCAATAGTGCGCTCGCCCCACAAGCAAGCCGCCCACGCAAAACCACAACAAGAATGACACGCTAAGAAAGCCCTTCGCTGACCTGGAAGGGCTTTGGAGCACCCACCTGGTATACCAAGCCCCGAGTAAGCCCTACTGGAAACAGAAGAAAGATCAAGGCAAGGTCACTTTTCAAGCAAAGGATGGTCATGGGACTTACATACTTATCCTGGAAAGAAAGTAGTGGACATATTCACTTCCCATTGAGATAAAGATTCAAATTAGTTATCAGGTTCATGTTAACTTAAGTTTAGTATCCATTGGATCCATTGATCCTGTAGTCAAATATTATACTGCAATAATATAGCTGATATAAGAAAAAGGCGATGTTTACTCAATATTACTTTTAGTTCAGAATTCAGTCATGATTATTTTTTTTTAGTATGAGTCTGAAAATAAACAGACTTTTATTCAAATGGGAAGTTGGACTCTTAGTTAGAGGGGGCTTAGGTTTTATTAGTATTGAAAAGAGGCACTAAATGAAGTTAATCAAGAGAATTTAAAAAAAAATATTAAGAAAGTATCTCATTCTTTATAAACTTTCAACACACTTTTTAGAGTGAATATATTTTAATAATGTTATGTATATATGTTACAGGCAAAGTGTGAAATGCAGGCTTTCTATAGAATGCCTTGGAAATGTACAGAATGTCTGATGGTTTCGGGCAAAGTATGAAATGATTGCTATTTCATACATTGCCTTGGCATTCTATAGAGTTGTTGTCCGGCAGAGTATGTAATTGGCCTACCCCCGCCATTTTTCCAGCCACTGATGTTGGCGATTGCGATTTGGTCGTTGTTTGATGATGGCGATCGAAGCCTGTGAGTGTTGTAAGTTATTGTAAGATGTCGTTTAGCCGGTACGAGGTTCCACTACCAAATCACAGACAAGATTGCCAAATTTTTTCTCACGACGTCAGTTTATATCATTCGGCTGAGATTCCACAGACTTTCTCCCATAACATTTCTACTTGGATTGCTGTGTGACCATGTCGGAAGAGAATGTAGTGCTAGGACAGGAATCATGCCATGCTGACAGGCAACGACGGTTCTGCGATGATTTAAGTAAGAGCCCATTCGGCTAAAAACAGCGTTTTATAACACCGAAACTGTTACTGGACGATGTGAAAATGGCTAAGACCACCATTAAGCAAGAAACACGTGACTATGGGCTGGTTAAACACTATGATGTCATGATGGCGGAAAATAAGAGTAAGTTGATCTACCCTGTTAACGAAGTCGTGAGTGCCATTCTGTTTTACGTCGCGGACTCAGAGATATTTGACGTACTTCATAAAGTCCATTTGGCCATTGGTTATGAAGGACGGGACAGAATGTTGAAAGAAGTTTTACCCAAATACAAGAGCGCTACCCGTCCTGATATTTAACTGTGTATTAATTTTAGTGAACCTTTCCAGAAAAAACAAGAAGGCGTCAAAAAAGGCATTGTGATCAATCCAATTCAACTCTTGTTGTCAGGTCGATCTCATCGACTTTCAATCCCGTCCTGATGGGGTATACAAGATTATAAAGGTGCATCAAGATCATTTCACCAAGTTTGTAGTTCTCAGGGCCCTGAAGACCAAGAGGGCACAAGAAGTAGCATACCGGCTCGGAGACATATTTACGTTGCTTGGTACTCCAATGATTCTACAGTCCAATAACGGCAGGAATAATTTGTAAGCAGCTGAAAGGAGTACTGCCCCACCTTGAAGATTATTCATGGTAAGCCATGCCACATACAAAGTCAAGGAAGCGTCTAAAGAGCTAACCAGGACATCGAAAATATGCTTTGTGCTTGGATGCAAGATGACATAAACTGGCCACTGGAGTGAGGGGTTACGGTTTGTCCAACAGAGCTTTTCATTCTGGGATTAAAAGATAACAATACAAAGCTCTCTTTGGCTGCAGAGTTAAAGTAGGCCTCACAACGTCGACCCTACCTGACGATGTTTTACAAGATGTGGAAACAGAGGAAGACATCGAAAAAATAATACAGATCCTGCATCCTGTGTTTTATTTTGTGTTACTTCCACTTTAAGATACGTATTTATCAATAAAGTCTTTTGTTGTGCTCTTTTTACACATTGCCTAAACGAAATCCGGAATTCTAAAGAATGCCTAGGCAAAGTATGCAAAAGTTTTACAAATTTCATACTTTGCCTGAAACCATCAGAGTGCCTGATTTCACACATTGCCTGTAACGTATATATAGAGAAGAACTTTAAAAAAATATCAAAAGAAAAAAAAACCATTCAACTTCTAATGTTCATTACTGTTGAGTTGATTTCACGTTGAGAATTGCTTTTCTCATGAAACTCACTTACAACTTTAATGGTACTAAATAAAGTTAACTCCCATTTTTTTTTAAAATTTGACAACTGCGTCATGTAAAAAAAAATTTTTATGTATGACCCCACATCGTTAAACTATTTAAAGTAATAAAATATTTGTAACAGCAGCTAAAAGTTAAGGACCTACGCTCCAACCTTCTCTCTAAAAGGCAATAGCTTCTTATACTAAAGAGCTAATAAAGTAAATTATAAATGTTGTAAATGTAATGAAGTTTCCAAAAGAATTTAAAGCAGCTTACTCAGTCTTATTTAAAAAGTTTGCAATAAAATTTGCGCACATATTTTAATCAGTGAAAGTTAATTTAAAGGCGGGCGCTTAAAATAAAGTCTTGTAATGAAGTAATGCTCTAAACATAAATTATATAATATACTTTTTGATAGTCTTTATTTATTAGTGTTTTAATATGGAAATGATATATAATTCTTTTATAAATTTGTATCTTTGTTAGACGATTTAAATTTACGGCTTGTATGTTATAGATATAATTTTAAAACGGAATTCAATTATGCTTTGGATCATGTCTCCCGATGGGACATCCTATTTTGTAAATTATATTTCAAACACCAGATTTAGTTTCTGAAAATAAATAAAATATTTACCAATTTTTTTTTAAATGACCTGTTTGAATAAAAATCTATTTTTAAAATGGCTTTTGCTATTCCGCTACAGCGTAATGCCCATGGCATATTCAATTCGCAGCCCAACTTAATTAAGTGCTTTTAGGTTCACTTGTATTGAGTTTAATATACTTCTGTTTATAAAGTCCGGTAGCCAAGTTTAAGTTGTAAATTTATTTAGCTTATGTAAAAAAATCACAGCAATGGTCCTAGGCTGTTATTATCAATGATGATTAACTTTATTAAGTAAATTTAAGGGAATGAGCAAGTAAAATATGCACGTAAAATTAATAAAGAACATGCAACAAATTTTAAGAAAAACAAAACGTATAAGGTTTTTTGACTTGGGCAATTTCTTTCCACATAAAATTCCTTCATATAATTAGTATTTTTTAAAATTAAAATTTGAATTATTAGAAACAACATAATAAAAATCTTAATTTAAAAATAAATATCATACATCGTGTGACAAATGTAATTTAATAGTTTTAACCCATTTATAATATAAAGAAAGTATTTGTATAAAAGGCCACTGTTTTATACCGCATGGCCAAACCAAATATGAATGTTATTATAATAAGACTAATGCATTACCCGTCTAAAATGACGGAAGTTTTCAGCTGAAATCTATTTACTTTAAAAAATGCACTTTTTTTAGGATGCCTACGGCGCCCACCTTTTTCAAAAGCCCAACTACCTTGTCCTTGTTTGATAAAAATGAAATATTAAACTTTGTGAAAAGTACACAAAGTATTTTATAATAGGGGTTGTAGGTCAAATCCTCTTTTTACATTGTTCCCTTTTCCAAAATTAAAATATATATGAGCTAAAGCACTGACGTCATATAATATTGTTTACAGCGCATCTTTAATTTGCACACCTTTTGATGCACACATTAATTAAATATAAGATCAAACAATGACGTCATATAATACATTACATTCCATACATACATACATACATACATACAGACGACGGGAATTATGTATTTTGATTATACAGCTCAATTTTAGATGCGTACACTAAAGTTTGCGCACCGTAATTTGACAATAAAAGATTTTTGAAAGCGCACAGCTCAAAATAAAGTATTGGAAAAAATACCGCACCAAAATGAACTCGTTTTGAATGTCTGCATGAAGCTGTTCAATATCGAAATGAGAATTTATTTTGTCTTTATTTGGCTCTACATTTTCTGATTATAGGCCCCCTTACCCTAGGGGTTGTCCCTGGGGTTGAAACATAGTCTATGACCTGTCCCGGGTCCAAAGAGGATCCCATGCAAAATGTCAGTTCCCTGGGTCCCACGGTGTGGAATTCTATGGTTAACAAACAAACACACAAACAAACTTTCATCTTTATATATTAGACTAAAAGACCCTTCACGCTTTGCAACGATGTCAGTAAAAATGAATAAATTTAAAGAAACCAATAAGTTGTATGTTTTAAAAACAATTACGCCAGAAACCTTCACAGAAGTGTGGACAAAAAATAGTCCAAGTTTCATAGCAAACGGATAAATAAATTAATAATTAAAAAGTTTACATAAGAAGAAACGATATTAAGGGCCCCAGCCAAAAAATGAGTGATAATCTTTTTTTTTATATTTCCATTGTACTCAAGCTAAATTTCTAAAAATCGTGTAAAATGGAATGGAGAATACAATTATGTTCAGTAAGAAAAGACATTTTCTCCCCCCCCCCTTTTTTTTCCAAGAGAAAAGACAATAGGATGTCAGTGCCCTATAGTAATTTAATATAGGCTTTGAAGTTTTTACATACTAAGTTTGGTGGAGATCAATTTATTTTATCGTTAACTAATGCTTAAACTAATTTTTATATACTTAATATAGGGACAATAAACGACATTCAGGGGCCTCCGGCCCCCGGGCTCATCCGCTACAAGATGTCAATTTCAAAAACTTGTTCATTTTAATTCAGTTTCATTACTGATATATCTATCAAGATCGTTAACAATTGAATTGGCAAATATCTTAAACATTTACGAAAAAATAAGTTTTGGGCCCCCGGCCCCGAAGAAATTGACATTAGAAGTTCAGTGCTCTTAAGTATTTTAATATGGGATACCAAGTTTTTGTATAAAAAGTTTGGTTAGGATCCATTCGTTTACTTAGTAGCTAACGCATAAACTAAAGTTTGTATAAATCTTATAAGCAAAAAACGACACTAAGGGCCACAAGGCCCATTCCGTGCAAAACATAAAGTTCAAACACATGTTCGTTTCAATATAGATTATAATGGATTAATGTATCATTATTTTTCAAGATCGTTAATAAATGAATTGGGAATAAATTCTAAAAAGTTTAAGGAAAATAGGCATTTTGGACTCAAAGGCCCGAAGAAATGGTCATTAAGAGTGTATTGCCCTATAATATTTTAATATTGGCTCTCAAATTTTTATATACAAAGTTTAGTTAAGATCCATCAATTAACACAGTAGTTGACGCTCAAACTAAATTTATATAGCTCATATTAGCAAAACAGGACATTATGGGCCCCCGGTGCCCCATGAGTGTTAATTTACGACATAAAAGTAGCCAGTTACCATCCCGGGAGCATACTCACGACGCAAGTATGTGCAACCGAGCATGACGAATGACCCTCGATGGGGTCGACCATTGTATCGAGGCCAACAATGGTCCTTGCGTTTCATTTGCATTGTGCCTTCACCGTAATAGTGATATTCGTAGTGTACTGGATATCACGTCACCTTATACGGGGAAGTTCCTGGGCTCAAGCCCCAGGGAAAACATTGTTTATTTTTTTTTATTTTTAAAAATGTGTGTTTGTGCCCGTTCTTTTACCCCTTTATTGACAACACTAGCTGAACCGTTGCGTAGCATAAACCGCTAATGATTTAGTGACGGGTGAAGACTTCCTTAAAGACACAGTTTTCAAAATGGGATGGGTTTGGGCAAACGACTGTGAGTGAATGAAAAGTTTAAACTCTGGAGAGACCCGCGGCGTAGCATACGCCGCAGACTTGCTCATCATAGACAGTGCAAAGAATGGTTGGCGGGAGAGGGGGTGAGAGTACAAACACAAAAAGTATCATTAAGTAAATAAAAAATAGCGAGTAAACATGGAGACATGCACACTGAGGTCGTTGTTACCCGCCTTCCATTTAATACTTACATCGATAAAACATAAACTGTGATTTGCCGACCCTAGCGAGGGTTAGTCACATTTAGGGTTGTTAATTGCGTGTTTTGTTTTTGTTTTGAAAACCGATTATCCATTATGTAGTTCCGATTTTAAACCGATTATCATTTTATAGCTGACTTCACAGAAGTTAGGGGTGTACCGAATTTCGCCTGCAAATGCCTCGAATCCAACAATGAGTGGGCAGTTCCCCCCTCCCCCCAAACCGACATTCACTCGCGTTGTTTTGATTTCTTCGTGCTGTAGTTTGTGTCCGATCTTTCTTCACGTTCTTTGCACTCTCAATGAGAAAGTCTGCGGCGTATGCTACGCCGCGGGGCGTCTAGTATAGGTATAAAATAGAAAAAATATTTTTTTTTCTAAAATGTATATACGGTATATGTATGGCATCTGCCCGTCTGAGAGAGACTTTGATTTATCTTTATTGTTTGCAGCTCTTGGTGTGGCTGTTGAGACCAATCCTCGAGTGCCAGCCTCTCTTGCATCTCACATACACGAATGCGTTTGGGCAGTGTTGCCTGTCCTTCCTCCTCACTCTTTTTTCGGTTTTGTAATTTTGTTGTTCGTTCGTCCGTCGATTCGACAAGGACCACTCTAGTCATCCGAGAATTGCTGGGACTGGATCTGTCTGTGCGTGCGCAGATGGCTGATGAGGCCGATCTTTGCCTTCCATGCACGGGCTGATGGAGGACCTCAGTCTGTTTAGTGTTGATTTTCAGACCAAAGTTTGTGCAGACGCTGGAGAACAGGTTTACACTGCGTTGCATGTCGGCTCCTGAGACAGCGTTGAGGGCACAGTCATCAGCAAACATCAGGTCTCTGATGATGTCTGTCATGACCTTGGTTTTTGCATGGAGCCTCCGAATGTTGAACAGTTTAACATCTGTGCGGTACGTCAGGTTGACACCAACACCCTCGTCTCTGAAGACCTCTGTCAGCATGGCGGAAAACATGAGGCTAAACAGTGTTTGGTGTCAGGACGCAGCCCTGCTTGACCCCGTTTGTGACTGGGAAAGGATCAGAAGACTCTCCGCTGTCCTGAACAATGAACTGCATGCCCTCGTGGATTTTTTGCAACAAGACGATGAATTTTCTTGGGCAACCGTACTTGGTCATGATCTTCCACTGACCCTCTCTGTTAACAGTGTCAAAAGACTTGGTCAGGTTGACATAGGTGGAGAAGAGGTCAAAGTTTTGCTACTGACATTTCTCTTGCAGCTGCCTGGCAGCTAACACTATGTCGATGATTTCTCACTCTTTTCGGAACCCACACTGACTTTCATGCAGGAGTCCTTGGTCAAGGTGGAACGTGAGACGGTTGAGCAGGATTCTGGCAAGGATCTTTCCTGCGATATAAAGCAGGGATATGTCTCTGTGGTTGCCACAAGCCTGTCTACTTCCTTTACCCTTATATAGATTTATGATGGTGGCATCTTTGAAGTCCTGCGGGATCGTATGTTGGTAAGTACATCTCTCCTTGACGTGGACTTTGGGTTATTGAGGAAAACTTGGTGAAGGTGGTTTTTCTCATCCAATAACTGCTTGATGTCTTCGGAGTTCTCATCGAACCAGTCCTTATGTTTCCTGGTCTGGGGCCCAATAGTCTCTGTAGCTGTGGTGTAAATTTAAATAGGCTCGCTGAGTGATGCCCAGTCTGCCTCCACGTTCTGGTTTCCCGAAAGGTGGATTTCAAGCGCTCTTCCAGAGCATCTACAAAGGACTGCTTGCAGCTGTCGGTATTAAGTTTGGCACCACTCAGCAGTTTGGGGGCATTCTTCCCTTGCGGCGTCGTTTAGGCTGAATGCAGATGTTGAGCTTGGTGATGATGAGGCGGTGGTCTGTCCATGGACTTCGTCACTCATACATCCTGCCTGTCCCTCTTCCTCAAGAGGAAGTAGTCAATAAGATGCCAGCGCTTCGAGCGGGGGTGCATAATAGACGTCCAGTTACGGGTAGGGAGGCGGAAAATCGTGTTGATGATCAGCAGTTCATGTTCAGCGCAGGTCTAATGTAAAAGAAGACCGTTGCTGTTGCAGTGACCAATTCCATGATGTCCAAGGACTCCTTCCCAGGCAACATTGTCCTTGCAAACTATTACGTTGATGTCACCTAGCAAGATGACTTTGTCCGCCTTTGGAGCATTCTCAATGACAGTGTGAAATTCTTCGTAAAACTTTGCCTTTACTTCATCTGGATTGGTCATGGTTGGAGCTTTGGAACTGATGGATGATGGTGAGGTGCTTATTTCCAGCCAGTGGGAGTTTCATGGTCCCGAGCCTGTCGTTCAGTCTGTCAACTCCTCTGGGAGGTTCAGCCAGCTTTCCGACAAGAGTCGTCTTAACTGCAAAGCCAACGCCTGCCTAATGTCGCTCCTCGCTGGGTCTGCCACTCAAGTAGAATGTGTAACCAGATCCTCTTTCTCCCGCGAGCCTGGTCCTTCTCGGGGCTGCGACGTCGATGCCGTATCAAGCGAGTTCTTTACCAATCAGGGCTGTTCTCCTCTGAGGTCTGTCTGCATCGTCTCTGTCCAGGAGTGTGTGTACATTCTATGCGCCCAATATGCGAGTAACTATCCTCGTTTTCTTCTTTTTGTTTCGACTGATGGTGTGGGATAGATGACAAAAGTGACTTGCGTGGTGACTTGGTTTTAAGTGAGAAGGAGTTGCGCAGTTCATTGATCTCACTCTCTCACCCGAGGCCATCTTGATACAGCGGCAGGACTAAGTCGAGACAGCTGGTGATGGAGACGGGTGCAGTGGGGAGCCATGATGTCCCGTGTGTCTTGTCATGCCCTTAGCGTTCCACAACGCTTTGCTGCGAATCGCCTTTTTGACCATTGACCAACTAGTTATTCCTCCTTTCTGTCCACCGAATCCAGTCTTCACTGCATAGATAGACATATCTAGATCACCGAGGGTTTGAGACCCATCGGCTACCCTCAACAGGTTTAGCAAGCCCGTCGAAGTCGTTGCCCGGGGTGTAGCCACTGCGTACGTTGCAGTTTCTATTAGCCACTGGTGAGAGCTGTGTGACAAGTGGGGGCCAGGGGTGGACTAACTACCCCCCCCAGAGATCCTGTTGACTAATAATTCAGTGTGAAAAATATAAGTTACACATGCCAAGACAAAGCTCAAGTCAACGAAACAATGCGCTCTACTTGAGATGACGTTGTTCGATTGTAACTTCAGGATTAATATTAATAGTATTAAACAGCCACAAAATGATATGTCCAAGTAAAATGGTTGAACCTAAATTTCTCTACTGTCATTGAAAGACAAGAATAAACAAGTGCTGGAGAAATGTACAACATACACGTGTAAAATGAGTACATTAACGATATAAAAGAACTGATATTCGATGTGAATTCCCTCTATGCCCGTCTGGTGTTGTATTTTAATTGGTTTTATAATTGTATACTATTCTGTGTCAATGTTAATATCACTTATAACAGTTTACACAAATATCTTTAATTGTGTATTTAGTTTTATAGTGTAACTAGAATATATTTTCATTTAGTTATGTAATTTTATTTTTATCCTTAAATATGTGTCATGAAAGTGTAGTATTTTTTAAATTCTGATAAGCAACAAGACACAAGCTTAAACACTTAATCTCAAGGAACATGTATTTTTGAACGGGGAAGAAGTCTCTCATATAGAAAGATGTTTACTTACAGGAACCAGACACGCCATCGTGATTTCAGGATGTTCCATCAACTTATTCTCCATCCAGCTTGGGTAAAACAAGACATCACCATAGATGATGCTGTCATTGTTTCTTCCAAGGACGAAGAGATCTCCAGAGTCGTCAAAGTAACCATAGTCGTTGGTGTTGTACCAACCATCAGAGGTGAACACTTTCTGGGTTTGGGGGTCAGGGTCCTCTAGTCTGTTGAAGTAACCTCTGAACACCAAGAGGTCTAAGGAAATAATGTAAAAGTGAAATAGCCTCGGAGCAAAAATGTGCCTAGGGAAGGAAGGTTTAAGGGACACAAATTCTGAACACAAAGAGGCCTCGTGAATAGAGGGAAAGGGGAACTAATCTATGAAGACAAAAGGGGCTAAGGATTAGAGTGTAAAGAGAACATATGAAACGAAGGGAACTAACGAATAGAGGAAAAACAGAAATAACCTATGAAGACAAAGGGGCCTTGGGAAGAAAGGTTGGCGTGAAATAAATTATGAACATCAAAGGGCCTAGGGAAAATATTATAAAGGGAAGTCCCCTCTGAAAACAAAGAGCTTAAAGAAGATAGAATAAAGTGAATTAACACCGAACCTTACGGAGCTTAAGAAAACGTTGGTAATGTATCATGATTGTAAACACACAGAACAAAAAAATTTACTAAAGAAAAGTGGGTATATTAAAATAACTCTTAAGACAAAAAAGGCCTCAAAAAGAAAAGTTAAAGTGAAATAACTTCTGAAACAAGGGACCTAAGAAAGAAAGGTTACCGTGAAATACTTTCTAAAACAAGGGGCTTAATAAAGAACGATTACGGTGAAAGAACATCTGAAAAAAACGGCCTAAAAAGAAAAGTTACATTGAAAAACTCACCTGAACACTAAGAGACCTAATTTAAAAAAGGATAAAGCGAAAGAACGTCTGAACATTAAGGAGCCTAAGTAAAAGAGAGTAGGGTAAAACATTGTGAACACACACACACACAAAATAAACTAAGGTCGAGAGGGTAAATTAAAACTAATCTGAAAACAAACGAACCTATAACAAAAGGGTAAGTTACAAAATATTATTATCACACATTTATCTCTGCATGTATATTATTTACCTTACTGTCAGGGTATGAGAATCACTGCGAATGATTGTTGCGAATGATTGTTGTGAGATTGTTGTGAGCCAGTGTTGGAGTCGGGTCAAGGCGTTGTTTACGGGTATGAACTCCTATCACGGGAATAATGTCTAGTGATGTCTGAGTGAGCTTCTGGTCACACGGGATATTTCAGGGACATGACCAGAGGACACGCCAGGGTCAGTTGAGACCAGTTGGGGGGGGTTTATAAGAGAGTAGTCGAGACGAGGGCAGGAGTGGCAGACATCTGGGTAGTTCGCACAGTGTTGTGCGGTCAGACCGGTCAGGATAGACCGGGGAGCTGCAGGGTAGCAGTAAAACAGAGTTGAGTTTAACGTCGCCCAGAAGCGGTCGGGTCGGACCGAGGGCATGCTGGAGCATACAGCCGTTATATATAGATGTATTTTATGTCAAGGCAAGACAGCCAGTTGTACAGTTGTTTATAGTAGAATAAACATTGCATCGTTACACAGACTTGTGTCATCTCTTGTGTATGTTGTGTGTAGCGGAGAGCAAGGTACAATCCACCTAAACATAGAGACTTAACATGGGGGCCCGAATTGTCTCTGGATTGCCTAGCACCGCCAAACACTACGAGAGATGGGACGGAACCACATCAGCACAGCGGTATGTGCGCCTGTACTTTTCAGTACAGCGCCTCTGATACAGACTACTGTATCCATCGTAGGGCAACGATCAACGTATCAGCGGATTTTCTGATAGACGAGGCCTAGCAAGTCCCAGTACGGAACATTACCAGCCAGAAGACCAACTACAAGAGATACCTCGAACCAGAACCAGCAAAACAACGACGTCGGAACCAGACGGTGCCAACTACGAGAGAAAACAATTACAAACTGTACCGGGAGGTCAAGTTGCAGAACCAACCATCCCGCCCCAGCTACAGTGGGACCCTGAGGAGCCGAGACGACCCACAGCACCACAGTTCAAATCGGGACAAGTTCGAGAAGATATTGAAGGTGGAGAAAAACATTACTAAGTGACAAGGAAACTGCAAAAAGTGTGACTTTGTGAACTTCTTACGAATGGATATTTATTGTGTAATGGGACTTTCATTGTATATGGATATTATGTCTGAAATATAACCCACAGTAAGTACGTACTTAATTGCTTATAAAATAGTGTTAAATTGGGGAAGTGTGCTATAGCAAGATTGATCTGTTAGATAATATATATAGATATAGCATACCTGTCAGATATAAACGGACAATAAGGGAAGCTAGATTAAGTAAGTTGTAAGTTATTGTAGAAGTAGAATGGAAACTAGAAGCAGTAGTAAGGGTATAAACATGGACGAGAAATTAGAGTCGTTTAAAAAACAAGGGGAAAAACTCGCACTCAGAGGGGAGGAACTAGACGGATATGTGAGAGAGCAATGGAAAGATTTTCAAACACAGGAAAGGTTAAGGGAACAGAGAGATTATGACGACAGACAGAGACAGAAAGACGAACAAAAGGTAAAGGAACAGAGAGAGTATGACGAGAAACAGAGACAGAAAGAAAGGGAGCACGAATTGAAATTGGCAGAAATTAAAAGGAAAGACGTAACTGAACTGGACATGACAGGCCACTCGAGAGAAAACAAAGACCTTCGACAAATATTAAAAAATTTGCAAAAATTCGACGGGTCCCAAGAACTCGACGAATATGTGGCGACATTCGAACATGTAGTGGCTCAGGCGAAAGTGCCAAAAAGTCAATGGCTGATAGAGCTACAAGTAAGGCTAACGGTTGAGTTACAATCATTCTTAATGACGGAAGACGTTAGGACAAAACTGCATGATTATGACACTGTCAAGCGACTCCTTTTGCAACATGCAGGATTTAATGGGGAGAAGTACAGGGAAGCGTGGAATAGTCTAGCACCGGAGAGTAATAATTTTAGATTATTTCACTCAAAATTGGTTAGAAGTTTAGACAATTGGGTGGCCAGTACAAAAACAGAGAGAACATTTGAGGGGTTGAGGGATTTATTATGTAGAAACAAGTTATTATTGAACATGAATGAAGAGGCTATTAAATGCATCCTAATGAATAATGCCCCCAAATGTGAGGACGTACTGACACAAATTGACCATATAAAGTCGGCAGGACAAGGACAATTAAGTCGGAAAGTCAATACACAGCCACTGGTAGGGGGTGTGGCGGAATATAGGGGTGAATATGGAGGCAAGTCTAGAAGTCGCTCGACGGAGGGCCGAGTAATGGGTACATGCTTTAACTGTGGTCAGAGGGGTCACATAATGGCCAACTGTCGACAGAAATGGGCCAATAATAGGATGCCTGCAAATGCGAAGGGAAATCAGTATAAAAGCTCAGACCAGAAATATAGCTATGGAAATAAGTATCCATGGTACAGCCAGGATAGGTGACTAAGCAAAGATTGCAAACAGGGCCGTACTATACAGTGGCAGGGGTATAAACCTAGAAAAAGGGGGCAGTTTCGCAATACACAATGGGGGGGAAGTATGAGCGATATTTTTAGAAAGTCCACGGGTAGGTTAAATGTCGAAAAATGCTTGTTGTTAGGGAAGGAAGCTTCTCTTCTTAGAGACACCGGCTGTACAATCGTAGGGTGCAGAAAGAGTTTAATACCAAAAAAATACATGACTGATCAGACCTTTACAGTTAAACTTATCGATGGGACAATAAAAACGTTTGAAACTGCTATAGTAGACATTAAAACCCCTTACCTCTGCGGTAGATTTTTGTCCGCCCTTTTTGAAGATCCGGTAACAGATGTGATTTTAGGAAATGTTAGATCCGACGAGGACACACCATTCCATCACGGTAACGTAGTTACCAGGGCCCAGAATAAACGAGATAAAGGGGGAGGACCACAAATGAAAACTGTGATTAGTACAATTCCAAAAATATTTGAACACATCAATTTAGCTGAAGAGCAGGCAAAGGATGGTGGATTAAATAAACTATGGCAAAAAGCTAAAAGTCAGAGGGTGGAAAACACCAAACAAGGAATAATAACGTTTGAAATAAACAATAATATACTATACAGGATATTTATTTCTAAAATAGATAACAGTGTTGAAAAAAAATTGGTGATTCCGAAACCATACCGACGATTAGTCTTAGAAACGGCTCATACAACAGCATTAGCCGGACACATGTCAGTCAGAAGAACCAAATACAGAATTTTTTCTCAGTATTTCTGGCCACGTATGAGCATAGATATCAAGGAATTCATTAAGTCTTGCCCTATTTGCCAAAAAGCACGTCCACCGGGGAGCATAAAACCCATAGAGTTAGGTCAAATGGAAGTGATCGGAACACCATTTCAGAAGGTTGCTATTGATATCGTAGGGCCATTACAATTAAGTGATAATAAGAATAGATATATCCTTACGTTGGTAGATATGGCTACTCGTTGGCCTGAAGCTATTGCACTAAAAAATATAACAACACAAGACGTTTATGAGGCCCTATTAACAATATTCTCTAGAATGGGATTCCCGGAAGAGATCTTGTCAGATAACGGGCCCCAGTTCTCCTCCGATATGTACAAACAGGTGTGTGAATTGTTTAACATAAAATCCAGTCACTCTTCTATTTACCACCCACAGTCTAACGGGATGGTGGAAAGATTAAATGGCACCTTAAAAAGCATGTTAAGAAAAGTGGCAGATGAGGAACCCAACAATTGGGATAGATTTTTGCCGGCAATTTTGTTTGCATATCGGGAAGTTCCGAACGAGACAACGGCAATGTCTCCTTATGAACTCCTCTTCGGGCGGAAAGTGAGAGGACCAATGTCAATTTTAAGGAAAATACTAACAAATGAAAATACGACAGAGGAAGGTAAAACAACATATGAATATATAATAGAATATATAATAGATTGTAATGTGCAGTGATTCCATGCCCTGACTTTGTTGTATTGTGAGATTCTACCGTAGGTAGAATCTAACGGAAGAGGGGGGATATGTCAGGGTATGAGAATCACTGCGAATGATTGTTGCGAATGATTGTTGTGAGATTGTTGTGAGCCAGTGTTGGAGTCGGGTCAAGGCGTTGTTTACGGGTATGAACTCCTATCACGGGAATAATGTCTAGTGATGTCTGAGTGAGCTTCTGGTCACACGGGATATTTCAGGGACATGACCAGAGGACACGCCAGGGTCAGTTGAGACCAGTTGGGGGGGTTTATAAGAGAGTAGTCGAGACGAGGGCAGGGGTGGCAGACATCTGGGTAGTTCGCACAGTGTTGTGCGGTCAGACCGGTCAGGATAGACCGGGGAGCTGCAGGGTAGCAGAAAAACAGAGTTGAGTTTAACGTCGCCCAGAAGCGGTCGGGTCGGACCGAGGGCATGCTGGAGCATACAGCCGTTATATATAGATGTATTTTATGTCAAGGCAAGACAGCCAGTTGTACAGTTGTTTATAGTAGAATAAACATTGCATCGTTACACAGACTTGTGTCATCTCTTGTGTATGTTGTGTGTAGCGGAGAGCAAGGTACAATCCACCTAACATAGAGACGTAACACTTACAAACAATAAAAATGCAGAATTATTAATGATATTTGCGAAAGAGCTCTCCAATATAATTATACACTACCATACGTAATTGCAGATTAATCCATTAAAATATGAAACTTATCATCCCACCTTTGACCTGGATTGTTCCAGTTACACCTGCCTGGCAGATCTCTCCTGTGTTATTAATTACACGGAGGTTTATTCCCTTCATGGGCTTACCACAGTTGTTTGACTTGTAAACCTCATCTGGCTCATGGAATGATACATAGTATAATTTTTCTAAATGAATCTAAACTATCAAAGGGTTTCTGTGTATAACGCGATGTTATGCAATTCCAATTTTATAAAGAATCTTAAAGTAGTTTTATATTACGAAAAATAACAATAAAGTGCCGTATATATT
The DNA here is from genome assembly GCA_944989445.1 of Ampullaceana balthica. Taxonomy (NCBI): domain Eukaryota; kingdom Metazoa; phylum Mollusca; class Gastropoda; family Lymnaeidae; genus Ampullaceana; species Ampullaceana balthica. The sequence goes on from CALYLW010000029.1 coordinate 961,130, forward strand.
AACTTTCTTTATGAGAAAACTTCAAAGCAAATACCATTTACACGTTTCATTGCCATGCCAAAAGTCTCTGTGGAGCCGTATAACACATCAACTGTCTTGGAAAATATCAGCATTTTCTTCATTTGAGCCTTCAAGAGAATTTTGAAATAACCAAAATTAGCATCGCGCATACTTCAACAATATTTTTAGATTTTTTGTAATAATTTCTATATTAATTTGTAGATCAATAATCATACCCAGTAAATTATATCATTTATTGTTTTTGTTTTAATTTCGATTTAAAATTCAGAATCATGTCTAGGACTTGGTTTGTTATAAACTAAACGTCTGCTTTTAAAAATTGTTTGTGGATCAACTTGTGTTCAGTGCAAAAGTAATGAAATAAAACACTATGGATTATGTGTTTCTTGACCTCTGTGATTGGCAAGCCAGCGGCTTCCACGACATCCAGTTTATACGTTGGTCTTTCAGTTCTCATCACGTGGTCATATATACGGTCAAGCTCATGCACATGCATGGTGTAGGCGTTACATCGCTCAGTTACGAACAGTCGCAAGAGGTCAGCCCCACTCAGTGGTGTCGTTGACGACATTTTGTCTTCCAGAACACGCGTGTCTCCAGTACAAAATGTCTTTGCTGCCAACCCTAAAATCCATCCTGAAAAAAATAGTAACCTCTATCATTGCCAGTTAAAGGTTATTTTTTTAAAAAAATGTTAATCTTTAAATCATCTGATAAAAAATATTATACAGTGGTACCTGTTGTTCATGATAGGAAAAATCAAAGTTAAGAAAGGCCACTTGAATAATTTTTTTGTTCAGAGATACCAAAAACACGCAGCTGACATCACCGGAAATCACGCGATGTCATTGAACATGCAACAGACAGTTCAGCTCTCGTATTGGTCAGTTTCAGCTTTAATGATGTGTCACAGCTGTGTGTTCGTTCGTATCAGGCACGCTGTCTTTACTGTGTAGTTGGTTTGGTGTTAGTGTCTTTAATTCGTGAAATCTTTGGAAAAGCGTATTTTTAAATCCCTTATATTATCTTCACCGCCGTCTCTCTCTCTCTGTCTGTCGTCATCTCATGGGCGGGCGGGCGGAAAAACAAAAGTAAAAAATGACCCACTTCCCGTGATCCGATCGAGCTGAAATGTGGCACACGGGCCCGTTTAACCTAACAATGCATCGTATCAAAATTTCAGATCGATAGATCGTACCGTAATTAAATTAATGCATTTTTAGTTTATCCTTATATGAGGTATGTAATTCAAATTCACGGTTTGTTATTGTTTTTTTCCCACATGAAAGTTTGAGTTGACGCGTTGAGGCGACCGATCGAAGCACCGGGGCACTTTTGTTTACATTTTACGTGTCACTCTGAGCTCGGTCAAGCGAATCGGTGACCAGACTTTTCCCCTCTCAACCCCCCCCCCGCCAAGGGTTATGAATCAAACTTGAGTTAAGACAGATTCAGTCTGTAAATGTTTGAAAATAATCAATACTATTAGTTATGTCTCATATATAAGGGATTTATATTCAAAAACTTTGTTTTTACGGGTTTCTTTTATTAAATCCCTTATATTAACTTCGCGGCCGTCTCATCATCTCATGGGCGGGCGGGCGGAAAAACAAAAGTCGAAAATGACCCACTTCCAGTGATCCGATCGAGCTGAAATTTGGCACACGGACCCGTCTTACCTAACAATGCAACGTATTACAATTTCAGATCGATCGATTGTACCGTTATTAAATTGATGCATTTTTAGTGTTTCCTTATATAACGTATGTAATTCAAATTCACGGTTTATTATTGTTTTTTTCCCACGTGAAACATTGAGTTGACGCTTTGAGGCGACCCATCGAAGAACCGGGGTGCTTTTTTTTTACATTTTACGTGTCGCGCTGAGCTCAGTCAAGCGAATCGGTGACCAGACTTTTCCCCCTCTCCCCCCTCCCCCCCCCAGGGTTATGAAGAAAAGTTGAGTTAAAAGAGATTCAGTCTGTAATGTTTGTCGGTTTGAAAATAATCAATACTGTTAGTTATGTCTCATATATAAGGGATTTATAGTCAAAAATCTTTGTTTTTACGGGTTTGTTTTTATTAAATCCCTTATATTAACTTCACCGCCATCTCTGTCTTGGTCTTGCAGTCGGTCGGTCAGTCGGGAGGGCTGAAAAATAAAAGTAAAAAATGACACATTTCCCGTGATGTGATCGATTTGAAATTTATTACGTAGACCCGTGTCACCTAACAATGCATCGTATCAAAATTTCAGATCGATCGAACGTACCGTAATTAAATTAATGCATTTTTAGTTTTTCTCTCTATAACATAAGTAATTCAAATTCACGTTTTTTTTTGTTTTTCTTTCGCGTGACAGTTTAGTTGACGCGTTAACGTCACCCGTCGTTGTCCACACCCAATCCCGTCCCTTCCTCCGGTTTCAAAGCCAGGGGACATCACTCGGTGTCCGTCTGTAAATGTTTGTCGCGTTCGAACATAATCAATACTTTTAGTTATCTCTCATATATAAGGGATTTATAGTCAAACATTTTGTGTTTACGGGGTTGTTTTTAAATCTCTTATAGTACCTTCAAAATCTTGTCGTCATCTCTTCGTACGTCGGGCAGAAAAATAAAAAAAGTAAAAAATGACCCCATTTCAGTAAAGCCATCGAGCACATAAATTTCACACATAGACTTGTGTCACCCAACAATGCATTGTATCAAAATGTCAGATCGATCATACGTACCGTAATTAAATTAATGCATTTTTAGTTTATCTCCATACGACATCTGTAATTCAATTTCACGGTTTGCTATTTATTTTTTTCACGTGACAGTTCAGTTAGCGCGTTAACGTCACATCGTCAATGTACCGGCATGCTTTTGTTTACATTTTACGTGTCACGCTGAGCTCGTTCCAGCGATTTGTGACCAGACCTTTCCCCTCCCCCACCTCCCACCCCGGGTTATAAAGCAAAAGGGATTTAAGACAGATTCAGTCTGTAAATGTTTGTCGCGTTTGAACATAATTAATACTGTTATTTGTGTCTCATATATAAGGGATTTATAGTCAAAAACTTTGTTTTTAAGGGGTTTGTTTTATTTTAAATCCCTTATATTAACTTCACCGCCGTCTCTGTCGTTCGTCGTCGGGCTAGTGGGAGGGCGAAAAAAAAAGTAAAAAATGACCCACTTTAGGTGATGCTATCGAGCTGCAATTTTGCACATAGACTTTAGTCACCTAACAATGCATTGTATTAAAATTTCAGATCGATCGAACGTACCGTAATTAAATTAGTGCATTTTTAGTTTATCTCTATATGACGTATGTAATTCAATTTCACGGTTTGTTATTGTTTTTCTTTCCCATGCCAGTTGAGTAAACGCGTTGACGCCATCCATTGATTTAATTGCGTCCTTTTAAAAATTTTTTTACGTGTCACGCTGAGCTCGTTCCAGCGATCGGTTACCAGACCTTTCCCTCTCCCAATTTCGGGGTTATAAAAAAAAGGGGAGTTAAGGCCGATTCAGTCTGTACATTTTTGTCGTGTTTGAACATGATCAATATTTTTAATATTGTCTCATATATATAGGATTTATAGTCTAAAACTTTGTTTTTAAGGGGTTGTTTTATAAAATTCCTTATATTAACTTCACCGCCATCTCTGTCGTTTGTCGTCGGGCAGGCGGGAGGGTGAAAAACTAAATTAAAAATTGACGCGTTGACGTCACCCATTGATGTACCGGCGTGCTTTTGTTTATATTTTACGTGTCACGCTGAGCTCGGTCCAGCGATCGGTGACCAGACATTTTCCCTCTCCCTTTTCGGGGTTGTTTAATTATGAAAATGGCTTCAAAGAAATTAAAAACTAATGGTCTCACTCGAGAGTTAAAGAGTCATGTTTGTATACAAATTATTTTAAAATTATTTTTGTTCTTTCATTGTTCTATAATTATTTTTTTATTTGATTTATAATGTGTACATTTAAGGATCGAATAATGCCCCTTGGTGTTTCTATAGTTTTCCCGTGATATTTTCCGTTTTTAGTATAGTTTCTGTGTGGCTTGGAATGAATTAAGTATTTTATACGTTAATCTTTGTTTGAAATACAAAAAATCATGGAAACGAAAGCTATCCCAGAATAGATTAATCTCGTATCTCGAGGTACCCCTGTACTTATAAAATTGATTCTTTTCAAAGGCCCATTTTTTATACAATATTTAAAGAAAAAATTGTTTATCCCAATAACTTCTACGTCTGTGTTAAATATTTCTTCACACAAATACACTCGCACTCACTGATCAACGCACACATACTATAGAAATGTACGCGCTAATCATGTGGTTTTCTATTAAAATGAATCCGCTTTATTTTCAGTATAATTACCTAGTTCACATTCACAATAAAATTTGCATTTATTATCACGTGGGTGAGGCCATTGACTTCTGGTATAATACAAATCGTAATAGTTTACTATTTCCTTGTGAGACCTTGGCACCAGCTTGGAGTAGCCCGTGCTACCGGAAGTTGTGCTAACAAACGCCAAATCCTCTGGGTTGATGCCATTATTTTCAAAGACTTCATCGTCACATGTCTTCAAGTCATGTATGAAAGGTTTCTTCTGACTGCTTGAAACATCAACATCATACAAGATAATTTTATTCAGATAATTATTAACAACTTAGTATATAGGCTAATGTAAGAAAAGGAACTAAATTAAAATATACTTTAGAACCAATTCATATTCAATAACAACTCCACATTTCTTTAGTTTTTTTTTAAAGTAATATTAAAATGAACATCTTGACTTGTATTGTTGTTTATACGTTCTCTTGTTTTACTAATATTTTTTTTAAATACTTTAAAAGCCTGTATTATATAGTTGCCTTATGTTAATATTGTAGGCATCAAAGTTGGATACTGTATAATCACCATTTAATTTCAAACAGAAAAGTTGACATTGTTCCTTGGCAGATAATCATAGTAATTTTCTGCACATTAGATTTATCACATACGAATAATTATTCGTATTTATTCTAGAACGTTAATTTAACTTTGAAACACATACTTGTCCTAAGCACATACTTTTCTTAAACATATTTTCAAATCACGCGCATTTAGCTAAATTTATTTTAATTTTATTAATTATTTAACACTTGATTATCATGTCATTTGTAATTAAAATGAATTTTTTTATAGTTTTAAATTAATTTAAAAATATTTGTTACCTCACTCAATATCCTAACCCTTTGCTGAAAATGTGTTAAATTTAAAATAATAAAAAATATATGACAAATAAAATAGTGAGAAACCCATCGTTCTCCCTGTGTACCAGTATGGCGGTGTTCATTTCCGGTGCTTGTTGGATGCAGATGTCTCCAATGTAAGGCAAATTGCTGACTGTGATATGTTTTCCAATCAGTTGCCACGCAGCGGAGTTCTCACCAACGGCAACAATGATTCCACGACATCTTGTATTTTTGAGAGATTGAAAGATATCTAAGCCATCAGACCTCAGAAGCTGACGTGGAAGAAACAAAGAACGAATGATATGTTGTAGGGTATTATAGTAAGTAAGATATCATATAGAAAAAAGGCGTACATTTTTGATGGTGGAACAATGGATGTAAGATGTGGTTGTTAAAACAAGGAAAGTACAATAACCAAAAACAATGCTATTTAGGACATTTTAATAATCAGAATCCTCTGGTCAGACTTCTCACAAAGGTCTTGACACTTAGTCTTAAGCCAGTGACAAACATTCTTATTTGAATTTAAACCTCTGTAATGCATTTACTTTAAGGACTTGACTAAACCGTCTTTAGGTTAGAGGCTGTGTAAGATGGACCAACTCCACCCGCCACAACCACTGGAGCTAAATGGAAACATTGCTGCCAACTGAAACAGATTTACAAGATAGCCAGTTGACTCAACACAAAAAGCAGAGCAGAGTATGTCACAGCTGCATGTAACAGGCCAGGAAGCGGTAGAAGTGTACAATAGATTCCAATTACTGGACAGGAATGTGAGGATTGTGACACAGATTGTCATACATTGAAGTGCATGTTACGAAAGTTCGAGTGTTATTGTTGCCAACAGAGAATGTTACAGTCGAGACACTTGTTTTTTCTCCAGAAAGCATTGTGAGGGAGAAAGTTTCGATAAGTTTATAACAGACCTGAAACTAAAGAGAAGTCTTGTAAATTTGAAAATTTAACAGTCTCTAGTCTCTGATAAAGGACAGAATTGTGGCTGGAGTAAATAATGAATATCTCAGGGCTAGAAAACTGAGAGAATTAGAACTGAATTTAAACAAGGCTGAAATTATATATGCAGAGCAACTGAGACATAGGAATTGCAACTCAAAGTTTTAAATGAAGAAAAAAATATGCAAATTGTGAATTCAAAAGCAGGCGAAAAATGAAGTGCGCACATGTCAACAATTCAATATGTCAAGCAAGCTGTAAGGTCAAGTAGACACATAAAAGCAGGCAAATGTGAATATTGTGGGAAAAAACCAAGAACCTAGAAAATGTCCTGCTTTTTGGAAGTTAAGCCATAACTGTGGAAAATTTAATCATTTTTCTGCTGTATGCAATTCAAAACGTGTAAAAGTTATCAACTGTCAACTAAAAGATCACGTGGACTATATTCAAGAAACATTCTGCATATGAAGTGTGTCCACAAAACACAACACGCAACGAGTGATGAAAGGAAAGCAGTGGTCAAGCTTGAGCAGAGGCAAGTAGTGCTCACACTGGACACAGGCGCACAAGTAAACATTCTACAACACAGATTGTTCAGTCAATTTAAAATGGGAACATTGCAGAAATTAACAGCAAGGCTCACGACACACAGTGGGGAAACATTTCCTGCTGTAGGCAAAACATCAATCAAAATTATCCGTGAAAGACAAGACAGAGGTCCTGGAATTCCAAAAAGTCAAGACGCACTAGAAGCTGATTCTTGGTCTGCAAGCTGGTCAGAAGTTGAATCTCATTAAAATTGTTGGCATGATATCCAACAAGTATACGATGCCCAACAGCAGAAGAAATATTACAACGAATCAAAGAGAGTAAAATGATGTACACACTCTCATCGTGTAAGTAAAGCGCCGATTCAGAAAAAAAAACAAAAGGCTCGTGGCAGCCAGCAGGCGTCGTGTTGGGTGCAACGATGCCAAGGTCATAACATCGTTAATATTAACGATGGTATGATATACCGACGAAACAGCACCATAAACCAGATAATGCTGAAAAAAATAAACTGTTTATAGATTTGATTTATGACCATATTTAATCACTGCAGCATACATTTAACATCTACTATGGTGATTTGAAAGTTGACAGTTTTTCATGTGTTCCCAATCCATTTCTTGCACACATTGACTCATTAAATTTACTAGCATCGAATTTAAGCCAATTCATTGAGCTGACCTGCTATATTACATTGAATTTGTTGCATCACAAAGTGAGTTTGATGAAATTTAGGAGTACCCAGAACTGTCTCAAAAAAGCTTTAAAAATACTTTTACCCTTGGCAACCTCATATCTTAGTGAATGCTGATTTTATGCATTGGTTACAATCAAAACAAAACATCGTTCTCAGCTAAAGGTTGAAAATTGAATCTTTCAAGTAATACACCTCGCTTGGATGTACTGTCCTCAAATGTGCAAACTCAAAGCTCGAAATAAATAAACTATGTAGCAGTCTTACTAACTACTGTTTATGACTTTAAGTTTTCTTTATAGAAAGCAATAAGAAATGAATAATACTATCAGTATAATATAGCATAAGTGACATTTTTTGTTACAAAAGAAAGCCATTACAATCTGTTTTCATTCACTATTGTTTTTGGAGCACTCAAATCATAGCATTTTAATAAAGTTTTACAAAATAACATGTATACTAGTAACTAGTTACAAAGTATAATTATATAATATACATTTCAGGAACGGCACTAGCACAATTTTCAATAGAGGTCCGTGGCCTTAACGTATTTTTTTGAAGTGTACCTTGATCTCAAAAGGTTGATAACCACTGATTTAGACAATGTTCTTTTAGTTTCTTAATTAAATAATAACAATAAGAGCAACAACAAAATGGATACAGTGGTTTTTTTAAAGAAAATGTTAAAATGATTTTTTTCTAATTTTAAAAATAAATCACTTCGGTATCAACTTAACGATACAAATATTTAAAAAAAATTATACTTATCTGTAATCCTTTAAAGTCCCAATTACATTCGTGCAACTGACCTGTCCATTCATTGCCACACAACCAGCCAAGTTTATGCCCAGGTCTGTGATGACACGTTCCGGAGAGTTGTCCAGTGTGTTCACTATTACGTCCTGATGCCGGAAGCCCTGCTGACGTAGTCTGTTGGCCAAACGTCCAGCGAGCGTATAGAGCTCCCGTGCTGTGTAGGCCTCCCTTTGGTCTCCGCCATAGAACACAAACAGTTCTTTGTCCGGGACCTCGTCAGCCAGGAACTTTGCGCGTTTACAGACAGTGTCCGTGTCAAACCAGTGCGTTTTTTGGTCTTGCATCGTCTGTTGTACCAAACAGGGGAAAAAGAGAAATTATCATATATAGGGCAACTGTAAATGTTCATTTCTAGCAATAAACTAGATTTCCATAGTCTCACAAAAGTATAGCTATCACAGATAGAATAAACTTAAGATTTCACTGAAATTCGATTAAAATAGGATTATTTAAATTTTGATATCGCAATAAGAAATCTTTAAAAAATATAACCTATTGCAAAATTTTTTGATTTACACGAAAATATTACATATTTAGCACACTTAATTAATAGCAAATAAAAATTAAATTAAAAAAAATTGAAAAGGATTTAAAAAGTATTCTTTATTTCTTTACAAATCTCAAAGCACCTTGTAAAAAAAAATCCCCTTGTAATAGAACTACAGCAGTTGATAAATACCTTAACAAAGTATTACAGCCTCTAAGTTACAAGGAGATGTGAGTAACTCTTAAACACGAACGATGGTTTTGCTCTCTGACTAATTTTATCTCATTTTCCCTAACAAGAGTTGAGTTTTATCGGCTAATTTTTAACGTATATTCATATATAATCATTATATAAATGTTTCGATCCATCTGTGTCGAGTCATATGCAGATCATTGTTATTTATCTATTACAAAGCCAGCATGTAATAAAAAATTCCCTCTACAATCTAATCTGCATTTACGTAGCTAGACATTGTGAGTGGTGGTGACATAATTCGTTTGTATGGGTTTGTGTGACATGTTTTACTCTATGCATTGATTTATTTAGGTTTCGGAACCACATCCACATCATGTTATAACGCATTGCTCAAAAAAGTATCCAGTTTCCAAGCAAATGTAATTATCCCCTGTAGATTTAAATTCCAACAACAATTAATGTGATGTGACCTAATACCAGGTTTATTCGAGTTTCCTATAATAACCCATTTTTTTCTTTTCTAAAACTTTTCTTTTAAATCCCTTTCGAGATTGGATTTACTTGTGAGTATATCTTACAAATATCGCCCACGTTAATTAACACAACACGTACGAACCCCCTACACCAACAAGAAAAACGTTGAACAAATTTTCCTCGACACTAATTTTTTTTTCAAATACTAAACTCTATTGTACCACCAATAGCAATAACCATTATAAATTTAACTTTAATTACGACCCTAGTGTAGACCAAATGTTCCCTTTCAGCTGTGTGGTTGCGCGGCCGTGCATATATCCTACTGACGCCCTGCAACAGTTTAGAATTACCACACAGAAAATGTGGTAACATATTAAACAAAAAAATGGATGTTGCAAAACTCTGCACCCGAGTTGTCTTTGTTTTTTGTTTCTTATTTATTTTTTAATTTGCACATGAACCAACGAACTTTCAAGGGGAAAATTGGTGATGACATATTCTATCTAGCCGACCTTTCTTATAATATCAATATGTCAATGTGATCCAGTGTATTGAATATCATCGGTAATTGCCTCATAATTAGGAGAGTATGACGATAATCCTGTTAGCAAACAATCATAAAGATGCTCATCGGTGAGTCGATATCTATATCTGGATTTTATTAAGTTCATATTTGAAAACAATGATTCGCATAAATATGTCGAACCGAAAAATAATTCAATTCAATTTTATATGCAGATTTTTTAAAAAATGGGAACATTTCTCTGTCCACTGTATTCCAAATACTGCAAATATCTCTCTTCAAACTGTTTTTTAACACTTGAAGATGCTTAATAAATAATTAACTTTTTAATTCATTATTACCTAGCATTTTCTTCATATGTGGCTATTGCACGAGAGAATTAATCTGCAGATGTGATATCAACAAATCCAATTTTGCTTTAAAAGACTGTACAGAACTTATCATTTCAGCTATGTTTTTGTCTTTCCCCTGCAACTACAAATTTAAATGATTCAATTTTTCCATGATGTCTGTGAGAAATCCCAATTACATTAGCCATGGAGAGTCAGCTAGTTTATCATAATTTTACTTTTTATCGTTTATGAAGCCAACGTACTTCAGTAGTCAGAATAAGGTCATGTTCTCTATCTTCAGTATCTTCTATCAGGACCTTGAAAAGTCGGTGTTACAAAGGAGCTGCTCGAATAAAATTGATTATTTTTGTAACTATTTTCATAACGTGTTGAAATGTCAATATTTTATTTTATTTGGTGGTAGGACATAAAGTTTGAAAATGATTCATCCTATTTGAAGAAATCCTTTGTTATAACCTACCATCTGGTGGTTATCCCAGACAGCTTGTGCAAAGGCATATTTATTGACTTGGCGTATGTTCTGAATGCATTATAAATATCCTCACTCTTTGTCTGTCCTTTCATATGTAATATTTGCAACACATCCTTTTTTACTGTGAAGTTACTAAATACCGTTCTCACCATAACTGCTAACTGTGCGGTGTCTGATATATCTGCTGACTCGTCGAATTGTAGCGATAACCAGTCACATATTTTCAAGTTAGTCTTTTTCTGAGTTTGTTTGTCTGTTGAAATTGTATGTATTCTTCTTGTGACGGTGTTATTTGACAACTGTAAGTCTTGTATTGCCTGAGACAATCTCACGTTTGTTAGAAAGTCCATCAAACCATCAATCGGCACCAGTCAAAAATAGTTTCTTAAACAACTTAACATCAATGAAAGGTTTCTTCTTTTTTGCGTGCATGTGAGAAATTTTGAAAGAAACGATGGTGGCCTTTTTAGAATTTTCAAAATTTCTAGTGAAAACAGTATGTTGTGCAGTTAGACTTGATTTTAGTTGACACATTTTTCTCTTTCTTACTTCAGATTTAAGTGGATAATTCACTTCAAAAGTGCCATGAATTGTCTGAAAGTGTTGTTCAACATTATGTTTCTTTCGGCACTGCAATGCTACTACCACACAAAAAACAAACTCATTTATTTTTCAAATTAACGAAACAATATGATTCCTCCCAGTGAGTGTTAAAATTATAGGTTCGTTGTCTTTTACTCGGTCCACTCATTTTAGGGCTAAAAAATTAAAATAAATAGTAATTGAATTACAATATAATATCAATGTTATAGAGCAAGTCTTTACTACATTATATGCATAAATCTATTATAACAAGGACTATAACTATCCACCCAATCATAATAGATTATCGCTCGCTTATTAAGATAATAGATTACGCACCTCGCTTTTAGCCTGTTAAAAATTTTCAGAAAGAATATCGCAAACATACGAACGTATTTAATAAACATAGGCACTCACAAAAATTAAAACTCTAACAAATAAATAAATAAAGGTTAAAAAGGATTTTTAAAAACCACATTTTTATAAGTGGACTAAAAAGAAGAAAATAATTTTAAAAATTATAAGTGCAAGTGGTTTCCTTTCATTTTACCAAAAACATGGGGTGGGCTCTTATGAGGTTTAACATATGAAGTTTATTCATTCTCTCACTTATAGATCTCTCTTTTGCCTTCTAAATTATACATCTTTAATTTTTATTAAAGACCGAGAGAGAGAGAGAGAGAGAGAGAGAGAGAGAGAGAGAGAGAGAGAGACAAGATTTCGAAGTTAATATAAGGGATTTTAAATAATTCACATTTTTAATCAATGTTTATGAAAACATTCTGTCTCTGTGGAATAGTGGCGGGAACATTCGAATCGTTCCGCGGGCGCGGGGTTGGGAACCTCTTGTGTAGATAATAGGTGTCATGTACATACAGTCGGACCTCTCTAAGTCGAACTCGTAGGGATTCAAAAACAAAATCCACTTATGGATGGCGTTAGAGAGGCGCATATTAATCAAGGACACTAGGGATATTGAGAGCGGAGGGGTGGGAATCAGCCATTCCTTCGAGAAGGCTTTGCAGGAAAAAGAGGCGGTGTGTAATGTTTCAGATGAAAGGAAGCCAACTTGGCTTTGACATACCAACACTACTGAGAGAGCCCCTCCCCCAAACACTTTACTCCTCCACAGTGGGATGGAGGGATAAGATATTTTTGTTTTTAAAAAGTGTCACAGCATTTAGAAAAGGACGCGTTTTACCGTCCCATCTTTTAGCCATACCTTTTTCTTGTCTTGGTCATTTATGTCTCAAAATAGACATTACGTGGCTCTTCGGTGATTGTGATCTGAAATGTCGCCCTAGAATAATAACCTAAACGCATTTAAAATTCTACTAAGGGAGGTTGGAAGCTAAAAATATTTCGAGTTAAAGACCTCTAGGATACGTTACAATTAGGGAATTTGTCCGGGATCTAACAATTACTCTATATAGGGAGGTTTTCGACTGTCCATAAATTAGGTAAAACAATTTTTTGGCAATTTTTACCCCCTCCCCCCTGTCAACAACTTGTAAAACTTCCAGAGGACCCCCCCCCTATAAAATTACGTCAAAATTTGATTACACCACAAAAAAAAATTATTTTTTTTTAAAAAAATTAATGAAACAAATAATAATAATAAAAAAGAAAAAATGTTTAGTAAAAAAAGTTTAATATACTTTTAACTTATGACAAATTTCTAGGGCTGCGGAAGTTAACGATTAAATTATTTTTTAACGATTAATCGACCCATCACTTACAAATTATTGGAAGCCAAAAAGTAAAACTAAATTAAAAAATAGCTGCCGATAAATAATAAATTTCCAGAAGATAGCACGAACATTTTGGTTTAAAACTATTGACTGACGGGAATGTTCAAAATGTTGATAAAATGTGCCTACCATAGTTTAAACACTTGTGAAATCATAAATTTTTAATTTTTGGCTTTAACGGAAATTAACGGTTAATTAATCGTTCATTTTTCAAAAGATAACGATTAAATTTAAATTAATCGTTATCAGCCCTACATATTTCCAATTCATAATTACAAAGGCTTACTCTAAACAGAAAACAGATTATAGGGTTTACAAAAATGTTTACACATTAGGGTAAAGCATGTTAAATGTCCCGTGGAGCAATAGGCTCCACTTACTGGGGTCATTGAGTAAAATGATTGATGCTATTTTTTAAAGAAAGAAAGGAATTACGCTCTACATGGTGGAAGAAATCTAAAAAAATAAGGGAATAATTTAAAACAAAACTTGGGTTTCTAGCCTATGGCCTTTATTATAAATTTGCATATTTGTATGAGTGTTTTTTTATGCAGTTTCCTGTTCCATTCAAATATATCTTAAAATTTTTAATCAGTTGGGCCATCTTTGTTTTGATAATAAAAATATATTTTTAAGCTGAGATGTTCAAATTTCTCTAGCTACAAGTACATCTATACTAAGTAAGTACCTTTTTCTCCTTTAACAATCTGGGTATGTCATTTTTTAGTACAATTACTGATATTTGTAGACCATGTGCTGTTAGAGAGGAAGCAATGATTAAAAAATAAGAAAACAGATCTTGGGTGAAGGATTTGAGATTTTTGTATAAAGAGCTCTAATATGAACTTAAATTGTACTAATCAAAAGTTTTTTTTCAATAATAAAATTATGTAAAAGAAATATATTCTTTCATTCTTTTTACGATTTGTTTAAATCAAATATAAGTAAAATCATCTTTTAAAGTATAAGAAATATTTAGGATTACATATTTTAATTTAAAAAACATAAAAACAACAAGTTTTTCACTATAAATCCTTTATGTATGATACATAGTTTTTATCATCACCACCAAACTTCCTGCTAAATTTCAGCTTGATAGCTTAAGAGGAAATGGGTTAAAAATTGATCGAAAGTTTTGGCGACAAGCAAGGGCACATGCAGACACCACGAGTTAATATAAAGGATTTAATAAAAACAACCCGTAAAAAACCAAGTTTTTGACTATAAATCCTTTACGTATGAGACGTAACTAAAAGAATGTTCATTATAACACGCAGCGCAAGACCATCCAAAAATACAAAATTGGAGTTGTGTCGTAAAACGTGTTTAATATAATGCGCACCAATCAGGAATAGGTTTATAAAAAGTGTTGTCAGTAAAATACGCACCTTATTGCGCGACAGAAAGGTTGTTCAATATAATACGCACCGCGACGCTCTATCTCAAAAAATAGCATGATACATAGGAATAAATAAAATAATCTAAGAAATCAATAATTTAATTACGGTACATGCGATCGATTTGAAATTTTGATACATTGTTTTTATCATCAGTACGAAACTGCCTGCAAAATTTCAGCTCGCTATCTTGCGAGCAAGTGGGTTAAAATTGATCAAAAGTTTTGGCGACAAGCAAGCAAGGTCGGCCGCAGACACCACGAGTTAATATAAAGGATTTAATAAAAACAACCCGTAAAAAACCCAGTTTTCGACTATAAATCCTTTACGTATGAGACGTAACTAAAAGAAAAGAATGTTCATTATAACACGCAGCGCAAGACCATCCAAAAATACAAAATTGCAGTTGTGTCGTAAAACGTGTTTAATATAATGCGCACCGATCAGGAATAGGTTTATAAAAAGTGTTGTCAGTAAAATACGCACCTTATTGCGCGACAGAAAGGTTGTTCAATATAATACGCACCGCGACGCTCTATCTAAAAAAATAGCATGATACATAGGAATAAATAAAATAATCTAAAAAATCAATAATTTAATTACGGTACATGCGATCGATCTGAAATTTTGATACATTGTGTTTATCATCGGTACGGAACTGCCTGCAAAATTTTAGCTCGCTATCTTGCGAGCAAGTGGGTTAAAAATCGATCAAAAGTTTTGGCGACAAGCAAGCAAGGTCGTCGGTCGGTCGGCCGCAGACACCACGAGTTAATATAAAGGATTTAATAAAAACAACCCGTAAAAAACCCAGTTTTTGACTATAAATCCTTTACGTATGAGACGTAACTAAAAGAATGTTCATTATAACACGCAGCGCAAGACCATCCAAAAATACAAAATTGCAGTTGTGTCGTAAAACGTGTTTAATATAATGCGCACCGATCAGGAATAGGTTTATAAAAAGTGATGTCAGTAAAATACGCACCTTATTGAGCGACAGAAAGGTTGTTCAATATAATACGCACCGCGACGCTCTATCTAAAAAAATAGCATGATACATAGGAATAAATAAAATAATCTAAAAAATCAATAATTTAAATACGGTACATGCGATCGATCTGAAATTTTGATACATTGTTTTTATCATCGGTACGAAACTGCCAGCAAAATTGCGAGCAAGTGGGTTAAAAATCGATCAAAAGTTTTGGCGACAAGCAAGCAAGCAAGGTCGGCCGCAGACACCACGAGTTAATATAAAGGATTTAATAAAAACAACCCGTAAAAAACCAAGTTTTTGACTATAAATCCTTTACGTATGAGACGTAACTAAAAGAATGTTCATTATAACACGCAGCGCAAGACCATCCAAAAATACAAAATTGCAGTTGTGTCGTAAAACGTGTTTAATATAATGCGCACCGATTAGGAATAGGTTTATAAAAAGTGATGTCAGTAAAATACGCACCTTATTGAGCGACAGAAAGGTTGTTCAATATAATACGCACCGCGACGCTCTATCTCAAAAAATAGCATGATACATAGGAATAAATAAAATAATCTAACAAATCTAAACAGATGTTTACATCTATGGTTATGATGAGACAACAGCAAAAAAAGGTGCAGATGAAGTGACATCAATGTTACTGAATTTTTTCATGAATCATCTGAGTCCTTCAGTTAGACACTTAGAGCTATTTTGTGATTCATGTGCAGGTCAAAATAAAAATTACACGGTTATTCGCTTTTTAGATTACCTAATACAGCATAAGAAAAGATTTAATTCTATCAAAATTTCTTTTCCTGAAAGAGGTCACTCTTACATGGAATGTGACAAAGACATGGGCCTCATAAATTGTAAGACAATAGCTAATGTGCCCTCTGACTGGATAAAAACATTTGAAAATGCTAGGAGGAATCCCAGCCCATTTAATGTTTTTGTACTCCAACAATCAATGGTGAGGAACATAACTTCTTTTATAAAGCCTTTTTATAAAGCTGGATGCCCTGTGCCAACAAGACCTCTTAGGGAGATATCATGTTCAGTTGATTCTCCTGGAATCATGGTCTATCGAGATTCTTGGAATGGTAGTTTTTTGAAAGCCACCATTAATACCAAATTAAGAAACAAAAGGGACACTGTTATAAAGGGAGAAGCTACATACCTTTACACAGAGAAATTGTGTATTTCTGTGGCAAAATTTAAAGACTTACAGGTACTGAAGAAATTTACCAACAATCCTGAATTTTTTGACTCCCTGTCTTATGACAATAAACCAGATGAACAGGAGTTTGATGAGCAAAATTAACTTTTGTTATATAATAAACATTTTTTTATTAATTTATATATTTGACTTATTTAATTTCCAAAGTATTGTGTGTTTGTCTGTGTCCTCATGTCAATGGTTGTGATTATTTATGACTCCTCGAAGGAACTCTATCTCTGAGTGTATGCTTTTAATGTCTGTTGTCGGTCTTTTCTACCATTGTCTCGGTGAATCATAAAGCTAATAATCAGTACCTGAATCTAATTATAGATTATCACAAAGTACTTTTTCCAATGTTTAATTTAATTATTATTTAATCAGGGACATACAAAAATTTATATTAAAAATTAATTACTATTAATTTTGTAAATTAAAAAAAACACCAGAATTTGTAGGTAAAATATTAAAAGTTTTAGTTTACCTTAAGATTTAACTAAAAAATTAGTATTAAAAGATAGTTATCAATGAAAAAACACACTAAGGTTACTTACAATGGAAGAAACGGCTAACTCCATTTCCAACCAATTATGGTAAAACATGTATTATTTCTTTTATAAGGATCATAAATCAAATTTATTAATTAAAAGTTATAAAGAAATGGCCAAAGTTGTCAAAGCTTTTGTTTATTTTTAATTTGGTTTACAAATAATAAAATTACATGGTTTTAAACTTTAAAATTTCAATATCTCAAAACCACAAAAATGTCACATAGCCGTTTCTTCCCTTGAGGTCTTCAAATATAATCAATATATAGAATTAAGCTTTAAAAATAAGCAATAGTGTATATATAATAAAAATGTATGGATGAATGCATTTTTATATTGATGTAAATTATTTAAATCTGGGCTTAAAATTTAGGAATATAATTTAAATTATAGAAAAAATGTCTAATTAATTACATTCTACATAATATCTGTAATTAAATACATACACATATACTGTTATAAAAATATAAATTTATTGCAATTATTTTTAAATGATATAAATATTAGAGTTTATTTTAATTTCAAGTTATTTTTGTTACTTTAAAAAAATTAGGACCAAAATCAACATTTCTATATGAAGAAAAAATGTAATGGGGGTAATTAGCTAATGTAATAATAGAGTGTTATGTATAGAATCACATTTATATTATAGTTGACATGTTGATAGTGTGTTGGTTTTCCTGTTTCATGACCTTATTCCAAACGTGATGAAGGCAGGTTCGTATGTATTTCTTGCATACCATTTGAACAAGTAAAATAGATTTCCACTAGTTTCTTAGTGTTGTATTAAAATATTCATCTGTTGTGTTCCCAAGCTAGAATTTAATGCCATTTGTATCATTAGGATTTATTTATGCCATCCTGTGGTTTTTCTAGGTTTATTGATTTAACTAATTGTATTAATGTTGCCAATTGTCAAGCAATAAATGTTTAAAACTTTAAAAAAAAATGTACTAGTGTATTTTTAATTTCCTTTTTAGATGTGTGACATACAGGAGGTACAGATTCTACTATTGATCTGATCAATGTAAGATATTACTTTACTTGCATGTTAATTACATCTCATTTATAAGGCATACAAAGATAAATTTTCAAATTTGTATATAAACACAAGGATTTAAAAAAAATATTTTTTTATTATTTTAGATTTTTATTAGCTTTATTACATACATAAAACATGACCATAAAGAAATTAAGGTATAAAATATACTTAAATTTGCTTTATCGCAAAAAAATAATTATCAATATTATGAAGTAGAGATGTATGTATATTTTTTTTTAAAATCATATTATTTTTTGTAACAATTTTGAATTAATTTTTGCAAATGATCTTGTCAAGCTATGAATATATAATTTTTCAAATTAGAAAAAAAAACGCATACATGTTACATGATAATGTGTGTAATCTTGGAAGTAATAACTATTTTTAAATTTCTTATATTAACTTAACCGTCTTGTCTGTCTTATCACGCGGAAAAACAGAAGTTAAATATGAGCCACTTCCGTGATCCTATCGAGCTGAAATTCGCACATAGACTTTTATCACCTAACAATGCATTCTGTCAAATATTAACATCAATCGAATGAAATGTCATTAAATTAATTAATTTTTAGATTATCTCTGTGTATCTCTATGTAGCATGTAAATTTTAATGTTTATGCTAGTCTGTCGAGCAGTGCGAATTATATTGAACATAATCAATACTTTAAGTTATGTCTCATATATAAGGTATTTAAAGTCAAAACTGTGTTTAAACGGATTGTTTAATTAGAGTTCTAAATTTTAAAACACAAAATTATACTTATAATATAGGGGCGTTCCATAAATGACGTCACGCACCTAAAAAAGAGGGGGGGGGGCGGTGGTCACACTTTTGTGAAAATGCGTGACGAGGGGGGGGGGTTGAAGAAATGTGACGTCCCATCAAAAGGGTAACTTTAAATAAAACTTTCACTGTAATATTTAGTCGCTTACAATTTATTTAATGACTTTTTTATCTTTTAAACCATCAGTGCTTCTCAAAGTGCCGGTCCGTAGGCCATCAGACGCCGGTTGGCGTAAGTTATTAAGAATGAAAATTAAATCTAATTATTAGCCATCAGTTTGAGAACCCACATGCCAACGTATCAAATTGTTAACCTGCGTAGTTTGATGTTGACACCTACGCATTTGTGATGTAACCGCAGCTCCGTTTGGTTCTCTTACGGGGGGGAGTCTGCGAACTTTTTTACCCGTTACCCCAAAATATACAAGTTTATGTGTGCGTCACAAACAGACTCGAGTTCCTGCCCACATGATTCGGGTCGGGGATTTGGGGCGATCGTCATTTCTCGTCGAAAATGCAACCGGTGAGTTTCTACAAGCATGATAAGTGTCTAAGAATGATATGAATAGGATTATGTTTAGATATTTTAACTCAAAACGACACGGAATATCCATTTTTATGGGGGAGGGGGATCTATTTGATACAATTATAAACGTCTTGAGCTTGATATAATTGTTCAATTTGTTTTTTGGTCTAACGCCCCTGGTCATTCTAGATAAACAGTATTCATTAATTTTATTGAATGCATCACATTCTTGACATCGCAATATTCGAGAGTAGCACAAAAAACGTTTCTTCTTAGCTCAGTTTTTAAGGCTTTAATTTTATATATTACAGAAAGGGTACTTGATTCAGTCAAGTCATGTAGATTAATATTATTGTCACTCCTGTCAATATAAATTAAAGTAGGGTGGATTTAGGTGTCTTCGTATAGTACGTAGGTAAGAAATCTGCATAGTTGTCAAATTTAAAAAAATTCGCTTGAACAAACAAAGCGTAGAGATTAAAAAAAACTCTTAATATTTTTCATAATTTTCTTGATCATATGATATTTTGTTCATTGTATCTAACAAGAAAGTTATTTGAAAACTTCATTCATTAAATATTGTAAAAGATATAGGTAGACTCCTGGGCTATAACACACACTAGGCTAGAAGATATTTAGTTATACATGTACATGCAAATTAAATCTCTGACACACTAATGTAACAATAAGCTGTGATTACATTAAGGGGTGACCGGATATCTGGCATGCCGGATATCCGGACTAAATATTGGGATTTTTGCCACTATTTGGATTCAGCATATACATGAGTCAGACCCGGATAGGATCCGGATATCAAATGTAGTAAAGGATTATTTTATATCAAATTAAATTAGTATTAATAAGTTTATAAACAAATTATATAAACGTTTTTAAAACAGAACATTAAATTAGTACTATATAACAAAATAAACATATTAATGTGCGTTGATTATAAAATCGTAAAAATCCATGGAAAATATATTAAAACAATCAATTTCAATACGATAAAAAATATTAAGTTTAAGAGTTACAAGTATAGATATTACTTTATTACATAGGATAACAAACTAAGTTAAACTAAGAACATATTAAACTTAAATCGTCGGTAGAAAGGAACACTTCTTATTATGGCTTCAAATCACGACTTCTTGTACACCACACTACACACTCAGTACAATACTGTTCGCTTGGTACACACTACAAAGTTCGTTGAACTTCGTTCAAGTTCGTTCATTCAACTCATTGTAAAATGTTCATCACTGATGTTGACAGTGTCAAACATTGTCATTTTGGATAGCAAAATCTCTCTATATATTGGATAATAGATATTTTAATAAAGAGTATTAAATACTAACTAGAAAGTAGTAAAGTACACCCCGTTAGCTCTTACGCTTAAATGTGGAGATATCCGGATCCGGAATCCGGATCTGGCAAATATTAGGACAAAACTATCCGCGGATAGTAAAAAACCATATCCGGCAACCCCCTAGTTCCCATATACATGTTGCATCATATAATGGGCCAACAATAATTCATCTTCGACCATGCTATAACATGATCACTTGCAACCTACACGAACAATTGTAAACTATTTGTCAGTAAGAGACACAATACGTTTATTATCTTTGAAAGTGGTGAAACAACTGCCATACAAACCCATATAAAACGAATTATGTCCTGAACACTCATAATGTCTAGCTACGTCACTGCAAATTAGATTGTAGAAGAAACTTTGTATTCTTCACTGGCTTTGTAATCGGTAATCAATAAAGACCTGCATAAAACGCAGCAAAGCTGGATAAAAACAGTATATAATTAACTTTAAAATATATGTGTATAGATATAGCCAAGGAAGCTGTTGTCAAGAGAAAAAATATACAATTCAAACAGGGGAAAACAGAATCTTTCGTGTCTACGCGTTACTCATATTACTTCAATCTCCTTGTTTAGCCAGATCATCTAGAGACTGTAATACTCTGTTAAGGTATACATCACGTGGCTGGAGTTTTATTACAAGGGGACTCAGTTTGTAAGTTGCTTTGGGATATTTAAAGATATAAAAATACTTTTTACATAATTATCAAATAAATTTTGTGTAATTTTTACTCGATATTCATTACACGTGATACATATTTAATATTTTGGTGTGAAGCAAAAACTTTTACAGTAGATTATATTTTAAAGATTTCAAAATTTCGACATCAAAAGTTAAAAACCATATTGTTTATTGATGTTTAGTGGAATCTACAACTTTCTTATTCCATTTAATTGTGATGGCAACACTTTTGTAAGACAAAGGTAGTCTGTTTTAATGTGAAGAATAAACATAAATTACTGTTGCAACTTGAATAATATTTTCACATTTTTTCGGGTATTCTACCACAGACTATGTCAGCACAAGCAACTCACAGGTTTGACACGGACACTGTCTGAAAGCGCGCAAAGTTCTTGGCTGACGAGGTCCCGGACAAAGAACTGTTTGTGTTCTATGACAGAGACAAAAGAGAGGCATACACGGCACGGGAGCTCTACACGCTCGCTTGACGTTTTGCCAACAGACTACGTCAGCAGGGCTTCCGGCATCAGGACGTCATAGCCAACACACTGGACAACTCTCCGGAAAGTGTAATCACAGATCTGTGCATTATCCTGGCTGGTTGTGTCGCAATGAATGGACAGGTCAGTGGCACACGTGTGATTGAAACGTTAAAGCATTACAGACAAGTATAATTTTAAAAGTATTTGTATAGTTATGAGTATAATAAAGTGATTGTTTTTAAAATTAACAAAAGAAAAATAAATTAAACATTTTCTAAAACGAACGCTGTACCCCTTGTCAGTGGTATGAGAATCACTGTGAGTGAATGCTTGTTGACTGTGTGAACACTAGACACGGGAATAATGTTTTAGTGAACTGTTAGTAACATGGGTGTGTGACCAGAGGAAACGCCAGGGTCAGTTGAGAGCAGTTGAGGGAGAGTTGTGTTGTCAGGCTGGTCGGGGCAGACCAGGGAGTTACAGTGAGACAAGAGTTGACGGTTGTAACGTCGCCCAGAAGCGGTCGGGTCTGGACCGAAGGGACTTAGACGTGTTTTGTGTATACGTAGATCTGAAGGGGACTTGAGTATTGGCCCAGTAGCGGTCCCGTCGGACCGAGGGCATGCTCGTGAAGATACTATAGTGTCGGGTTGTGTGTACAGCCAGATGTATAAAGATGTATTTGCTGTCTAGGCAGGACAGCCAGTTTGTATAGTTTGTGTACAGTAGAATAAACATTGACTTGTTATAGAGACTTGTGTCATCTCTTGAGTACTGTAAGCAAGCGGAGAGCAAGGCAACAATCCATATAACAACGAGACTTAACACCCCTGTTGTTGTTGCTTTTAGCTTAAAGAACTTTGTCTAAATAAGTGGTTCTCAACCTTTTGATATCAAGGTCTAAGCAGCGGACCACTACTGAAAATTGTGCCCTCGCCATGCCTGAAAGTTATGTATAATTATACTTTGTATATAACTAGTTACTAGTAAACATTTATTTAGTAAAACTAAGCTAAAATGATAATATTTGAGTGCTCCAAAAAAACAATATTCAATGGGAAAGGATTGTAATGGCTTTATTTTGTAACGAACAAATGACACATATACTATATTATACTGATAGTATTATTCAACTAGGTTGTACTGGGGTGCCTACGGTGCCCACTTTTTCAAAAGCCCGAGTAACGTACGTGAATGTTATTGCATGCGTTCGAATAAGTGTGTCCAACTACCAAAAATTGGTTTGTGAATAAGTTCAATAAAAGGAATGAATAATTAAATGTTAGTTCCTTATACTGATTAATTTTTCACAAACGTTCTCTATATGCAACATTTTATAATTTATAATTATAAATCCTCATGTATAAACCATTAACATGGACACATCTGATGTATACTTCATGGCGTAGTCACATTTTTAACTATTAACGGCTATTCTTACATCGTTCCTTTTTCCAAAATTAAAATATATGCTCAAAAAATGCCATTATATAATATTTTACGGCGATTAATACCACACGCTCTGTTAATCTCAAAATCAAAATGATAATGATTTTACATCTATATTTTCAATTTAAAAAAGTTACAGAATGATGTCCCTTAGCGTTACCGAGTGACCCGGGCTAATATATATTATACGAGAGAAATGCCCGTGCTAAGCTACGGGGTATGCACAATTAAATAATTTTATTTGGTTTTGGTTCTCTTAATTACTCTTAAAAATGAGTTTAAATGCATCATGAAATTAGGGTAGTGATAAATCAAACCCCTTCTTTATAAAAATCACGATATGTTTGTCGAGAAAATGATGCATTTAAATATTACCCATCAATTTTGGTATTTCTGCTTTAATAACGCATGCTTTTCTCTATATACTCTACCAGAATAACAAAGTTCCTTAACAGTTAAAAAATTCTAATGGGCAAGGCTGAATTTCTTTTCACATGACTCATACAATGAAAACAATATCTTTCCATATGATTCCTTTGGATCTAGGAAAAAGCTCTCCAAAAACACCCATAACATTTTATAGTCTAAGCATGAAATTAGTTCAAGATGAATAGGATATTGTTTGAGCCAGATAATATTTACGTGAATATTGAGGCCTGGGGATGGTGGAAAATAAGGTTTATTGGTTTAAAAGACACATTTTCTTTTCACACGAATAAGAACATAAACAATGTTGCTTTTTAAAAAAATGCTGAGAGATTGAACTTCTAATAAAATTTATGTCATTTACAATGGCTTCCTGCTCTTTTTTTCTAATAGTAAAAAGCACTAATTGGGCTGAAACTTGTTCCACTAAAATAAACGGATTATTTTTCTTGGTATCTAAGCCTTTTTCTTCATTGCAGCTTTTTCTAGCTCATACAATGATTTATTTTTAAGTTCATAATATAAAACATTTACTATGTTGGGATTTGATTTTAAATCAGAATGGTTAAAAAAAATATTTTTTTAAAAAGTGTATACAGTTTAAAAGAAAACTTCCATTTAGTTAACCCCATGATCTGCCTTTGAAACCAGTCTTTATTCCTATTGTGTACTATTGATTTAATAAAATCAAAGCAGCTTGTCACAAAATGAGTTTTTGTTAGTGTGTTTTTTCGGCAGAAAACGCACTTTCTGATGTTAGATCCTATTTATAAGTCATAATACCCTTGATGTTTCTGAACAAATAATATATTTACACTTTAAAGAACATTACAGTTTTTAACCGAAGCGTATGCCATGCAACCGCATTGTTCAGGAAATCTACCCAATCTTTTTTTTTAAATGGACGTTTCATCATTCGTTAGCTCTTAAATACATGTTTTTAGGATTACGTGTTCATGGGTAAAGCTCTCCAAAACATTCTTTCTATTTCCAGGCTAAGAATGACCTTAGTCAAATGAATGGGACATATTTTTAATGCGCTTTATATTATTTCTGTGAATATTGATGCTAAATTAAGGTATGTATGGGTTTATATGTTTTAAAGAAAGACTTTGAATCGCTCAGTTTGGGCTTAAAATTTACCCTGCTGGTTTAGTTTAAGTTATTCAAAAAGTATATAACAGTTACTAAGATATAGTGTTTATGCCACCCAGGATATTATTAACAATATAAAAATAACTGTTTCATTTATTAGCTACACTCTTACGCCCGTGCATATAACCCCTATATATAAACAATTTTCGTCTCTAACAGTACGGAACTTTTTTTTTCATCATATATTCCTTTGGGGCAGTTTATGGAGCAATCGTTCCAGACAAAAAAATTAAGTACACTATTTAAGCACCTAAGGTAAATAAATCTCCAACATAACAAACACTTTCATTGTTTTCTTTACTAATCACTTGCTTCATGTATCAATCACCGTTCTGTATGTATTTTCTATTTATAATTTTAATTTAAGGGAATTTAATGTTGTTATTTGCCTTCATAAATGTGACTTATTTATTAAAACATCATACCAGCTTGCAATATAATTTTTCTGATGCAAAAACCGATAGTATATAACAATAAAGAAAACACCGTCAAGACGTAAATTGAAACATATAAAGAGCTCATGGGAAGAAATGGCTATTTCACATTTTTGTAGTTTTGAGATATTCACTTTTAACTTTCAAAATTATATAGATTTCGTATAAATTAACTAAATAGATTTGAATTTTTAATAGGGTCAGAGACATATTTTTTTCATTAAACCTCTTACAGAGCATTCTATTCTTGATTATCTATCAATTACAGGACATGACTAAAAAAAATTCAAAAAGTTTTCCTAAATGTCAGTTTATAGAGCAATCGGTCCTAAACTCTCTCTTGTATTATGTAAGCACATAAGGTAAATAAATCTTACACCTAACAAATATTTGCCATTGTTTTTATCACAAATCGCTTGGTAAATGCAAAATTGCTATTTTATGTACGCATGCAAATTTCTAAATTTAATGTTATGCAATTTTGATGTTGGTAAAAGCCCGTATAAAATGTGGTTCCGTCCAATTATATATGTAGGTGTATAAAAACTTATATTAAAATGTAAGTTTGATAATTCGTCTGCACTTAAATCATTTTTTCAAATATATTTCTATAGTTATTTACAGTGGCTAAGATAAAATTAGTTCGACCCAGATTTGGCTGATTTTATTATTAAAAAATACCCTTCAACATTTCTCAAAGGTTCCCTCCCCTTTCTATAAAAATAAACGTGCCACCAATTAGCCTAAATCTTACCCAAGTACATATTATAACTATATATAATGCAATTTATTCTTAAAAAGGGCATGCAAGTTATTTTCAATGTTTATTTTCCATTTTTGCGATCCATGAAAGCGATCGTCCAACTAATGCGCAGGGCTCACTTTCTTTTCACATGAAACATAACATAAAACCTTACCTGAAAATAAAATGATGAGAAATTGATCCTCAACAATTATTTCAGTCATATTCAATGACTTTCTTTGAGCTTTCCACCAAACAGTGACGAAGGACGAATTGGCAGATATAAATAAAATTAAAGGATTTTTGCTCAAAGCATTTATAACCATTTGCTTCATGCGCCAAACACTGTTCCGTGTGCATTTTTTATTTATAAATTTATTCCAGCTTGCCATAGTGATTGTTATAATTTTTTCTATAGATGACACACTCTTGCGATGCTAGTTCCGATATTATACCTAGGTCTATACAAACTAATAGTAAATGTTGAAATAGTTTTTCATATATTCCTGCAGTTATATCGCAAAGATAGGAATTTAAATTTAAACAAAAAAACTCGGCCTAATTTATGTTATAAGCATCTTAACAGTTGGTAAGATAGTGCTAGTTCCACCCAGGTTTGGATGATGTTATTGAAAGTTATTGACGTCCCCATTACTAAAGTGAATTAAGAAATAAATGTGCCGCCAATTAGCCCGAATCTTAACCCAGTGCATATTGTAAGTATACATAAACCAATATCTTCTCAGAAAGACCTGGTACGTTCTTTTCAATCTTTATTTTCACTTTTAGCAATCTATGAAATCAATCATTATTTCACAACTAATACACACACACACACTCACACACAGACATACATATACACACACACACATGAACACACTCGCGCTATCAACATAAAAAATAATAATCAATAACATCAAATAAACCATTGCTCTTTTTACATTGTTTTTCCTTTTCCCAATTTATTAGTCCTGCAGATTTTTTCTTGATTTCTATGTGGGTGAAGTAGGGATTTGTCCTTCTATGATTAGATTTTATTATAGATTATTTTTATTGTAGTAATAATTAAGACCAAAATTTGTTTTTTTAAGGAAGGGGGTTAATGTCCCGTGTGAATCACGAGATTGAGGACAGGGACAAAGGTCCATTGACGAATGTGTAAAAGAAGGTTCTAGAGAGAGAGACAAGATGGTTGAATGTGTTGATGTCTCCACCATTTGAAATTTAAAATATATTCTTGCAGATAGTGATTTGTATAATCATCGGATATTACAGTATTAAAGATCACTTTATTAACATAAAGTGTTTCAAGGAATCATTTTACGAGAGATGTTATTGTTTGATAACGCCTACTAACACACATGAAAAGAGATGTGTGACAATTACCTTATGAATGGTTAGAACAACGGGATCAATTATTTGCTTTAAAAATCTAGCCTAACAAAGCTTGATCAACTAGAAGTTTAAGAAATTGATTAATTATATCTCCGCCGCTGCTTTTTTCTCTTTCTTTGAGCGTGCATTGTATCCAAATTTATCCTCCGCCAACTTCTTCAGTGTGACTTTATCAGGTTTTCCATTGTAAGTTTTTGGAAAATCTTCCTTGAAGATCTTGGTTGCCGAAGGAAAAGATAATACAATAGTCGTCTCATTAAAACATGAAATACAGAGCTAGAAACAATTTTAAAATGGTTTTAAGCTACCTGGTAACATAGTTATGTAAAGTTTGGAAACATTGAAGCTCCATTAACAGAGTTAAGGTATTTAAAGACAAAAATATTCAAACTTTACTTCATTTTCAAGTATAATAAATTAATATTTAATATAAATAAATATTAACATTATATTTTTTAACAAGTTTTTTTGTAACAAAAATGTATATATATCTAATACTGTAAAAGTTATTTGAAAAGAAGAATAATTAAATGTACAATTCGTAAGTGCAACTTTCTCAAATCTATGTGACACCTGGCACGTACTAGATAAAATGCTGGCACTGGTGTCATGCTGCTACACACGTTGGGTAGAAATATACTTCGACAATAATTTTCAATTTCTTCCTGGTCGAGTTCACTTCCGGATACAAGTTTAAGACATGCGCAGATGTTCTGACAAATTACTGGATCTGACACCTGGAGATTTGGTGTAAATAACATACATTTTTCATGATTTTAGACGTACTGTTTGTGTATTATATGGTTCTAGAAATGTACCCGCGCTTCTACAGCGGGATTGTACTGCCCTATAAGGTTGAATACGTATTTGAAAATAAGCCAATAACTAAATGTTAAGTATATATGTGAATGCGACGATTTAAGTTCGGCCTTCTGGTTATAACATAACTAAATGTTGTGCTGACTCTTTGTAATGCAACTTTCAGTTGGTCAGAAATATACTTATGAAAAATGTAAATCTCTATTCCTGAGACAATTTTACTTAATAATAAAGGGATCATTGAAACGTAACGAACGATTTGAAAAGGGCATTAATTTAATTTAAAATCCTGCAAAAAAAATATTTCTCATTGCTATAGATTCAACTTATCAAGAGATTACGTTCCGAATGAAACTCATGTAGTCTTTAATATGCTAGTGGAACTTAAACGAAGAAGGTAAAATGAATCAATAAAAAACCAAATTAAACTACATCAAACGAATGTTTAAATCCCTTTTATTAACTTCACCGCCGTGTGGGACGCGGTGGTCGAGTGGCAGCGCACTGGACTGTCGTACCGATGGTCACGGGTTCGAATCTGTGCGAAGGCAAGGGTTTGTTCCCGGGGCCTAGGGCGTCCCTGAGTCACCCCGCTCCGAATGGGTACCTAACTACATGTTAGTTAGGCGGCTGGGTAATGCGTGGAACACAAAGCCGTGGCCTGTGAACGCTGCATCACTTGTCATGGTCTGTGGACGCAACTATCTTCTGCATAGAAGGAGCGTCTGTAAAGATAAGATAAGATAAGTCTCTGTCTCTCTGTCTCTCTGTCTGTTGTTCGTCGTCGTGGAGGCGAAAAAAAAAGTAAAAAATGACCCACTTTCCGTCATGCCATCGAGCTGAGATTTGGCACATTGACTCGTGTCACCTAACAATGCATCGTATAAAAATTTCTGATCGATCGAACGTACCGTAATTAAACTAATGCATTTTTAGTTTTTCTCTATACAACGTATGTAATTCAATATCAGTGTTTGTTATTGTTTTTTTTTCACGTGACAGTTCAGTCTCGCTTTGGCGCACCCGTCGTGCCCACACTCCCTCCCGTACCTTCCCCATTTTTAAAGCCGGGGGATATCACTCGGTGTCAGTCTGTAAATGTTTTTTGCGGTTGCATAATCAATACTTTTAGTCATGTCTCATATAAAAGGGACTTATAGTCAAAAACTTTGTTTCTACGTGTCTTTTTTATTATAATTTTTCTTTTTTGTAACTTTCATCAAAACGGTCCCATTTTGCGATGGATTCCAAACTCTTACGTGTTGCTGTTTCACCAACAGCAAGGGATTCAATTCTTTGTTGATTCCCGTTTTCAGATAAGACATTATATTTAGTAAATTATATCATTAAGCCCACTTTTTCTCTATCCAGGCTCCCATTTTTTCCTGTTTTTGTTTCTGGAAATTAGATAATTTATTTGCCAAGTATAGTTAAGATTCATTCATTTGCTTAGAAACGTGTGTGAAACGAAGATATACATTTTTTGAAAAAAAAATATTTTGGTATCCTGGAAATTGGTGGCTGGGTAGCGAAGTCAATAGTGCGCTCGCCCCACAAGCAACCGCCCACGCAAAACCACAACAAGAATGACACGCTAAGAAAGCCCTTCGCTGACCTGGAAGGGCTTTGGAGCACCCACCTGGTATACCAAGCCCCGAGTAAGCCCTACTGGAAACAGAAGAAAGATCAAGGCAAGGTCACTTTTCAAGCAAAGGATGGTCATGGGACTTACATACTTATCCTGGAAAGAAAGTAGTGGACATATTCACTTCCCATTGAGATAAAGATTCAAATTAGTTATCAGGTTCATGTTAACTTAAGTTTAGTATCCATTGGATCCATTGATCCTGTAGTCAAATATTATACTGCAATAATATAGCTGATATAAGAAAAAGGCGATGTTTACTCAATATTACTTTTAGTTCAGAATTCAGTCATGATTATTTTTTTTTAGTATGAGTCTGAAAATAAACAGACTTTTATTCAAATGGGAAGTTGGACTCTTAGTTAGAGGGGGCTTAGGTTTTATTAGTATTGAAAAGAGGCACTAAATGAAGTTAATCAAGAGAATTTAAAAAAAAATATTAAGAAAGTATCTCATTCTTTATAAACTTTCAACACACTTTTTAGAGTGAATATATTTTTAATAATGTTATGTATATATGTTACAGGCAAAGTGTGAAATGCAGGCTTTCTATAGAATGCCTTGGAAATGTACAGAATGCCTGATGGTTTCGGGCAAAGTATGAAATGATTGCTATTTCATACATTGCCTTGGCATTCTATAGAGTTGTTGTCCGGCAGAGTATGTAATTGGCCTACCCCCGCCATTTTTCCAGCCACTGATGTTGGCGATTGCGATTTGGTCGTTGTTTGATGATGGCGATCGAAGCCTGTGAGTGTTGTAAGTTATTGTAAGATGTCGTTTAGCCGGTACGAGGTTCCACTACCAAATCACAGACAAGATTGCCAAATTTTTTCTCACGACGTCAGTTTATATCATTCGGCTGAGATTCCACAGACTTTCTCCCATAACATTTCTACTTGGATTGCTGTGTGACCATGTCGGAAGAGAATGTAGTGCTAGGACAGGAATCATGCCATGCTGACAGGCAACGACGGTTCTGCGATGATTTAAGTAAGAGCCCATTCGGCTAAAAACAGCGTTTTATAACACCGAAACTGTTACTGGACGATGTGAAAATGGCTAAGACCCACCATTAAGCAAGAAACACGTGACTATGGGCTGGTTAAACACTATGATGTCATGATGGCGGAAAATAAGAGTAAGTTGATCTACCCTGTTAACGAAGTCGTGAGTGCCATTCTGTTTTACGTCGCGGACTCAGAGATATTTGACGTACTTCATAAAGTCCATTTGGCCATTGGTTATGAAGGACGGGACAGAATGTTGAAAGAAGTTTTACCCAAATACAAGAGCGCTACCCGTCCTGATATTTAACTGTGTATTAATTTTAGTGAACCTTTCCAGAAAAAACAAGAAGGCGTCAAAAAAGGCATTGTGATCAATCCAATTCAACTCTTGTTGTCAGGTCGATCTCATCGACTTTCAATCCCGTCCTGATGGGGTATACAAGATTATAAAGGTGCATCAAGATCATTTCACCAAGTTTGTAGTTCTCAGGGCCCTGAAGACCAAGAGGGCACAAGAAGTAGCATACCGGCTCGGAGACATATTTACGTTGCTTGGTACTCCAATGATTCTACAGTCCAATAACGGCAGGAATAATTTGTAAGCAGCTGAAAGGAGTACTGCCCCACCTTGAAGATTATTCATGGTAAGCCATGCCACATACAAAGTCAAGGAAGCGTCTAAAGAGCTAACCAGGACATCGAAAATATGCTTTGTGCTTGGATGCAAGATGACATAACTGGCCACTGGAGTGAGGGGTTACGGTTTGTCCAACAGAGCTTTTCATTCTGGGATTAAAAGATAACAATACAAAGCTCTCTTTGGCTGCAGAGTTAAAGTAGGCCTCACAACGTCGACCCTACCTGACGATGTTTTACAAGATGTGGAAACAGAGGAAGACATCGAAAAAATAATACAGATCCTGCATCCTGTGTTTTATTTTGTGTTACTTCCACTTTAAGATACGTATTTATCAATAAAGTCTTTTGTTGTGCTCTTTTTACACATTGCCTAAACGAAATCCGGAATTCTAAAGAATGCCTAGGCAAAGTATGCAAAAGTTTTACAAATTTCATACTTTGCCTGAAACCATCAGAGTGCCTGATTTCACACATTGCCTGTAACGTATATATAGAGAAGAACTTTTAAAAAATATCAAAAGAAAAAAAAACCATTCAACTTCTAATGTTCATTACTGTTGAGTTGATTTCACGTTGAGAATTGCTTTTCTCATGAAACTCACTTACAACTTTAATGGTACTAAATAAAGTTAACTCCCATTTTTTTTTAAAATTTGACAACTGCGTCATGTAAAAAAAAATTTTTATGTATGACCCCACATCGTTAAACTATTTAAAGTAATAAAATATTTGTAACAGCAGCTAAAAGTTAAGGACCTACGCTCCAACCTTCTCTCTAAAAGGCAATAGCTTCTTATACTAAAGAGCTAATAAAGTAAATTATAAATGTTGTAAATGTAATGAAGTTTCCAAAAGAATTTAAAGCAGCTTACTCAGTCTTATTTAAAAAGTTTGCAATAAAATTTGCGCACATATTTTAATCAGTGAAAGTTAATTTAAAGGCGGGCGCTTAAAATAAAGTCTTGTAATGAAGTAATGCTCTAAACATAAATTATATAATATACTTTTTGATAGTCTTTATTTATTAGTGTTTTAATATGGAAATGATATATAATTCTTTTATAAATTTGTATCTTTGTTAGACGATTTAAATTTACGGCTTGTATGTTATAGATATAATTTTAAAACGGAATTCAATTATGCTTTGGATCATGTCTCCCGATGGGACATCCTATTTTGTAAATTATATTTCAAACACCAGATTTAGTTTCTGAAAATAAATAAAATATTTACCAATTTTTTTTTAAATGACCTGTTTGAATAAAAATCTATTTTTAAAATGGCTTTTGCTATTCCGCTACAGCGTAATGCCCATGGCATATTCAATTCGCAGCCCAACTTAATTAAGTGCTTTTAGGTTCACTTGTATTGAGTTTAATATACTTCTGTTTATAAAGTCCGGTAGCCAAGTTTAAGTTGTAAATTTATTTAGCTTATGTAAAAAAATCACAGCAATGGTCCTAGGCTGTTATTATCAATGATGATTAACTTTATTAAGTAAATTTAAGGGAATGAGCAAGTAAAATATGCACGTAAAATTAATAAAGAACATGCAACAAATTTTAAGAAAAACAAAACGTATAAGGTTTTTTGACTTGGGCAATTTCTTTCCACATAAAATTCCTTCATATAATTAGTATTTTTTAAAATTAAAATTTGAATTATTAGAAACAACATAATAAAAATCTTAATTTAAAAATAAATATCATACATCGTGTGACAAATGTAATTTAATAGTTTTAACCCATTTATAATATAAAGAAAGTATTTGTATAAAAGGCCACTGTTTTATACCGCATGGCCAAACCAAATATGAATGTTATTATAATAAGACTAATGCATTACCCGTCTAAAATGACGGAAGTTTTCAGCTGAAATCTATTTACTTTAAAAATGCACTTTTTTAGGATGCCTACGGCGCCCACCTTTTTCAAAAGCCCAACTACCTTGTCCTTGTTTGATAAAAATGAAATATTAAACTTTGTGAAAAGTACACAAAGTATTTTATAATAGGGGTTGTAGGTCAAATCCTCTTTTTACATTGTTCCCTTTTCCAAAATTAAAATATATATGAGCTAAAGCACTGACGTCATATAATATTGTTTACAGCGCATCTTTAATTTGCACACCTTTTGATGCACACATTAATTAAATATAAGATCAAACAATGACGTCATATAATACATTACATTCCATACATACATACATACATACATACAGACGACGGGAATTATGTATTTTGATTATACAGCTCAATTTTAGATGCGTACACTAAAGTTTGCGCACCGTAATTTGACAATAAAAGATTTTTGAAAGCGCACAGCTCAAAATAAAGTATTGGAAAAAATACCGCACCAAAATGAACTCGTTTTGAATGTCTGCATGAAGCTGTTCAATATCGAAATGAGAATTTATTTTGTCTTTATTTGGCTCTACATTTTCTGATTATAGGCCCCCTTACCCTAGGGTTGTCCCTGGGGTTGAAACATAGTCTATGACCTGTCCCGGGTCCAAAGAGGATCCCATGCAAAATGTCAGTTCCCTGGGTGCCACGGTGTGGAATTCTATGGTTAACAAACAAACACACAAACAAACTTTCATCTTTATATATTAGACTAAAAGACCCTTCACGCTTTGCAACGATGTCAGTAAAAATGAATAAATTTAAAGAAACCAATAAGTTGTATGTTTTAAAAACAATTACGCCAGAAACCTTCACAGAAGTGTGGACAAAAAATAGTCCAAGTTTCATAGCAAACGGATAAATAAATTAATAATTAAAAAGTTTACATAAGAAGAAACGATATTAAGGGCCCCAGCCAAAAAATGAGTGATAATCTTTTTTTTATATTTCCATTGTACTCAAGCTAAATTTCTAAAAATCGTGTAAAATGGAATGGAGAATACAATTATGTTCAGTAAGAAAAGACATTTTCTCTTTTTTTTCCAAGAGAAAAGACAATAGGATGTCAGTGCCCTATAGTAATTTAATATAGGCTTTGAAGTTTTTACATACTAAGTTTGGTGGAGATCAATTTATTTTATCGTTAACTAATGCTTAAACTAATTTTTATATACTTAATATAGGGACAATAAACGACATTCAGGGGCCTCCGGCCCCCGGGCTCATCCGCTACAAGATGTCAATTTCAAAAACTTGTTCATTTTAATTCAGTTTCATTACTGATATATCTATCAAGATCGTTAACAATTGAATTGGCAAATATCTTAACATTTACGAAAAAATAAGTTTTGGGCCCCCGGCCCCCGAAGAAATTGACATTAGAAGTTCAGTGCTCTTAAGTATTTTAATATGGGATACCAAGTTTTTGTATAAAAAAGTTTGGTTAGGATCCATTTGTTTACTTAGTAGCTAACGCATAAACTAAATTTTGTATAAATCTTATAAGCAAAAAACGACACTAAGGGCCACAAGGCCCATTCCGTGCAAAACATAAAGTTCAAACACATGTTCGTTTCATATAGATTATAATGGATTAATGTATCATTATTTTTCAAGATCGTTAATAAATGAATTGGGAATAAATTCTAAAAAGTTTAAGGAAAATAGGCATTTTGGACTCAAAGGCCCGAAGAAATGGTCATTAAGAGTGTATTGCCCTATAATATTTTAATATTGGCTCTCAAATTTTTATATACAAAGTTTAGTTAAGATCCATCAATTAACACAGTAGTTGACGCTCAAACTAAATTTATATAGCTCATATTAGCAAAACAGGACATTATGGGCCCCCGGTGCCCCATGAGTGTTAATTTACGACATAAAAGTAGCCAGTTACCATCCGGGAGCATACTCACGACGCAAGTATGTGCAACCGAGCATGACGAATGACCCTCGATGGGGTCGACCATTGTATCGAGGCCAACAATGGTCCTTGCGTTTCATTTGCATTGTGCCTTCACCGTAATAGTGATATTCGTAGTGTACTGGATATCACGTCACCTTATACGGGGAAGTTCTTGGGCTCAAGCCCCAGGGAAAACATTGTTTATTTTTTTTTATTTTTAAAAATGTGTTGTTTGTGCCCGTTCTTTTACCCTTTATTGACAACACTAGCTGAACCGTTGCGTAGCATAAACCGCTAATGATTTAGTGACGGGTGAAGACTTCCTTAAAGACACAGTTTTCAAAATGGGATGGGTTTGGGCAAACGACTGTGAGTGAATGAAAAGTTTAAACTCTGGAGAGACCCGCGGCGTAGCATACGCCGCAGACTTGCTCATCATAGACAGTGCAAAGAATGGTTGGCGGGAGAGGGGGTGAGAGTACAAACACAAAAAGTATCATTAAGTAAATAAAAAATAGCGAGTAAACATGGAGACATGCACACTGAGGTCGTTGTTACCCGCCTTCCATTTAATACTTACATCGATAAAACATAAACTGTGATTTGCCGACCCTAGCGAGGGTTAGTCACATTTAGGGTTGTTAATTGCGTGTTTTGTTTTTGTTTTGAAAACCGATTATCCATTATGTAGTTCCGATTTTAAACCGATTATCATTTTATAGCTGACTTCACAGAAGTTAGGGGTGTACCGAATTTCGCCTGCAAATGCCTCGAATCCAACAATGAGTGGGCAGTTCCCCCCTCCCCCCAAACCGACATTCACTCGCGTTGTTTTGATTTCTTCGTGCTGTAGTTTGTGTCCGATCTTTCTTCACGTTCTTTGCACTCTCAATGAGAAAGTCTGCGGCGTATGCTACGCCGCGGGGCGTCTAGTATAGGTATAAAATAGAAAAAATATTTTTTTTCTAAAATGTATATACGGTATATGTATGGCATCTGCCCGTCTGAGAGAGACTTTGATTTATCTTTATTGTTTGCAGCTCTTGGTGTGGCTGTTGAGACCAATCCTCGAGTGCCAGCCTCTCTTGCATCTCACATACACGAATGCGTTTGGGCAGTGTTGCCTGTCCTTCCTCCTCACTCTTTTTTTCGGTTTTGTAATTTTGTTGTTCGTTCGTCCGTCGATTCGACAAGGACCACTCTAGTCATCCGAGAATTGCTGGGACTGGATCTGTCTGTGCGTGCGCAGATGGCTGATGAGGCCGATCTTTGCCTTCCATGCACGGGCTGATGGAGGACCTCAGTCTGTTTAGTGTTGATTTTCAGACCAAAGTTTGTGCAGACGCTGGAGAACAGGTTTACACTGCGTTGCATGTCGGCTCCTGAGACAGCGTTGAGGGCACAGTCATCAGCAAACATCAGGTCTCTGATGATGTCTGTCATGACCTTGTTTTATCAGAAGACTATCCGCTGTCCTGAACAATGAACTGCATGCCCTCGTGGATTTTGTGCAACAAGACGATGAATTTTCTTGGGCAACCGTACTTGGTCATGATCTTCCACTGACCCTCTCTGTTAACAGTGTCAAAAGACTTGGTCAGGTTGACATAGGTGGAGAAGAGGTCAAAGTTTTGCTACTGACATTTCTCTTGCAGCTGCCTGGCAGCTAACACTATGTCGATGATTTCTCACTCTTTTCGGAACCCACACTGACTTTCATGCAGGAGTCCTTGGTCAAGGTGGAACGTGAGACGGTTGAGCAGGATTCTGGCAAGGATCTTTCCTGCGATATAAAGCAGGGATATGTCTCTGTGGTTGCCACAAGCCTGTCTACTTCCTTTACCCTTATATAGATTTATGATGGTGGCATCTTTGAAGTCCTGCGGGATCGTATGTTGGTAAGTACATCTCTCCTTGACGTGGACTTTGGGTTATTGAGGAAA
The DNA here is from genome assembly GCA_944989445.1 of Ampullaceana balthica. Lineage (NCBI taxonomy): Eukaryota > Metazoa > Mollusca > Gastropoda > Lymnaeidae > Ampullaceana > Ampullaceana balthica. The sequence goes on from CALYLW010000029.1 coordinate 998,749, forward strand.
ACTTGGTGAAGGTGGTTTTTTCTCATCCAATAACTGCTTGATGTCTTCGGAGTTCTCATCGAACCAGTCCTTATGTTTCCTGGTCTGGGGCCCAATAGTCTCTGTAGCTGTGGTGTAAATTTAAATAGGCTCGCTGAGTGATGCCCAGTCTGCCTCCACGTTCTGGTTTCCCGAAAGGTGGATTTCAAGCGCTCTTCCAGAGCATCTACAAAGGACTGCTTGCAGCTGTCGGTATTAAGTTTGGCACCACTCAGCAGTTTGGGGGCATTCTTCCCTTGCGGCGTCGTTTAGGCTGAATGCAGATGTTGAGCTTGGTGATGATGAGGCGGTGGTCTGTCCATGGACTTCGTCACTCATACATCCTGCCTGTCCCTCTTCCTCAAGAGGAAGTAGTCAATAAGATGCCAGCGCTTCGAGCGGGGGTGCATAATAGACGTCCAGTTACGGGTAGGGAGGCGGAAAATCGTGTTGATGATCAGCAGTTCATGTTCAGCGCAGGTCTAATGTAAAAGAAGACCGTTGCTGTTGCAGTGACCAATTCCATGATGTCCAAGGACTCCTTCCCAGGCAACATTGTCCTTGCAAACTATTACGTTGATGTCACCTAGCAAGATGACTTTGTCCGCCTTTGGAGCATTCTCAATGACAGTGTGAAATTCTTCGTAAAACTTTGCCTTTACTTCATCTGGATTGGTCATGGTTGGAGCTTTGGAACTGATGGATGATGGTGAGGTGCTTATTTCCAGCCAGTGGGAGTTTCATGGTCCCGAGCCTGTCGTTCAGTCTGTCAACTCCTCTGGGAAGTTCAGCCAGCTTTCCGACAAGAGTCGTCTTAACTGCAAAGCCAACGCCTGCCTAATGTCGCTCCTCGCTGTGTCTGCCACTCAAGTAGAATGTGTAACCAGATCCTCTTTCTCCCGCGAGCCTGGTCCTTCTCGGGGCTGCGACGTCGATGCCGTATCAAGCGAGTTCTTTACCAATCAGGGCTGTTCTCCTCTGAGGTCTGTCTGCATCGTCTCTGTCCAGGAGTGTGTGTACATTCTATGCGCCCAATATGCGAGTAACTATCCTCGTTTTCTTCTTTTTGTTTCGACTGATGGTGTGGGATAGATGACAAAAGTGACTTGCGTGGTGACTTGGTTTTAAGTGAGAAGGAGTTGCGCAGTTCATTGATCTCACTCTCCCACCCGAGGCCATCTTGATACAGCGGCAGGACTAAGTCGAGACAGCTGGTGATGGAGACGGGTGCAGTGGGGAGCCATGATGTCCCGTGTGTCTTGTCATGCCCTTAGCGTTCCACAACGCTTTGCTGCGAATCGCCTTTTTGACCATTGACCAACTAGTTATTCCTCCTTTCTGTCCACCGAATCCAGTCTTCACTGCATAGATAGACATATCTAGATCACCGAGGGTTTGAGACCCATCGGCTACCCTCAACAGGTTTAGCAAGCCCGTCGAAGTCGTTGCCCGGGGTGTAGCCACTGCGTACGTTGCAGTTTCTATTAGCCACTGGTGAGAGCTGTGTGACAAGTGGGGGCCAGGGGTGGACTAACTACCCCCCCCAGAGATCCTGTTGACTAATAATTCAGTGTGAAAAATATAAGTTACACATGCCAAGACAAAGCTCAAGTCAACGAAACAATGCGCTCTACTTGAGATGACGTTGTTCGATTGTAACTTCAGGATTAATATTAATAGTATTAAACAGCCACAAAATGATATGTCCAAGTAAAATGGTTGAACCTAAATTTCTCTACTGTCATTGAAAGACAAGAATAAACAAGTGCTGGAGAAATGTACAACATACACGTGTAAAATGAGTACATTAACGATATAAAAGAACTGATATTCGATGTGAATTCCCTCTATGCCCGTCTGGTGTTGTATTTTAATTGGTTTTATAATTGTATACTATTCTGTGTCAATGTTAATATCACTTATAACAGTTTACACAAATATCTTTAATTGTGTATTTAGTTTTATAGTGTAACTAGAATATATTTTCATTTAGTTATGTAATTTTATTTTTATCCTTAAATATGTGTCATGAAAGTGTAGTATTTTTTAAATTCTAATAAGCAACAAGACACAAGCTTAAACACTTAATCTCAAGGAACATGTATTTTTGAACGGGGAAGAAGTCTCTCATATAGAAAGATGTTTACTTACAGGAACCAGACACGCCATCGTGATTTCAGGATGTTCCATCAACTTATTCTCCATCCAGCTTGGGTAAAACAAGACATCACCATAGATGATGCTGTCATTGTTTCCTCCAAGGACGAAGAGATCTCCAGAGTCGTCAAAGTAACCATAGTCGTTGGTGTTGTACCAACCATCAGAGGTGAACACTTTCTGGGTTTGGGGGTCAGGGTCCTCTAGTCTGTTGAAGTAACCTCTGAACACCAAGAGGTCTAAGGAAATAATGTAAAAGTGAAATAGCCTCGGAGCAAAAATGTGCCTAGGGAAGGAAGGTTTAAGGGACACAAATTCTGAACACAAAGAGGCCTCGTGAATAGAGGGAAAGGGGAACTAATCTATGAAGACAAAAGGGGCTAAGGATTAGAGTGTAAAGAGAACATATGAAACGAAGGGAACTAACGAATAGAGGAAAAACAGAAATAACCTATGAAGACAAAGGGGCCTTGGGAAGAAAGGTTGGCGTGAAATAAATTATGAACATCAAAGGGCCTAGGGAAAATATTATAAAGGGAAGTCCCCTCTGAAAACAAAGAGCTTAAAGAAGATAGAATAAAGTGAATTAACACCGAACCTTACGGAGCTTAAGAAAACGTTGGTAATGTATCATGATTGTAAACACACAGAACAAAAAAATTTACTAAAGAAAAGTGGGTATATTAAAATAACTCTTAAGACAAAAAAGGCCTCAAAAAGAAAAGTTAAAGTGAAATAACTTCTGAAACAAGGGACCTAAGAAAGAAAGGTTACCGTGAAATACTTTCTAAAACAAGGGGCTTAATAAAGAACGATTACGGTGAAAGAACATCTGAAAAAAACGGCCTAAAAAGAAAAGTTACATTGAAAAACTCACCTGAACACTAAGAGACCTAATTTAAAAAAGGATAAAGCGAAAGAACGTCTGAACATTAAGGAGCCTAAGTAAAAGAGAGTAGGGTAAAACATTGTGAACACACACACACAAAAATAAACTAAGGTCGAGAGGGTAAATTAAAACTAATCTGAAAACAAACGAACCTATAACAAAAGGGTAAGTTACAAAATATTATTATCACACATTTATCTCTGCATGTATATTATTTACCTTACAAACAATAAAAATGCAGAATTATTAATGATATTTGCGAAAGAGCTCTCCAATATAATTATACACTACCATACGTAATTGCAGATTAATCCATTAAAATATGAAACTTATCATCCCACCTTTGACCTGGATTGTTCCAGTTACACCTGCCTGGCAGATCTGTCCAGTGTCATTAATTACACGGATGTCCATACCTTTCATGGGCTTACCACAGTTGTTTGACTTGTAAACCTCATCTGGGCCTGGCTCATGGAATGATACATAGTGATATTTTTCTAAATGAAACTAAACTATCAAAGGGTTTCTGTGTATAACGCGATGTTATGCCATTCCAATTTTATAAAGAATCTTAAAGTAGTCTTATATTACGAAAAATAAAAATAAAGTGCCTTATATATTAACTTTCTTTTTATGAAAACTTCAAAGCAAATACCATTTACACGTTTCATTGCCATGCCAAAAGTCTCTGTGGAGCCGTATAACACATCAACTGCTTTGGCAAATATCAGCATTTTCTTCATTAGAGCCTTCAAGAGAATTTTGAAACAACCAAAATTAGCATCGCTCATACTTCATCAATATCTTTAGATTATTTTTAATAATTTCTATATTAATTTGTAAATCAATAATTATACCCAGTAAATTATATCATTTATTGTTTTTGTTTTAATTTTGATTTAAAATTCAAAATGATGTCTAGGACTTGGTTTGTTGTAAACTAAACGTCTGCTTTTAACAACTGTTTGTGGATCAACTTGTGTTCAGTGCACAGTTAATGAAATAAAACACTATGGATTATGTGTTTCTTGACCTCTGTGATTGGCAAGCCAGCGGCTTCCACAACATCCAGTTTATACGTTGGTCTTTCAGTTCTCATCACGTGGTCATATATACGGTCAAGCTCATGCACATGCATGGTGTAGGCGTTACATCGCTCAGTTACGAACAGTCGCAAGAGGTCAGCCCCACTCAGTGGTGTCGTTGACGACATTTTGTCTTCCAGAACACGCGTGTCTCCAGTACAAAATGTCTTTGCTGCCATCCCTAAAATCCATCCTGAAAAAAATAGTAACCTCTATCATTGCCAGTTAAAGGTAAATGTTAATCTTTAAATCATCTGATAAAAAATATTATACAGTGGTACCTGTGGTTCATGATAGGAAAAATCAAAGTTACGAAAGGCCACTTGAATAATTTTTTTGTTCGGAGATACCAAAAACACGCAGCTGACATCACCGGAAATAACGCGATGTCATTGAACATGCAACAAACAGTTCAGCTCTCGTATTGGTCAGTTTCAGCTTTAATGATGTGTCACAGCTGTGTGTTCGTGCGTATCAGGTACGCTATCTTTACTGTGTAGTTGGTTTGGTATTAGTGTCTTTAATTCGTGAAATCTTTGGAAAAGCGTATTTTTAAATCCCTTATATTAACTTCACCGCCGTCTCTGTCTGTTTTGGGCGGGCGGAAAAAACAAACGCCAAAAATGACCCATTTTCCGTGATTCGATCGAGCTGAAATTTTGCACACGGACCCATCTCACTTAACAATGCATCGTATCAAAATTTCAGATCGATCGAACGTACCGTAATTAAATTAATGCATTTTTAGTTTATCCTAATATAACGTATGTAATTCAAATTCACTGTTTGTTATTGTTTTTTTCCCACGTGAGAGTTTGAGTTGACGCGACCCATCGCAGCGCCGGCGTGCTTTTGTTTACATTTTACGTGTCACGCTGAGCTCGGTCAAGCGATCGGTGACCAGACTTTTCCCATCTCCCCCCACCCACCCCCACTCCCCCCCCCCAGGATTGTGAAGCAAAGTTCAGTTAAGACAGATTCAGTCTGTAAATGTTTGTCGCGTTTGAAAATAATCAATACTGTTAGTTATGTTTCATATATAAGGGATTTATAGTCAAAAACTTTGTTTTTACGGGTTTGTTTTTATTAAATCCCTTATATTAACTTCACCGCCATCTCTGTCTTCGGTTTGCGGTCGGTCGGTCAGTCGGGAGGGCTGAAAAATAAAAGTAAAAAATGACACATTTCCCGTGATGTGATCGATTTGAAATTAATTACGTAGACCCGTGTCACCTAACAATGCATCGTATCAAAATTTCAGATCGATCGAACGTACCGTATTTAAATTAATGCATTTTTAGTTTTTCTCTATATAACATAAGTAATTCAAATTCACGGGGTTTTTTTTCTTTCTTTCACGTGCCAGTTGAATTGACGCGTTAACGCCACCCGTCGTTGTCTACACCCAATTCCGTCCCTTCCCCCGGTTTCAAAGGCAGGGGACATCACTCGGTGTCCCTCTGTACATGTTCGTCGCGTTCGAACGTAATGAATACCTCTAGTTATCTCTCATAAATAAGGGATTTATAGTCAAACATTTTGTGTTTACGGGGTTGTTTTTAAATCTCTTATATTAACTTCAAAATCTTGTCGTCATCTCTTCGTACGTCGGTCAGGCGGGCGGAAAAATAAAAAAGTAAATAAAACAAACCCGTAAAAACAAAGTTTTTGACTATAAATCCCTTATATATGAGACATAACTAACAGTATTGATTATTTTCAAACATTTACAGACTCACACCGAGTGATGTCCCTTGTCTTTAATAAATGGGGGTGGGATGTGAGGGGGTGTCGGCACGACGGTCGGCGTCAACACGACGGTCGGCGTCAACTCAAACTCACGTGAAACTGGCAGAAGAAAAATAATAACAAACAGTGAATTTTGAATTACATACCTCATATAAGGATAAACTAAAAATGCATTAATTTAATTACGGTACGTTCGATCGATCTGAAATTTTGATACGATGCATTGTTAGGTTATACTAGTCCGTGTGCCAAATTTCAGTTCGATCGCATCATGGGAAGTGGGTCATTTTCGACTTCTGTTTTTCCGCCCGCCCGCCCGCCGAGCCCAAGACAGAGAGAGAGAGACAGATAGAGACGCCGGTGAAGTTAATATAAGGGATTTAAATAAAACAAACCCGTAAAAACAAAGTTTTTGACTATAAATCCCTTATATATGAGACATAACTAACAGTATTGATTATTTTCAAACATTTACAGACTGAATCTGTCTTAACACAAGTTTGCTTCATAACCCTAGGGGGGGAGGGGTGGGGGGGAGGGGAAAAGTCTGGTCACCGATTCGCTTGACCGAGCTCAGAGTGACACGTAAAATGTAAACAAAAGCGCACCGTCGTTTCGTTGGGTCGCCTCAATGCTCAAACTTTCACGTGGCAAAAAAACAATAACAAATCGTGATTTTAAATTACATACCTCATATAAGGATAAACTAAAAATGCATTAATTTAATTACGGTACGTTCGATCGATCTGAAATTTTGATACGATGCATTGTTAGGTAAGACGGGTCCGTGTGCCAAATTTCAGTTCGATCGGATCATTGGAAGTGGGTCATTTTTGACTTCTGTTTTTCCGCCCGCCGAGCCCATGAGATGATGAGAGAGAGACAGACAGAGAGAGAGACAGAGACGGCGGTGAAGTTAATATAAGGGATTTAAAAACAAACCCGTAAAAACAAAGTTTTTGACTATAAATCCCTTATATATGAGACATAACTAACAGTATTGATTATTTTCAAACATTTACAGACTGACACCGAGTGATGTCCCTTGTCTTTAATAAATGGGGGTGGGATGCGAGGGGGTGTCGGCACGACGGTCGGCGTCAACACGACGGTCGGCGTCAACTCAAACTCACGTGGAACTGGGCAGAAAAAAAACAATAACAAACAGTGAATTTTGAATTACATACCTCATCTATACTAATAAAAGGCAAAGCCCTCACTGACAGATTCATCACTAATTCTCCAACTTCCCGTGTAGGTAGAAGCATGAAACTTTGGGAAGTTGTCGAGTAGCCTCTCGCGACGAAAATTGGAGTAAAAGAATTTTTAAAATAACACTCATGGGGGCCGGGGGCCCAAAAACGTTTTTTTTCCTTATATGGCCTATATAAAATTTTAAAATCAACAATTCTCCTGTTTCCCGAGTAGGCAGAAGCATGAAACTTTGGGAAGTTGTTGAGTAGCATCCCGCGATGGTAACGGGCGAAAAAATATTTAAATTATCACTTCCTGGGGGCCGAAGGCCCAAATAAAGTTTTTTCCTCTTATGAGCTATATAAAAACTAAAAATCACTAATTCTCCTACTTCCCGTGTAGGTAGAAGCATGAAACACTAGGTGGTTGATAAGCACACCTCCGCGATGGTAACAAGCGAAAAAAAGTATTTAATATAACACTTAATGGGGTCCGGGGGCCCAAATGTAGTTTTTTTCTTATATAAAAAAACTGACTCATCACTAATTCTCCAACTTCCCGTGTAGGTATTAGCATGAAACTTTAAGAACTTGCTGAGTACACTCTCTCAACGATAATTGGCGAATAAGAATTTTAAACTTCACACTGTTGGGGGCCCGGGGCCCAAAAACCGCTTTTTTTCCTTATATGGACTATATAGAATATGAAATAACTACTTTTCTCATTTCTCGAGTAGGCAAAAGCATGAAACTTTGGGAAGTTGTTGAGTAAAAATCAGCGATAGCGACGGGAGGAAAAAAAAATTAAATTATCACTTCCTGGGAGCCGGGGGCCCAAATGAAGTTTTTTCCTTAAATGAGCTATACAAAAACTAAAATTCACAAATTCTCCTATTTCCCGTGTAGGTAGAAGCATGAAACTTGGGTTAGTTGTTAAGTACACTTCCACGATGGTAACAGGTAAAAACAATATTTAAATTATCACTTAATGGGGGCCGGGGGCCCAAATGTAGTTTCTTCTTTTATTAAAACAGACTCATCACTAATCTCGGATTTAACGCGTAGGTAGAAGCATGAAACTTGGGGTAGTTGTTAAGTACACTTCCGTGATGGTAACAGGCGGAAAAAATATTTAAATTAACACTTACTGGGGGCCGGGGGCCCAAATGTAGTTTTTTTCTAATATTTAAAACTGAATCGTCACTAATTCTTCAACTTCACGTGTAGATAGAAGCATGAAACTTTGGGAAGTTGTTGAGTAGCATCCCGCGATGGTAACGGGCGAAAAAATATTTAAATTATCACTTCCTGGGGGCCGGGGGCCCAAATGTAGTTTTTTTCTTATATAAAAAACTGACTCATCACTTATTCTACAACTTCTCGCGTAGGTAGAAGCATGAAACCTGGGAAAAGTTGTTAAGTAGCCTCTTGCAACGATACGTGGCGTAAAAGAATTTTAAAATTCACACAAATGGGGGCCGAGGGCCCAAAACCATATTTTTTCCTTATATGGGCTATATTAAATTGAAAAATAACTAATTCTCCTTTTTTGGGAGTGGGCAGAAGCATGAAAGTTTGGGCAGTTGTTGAGTACACTTCCGCGATGTTAACAGTCAAAAAAATATTTAAATTATCAAATACTTAAGGGCCGGGGCCCCAAATGAAGTTTTTCCTAAAATGAGCTATATAAAAACAGAAAATCACAAATTCTCATATTTCCCGTGTAGGTAGAAGCATGAAACTGTGAGTAGTTGATAAGTACACTTCCGTGATTGTAACAGGAAAAAAGAATATTTAAATTAACACTTACTGGGGGCCGGGGGCACAAAAGAAATTTTTTTCTAATATTAAAAACTGAATCATCATGAATTCTCCAACTTCACGTGTAGGTAGAAGCATAAAACTTTTGGAAGTTGTTGAGTAGCCTCTCGCGATTCAAAGTGGCGTAAAAGAATTTTAAAATTCACTCTTATTGTGGCCGGGGGCCCAAGTGAAAGTTTTAAAAACACCACTTATTACGGGCTGGGGGCCCGTATGCCATATTTTAACATTAGTTATATAAAAGGTAATTTAAAATGTGGCTACTAGGTAAATGGATGAACAATGGCCAAATTTGATTTTAAAAATAAAATAAAATTATATAGGGTAATGAAATTCTAGCGTCTGTTCCTTTGAGGCCGGGACCCAAAATATTTAAAGGTTTGTTACCTTAAAAATTATTTAAATAAATATAGTCACATTTCTCTATCATGACCTAGATTGAAATCCTCAGACCTTATGAGATATGCACATCCTGCATCCATTTGCACGGGGCCCGTAATGTCATTTTAGTACCCATTTAATTTTACACGACTTGACAAATATTGACAAACAAGTATATGGATCATGATTCAGACTGAAATCAATTGATGTTTTGAATTGGTGTGAAACGGGTTTTCAACGCTTACTAAAATTCTAACTTCCGCAGCGGAGCGCGGGGTATTTTGCTAGTATAAGGATAAACTAAAAATGCTCTAATTTAATTACGGTACGTTCGATCGATCTGAAATTGTGATACGATGCATTTGTAGGTTATACTAGTCCGTGTTCCAAATTTCAGTTCGATCGGATCATGGGAAGTGGGTCATTTTTGACTTCTGTTTTTCCGCCCGCCCGCCCGCCGAGCCCAAGACAGAGAGAGAGAGAGAGAGAGAGAGAGAGACGGCCGCGAAGTTAATATAAGGGATTTAAAAATGACCCCGTTTCCGTAAAGCCATCGAGCACATAAATTTGACACATAGACTTGTGTCACCCAACAATGCATTGTATCAAAATGTCTGATCAATCGAACGTACCGTAATTAAATTAATGCATTTTTAATTTATCTCCATACGACATCTGTAATTCAATTTCACGGTTTGTTATTGATTTTTTTCACGTGACAGTTCAGTTAGCGCGTTAACGTCACATCGTCAATGTACCGGCATGCTTTTGTTTACATTTTACGTGTCACGCTGAGCTCGTTCTAGCGATCGGTGACCAGACCTTTCCCCTCCCCCACCCCCACCCCGGGTTATAAAGCAAAGGGGATTTAAGACAGATTCAGTCTGTAAATGTTTGTCGCGTTTGAACATAATTAATACTGTTATTTGTGTCTCATATATAATGGATTTAAAGTCAAAAACTTTACGGGTTTTTACGGTTTTGTTTTATTTTAAATCTGTTATATTAACTTCACCGCCGTCTCTGTCGTTCGTCGTCGGGCTAGTGGGAGGGCGGAAAAAAACAAAAGTAAAAAATGACCCACTTTAGTTGATGCTATTGAGCTGCAATTTTTCACATAGACTCTGTATAGAAGGAGCGTCTGTAAACAGATAAGATAAGACTCTAGTCACCTAACAATGCAAAGTATTAAAATTTCAGATCGATCGAACGTACCGTAATTAAATTAGTGCATTTTTAGTTTATCTCTATATGACGTATGTAATTCAATTTCACGGTTTGTTAATGTTTTTCTTTCACATGCCAGGTGAGTAAACGCGTTGACGCCACCCATTGATTTAATGGCGTCCTTTTAAAAAAAAATTTACGTGTCACGCTGAGCTCGGTCCAGCGATCGGTGACCAGACCTTTCCCTCTCCCCTGCCCCCCCCCCTTCGGGGTTATACAGCAAAGGGGAATTAAGGCAGATTCAGTCTGTACATTTTTGTCGTGTTTGAACATGATCAATATTTTTAATATTGTCTCATATATATAGGATTTATAGTCTAAAACTTTGTTTTTAAGGGGTTGTTTTATTAAATTCCTCATATTAACTTCACCGCCATCTCTGTCGTTTGTCGTCGGGCAGGCGGGAGGGTGAACAACTAAATTAAAAAATGACGCGTTGACGTCAGCCATTGATTTACCGGAGTGCTTTTGTTTACATTTTACGTGTCACGCTGAGCTCGGTCCAGTGATCGGTGACCAGACATTTTCCTTCTCCCTTTTCGGGGTTGTTTAATTATGAAAATGGCTTCAAAGAAATTAAAAACTAATCGTCTCACTCGAGAGTTAAAGAGTCATGTTTGTATACAAATTATTTTTAAATTATTTTTGTTCTTTCATTGTTCTATAATTATTTTTTTATTTGATTTATAATGTGTACATTTAAGGATCGAATAATGCCCCTTGATGTTTCTATAGTTTTCCCGTGATATTTTCCGTTTTTAGTATAGTTTCTGTGTGGCTTGGAATGAATTAAGTATTTTATACGTTAATCTTTGTTTGAAATACAAAAAATCATCAAACGAAAGCTATCCCAGAATAGATTAATCTCGTATCTCGAGGTACCCCTGTACTTATAAAATTGATTCTTTTCAAAGGCCCATTTTTTATACAATATTTAAAGAAAAAATTGTTTATCCCAATAACTTCTACGTCTGTGTTAAATATTTCTTCACACAAATACACTCGCACTCACTGATCAACGCACACATACTATAGAAATGTACGCGCTAATCATGTGGTTTTCTATTAAAATGTATCCGCTTTATTTTCAGTATAATTACCTAGTTCACATTCACAATAAAATTTGCATTTATTATCACGTGGGTGAGGCCATTGACTTCTGGTATAATACAAATCGTAATAGTTTACTATTTCCTTGTGAGACCTTGGCACCAGCTTGGAGTAGCCCGTGCTACCGGAAGTTGTGCTAACAAACGCCAAATCCTCTGGGTTGATGCCATTATTTTCAAAGACTTCATCGTCACATGTCTTCAAGTCATGTATGAAAGGTTTCTTCTGACTGCTTGAAACATCAACATCATACAAGATAATTTTATTCAGATAATTATTAACAACTTAGTATATAGGCTAATGTAAGAAAAGGAACTAAATTAAAATATACTTTAGAACCAATTCATATTCAATAACAACTCCACATTTCTTTAGTTTTTTTTTAAAAGTAATATTAAAATGAACATCTTGACTTGTATTGTTGTTTATACGTTCTCTTGTTTTACTAATATTTTTTTTAAATACTTTAAAAGCCTGTATTATATAGTTGCCTTATGTTAATATTGTAGGCATCAAAGTTGGATACTGTATAATCACCATTTAATTTCAAACAGAAAAGTTGACATTGTTCCTTGGCAGATAATCATAGTAATTTTCTGCACATTAGATTATAACATACGAATAATTATTCGTATTTATTCTAGAACGTTAATTTAACTTTGAAACACATACTTGTCCTAAGCACATACTTTTCTTAAACATATTTTCAAATCACGCGCATTTAGCTAAATTTATTTTAATTTTATTAATTATTTAACACTTGATTATCATGTCATTTGTAATTAAAATGAATTTTTTTATAGTTTTAAATTAATTTAAAAATATTTGTTACCTCACTCAATATCCTAACCCTTTGCTGAAAATGTGTTAAATTTAAAATAATAAAAAATATATGACAAATAAAATAGTGAGAAACCCATCGTTCTCCCTGTGTACCAGTATGGCGGTGTTCATTTCCGGTGCTTGTTGGATGCAGATGTCTCCAATGTAAGGCAAATTGCTGACTGTGATATGTTTTCCAATCAGTTGCCACGCAGCGGAGTTCTCACCAACGGCAACAATGATTCCACGACATCTTGTATTTTTGAGAGATTGAAAGATATCTAAGCCATCAGACCTCAGAAGCTGACGTGGAAGAAACAAAGAACGAATGATATGTTGTAGGGTATTATAGTAAGTAAGATATCATATAGAAAAAAGGCGTACATTTTTGATGGAGGAACAATGGATGTAAGATGTGGTTGTTAAAACAAGGAAAGTACAATAATAAAAAACAATGCTATTTAGGACATTTTAATAATCAGAATCCTCTGGTCAGACTTCTCACAAAGGTCTTGACACTTAGTCTTAAGCCAGTGACAAACATTCTTATTTGAATTTAAACCTCTGTAATGCATTTACTTTAAGGACTTGACTAAACCGTCTTTAGGTTAGAGGCTGTGTAAGATGGACCAACTCCACCCGCCACAACCACTGGAGCTAAATGGAAACATTGCTGGCAACTAAAACAGATTTACAAGATAGCCAGTTGACTCAACACAAAAAGCAGAGCAGAGTATGTCACAGCTGCATGTAACAGGCCAGGAAGCGGTAGAAGTGTACAATAGATTCCAATTACTGGACAGGAATGTGAGGATTGTGACACAGATTGTCATACATTGAAGTGCATGTTACGAAAGTTCGAGTGTTATTGTTGCCAACAGAGAATGTTACAGTCGAGACACTTGTTTTTTCTCCAGAAAGCATTGTGAGGGAGAAAGTTTCGATAAGTATATAACAGACCTGAAACTAAAGAGAAGTCTTGTAAATTTGAAAATTTAACAGAGTCTCTAGTCTCTGATAAAGGACAGAATTGTGGCTGGAGTAAATAATGAATATCTCAGGGCTAGAAAACTGAGAGAATTAGAACTGAATTTAAACAAGGCTGAAATTATATATGCAGAGCAACTGAGACATAGGAATTGCAACTCAAAGTTTTAAATGAAGAAAAAAATATGCAAATTGTGAATTCAAAAGCAGGCGAAAAATGAAGTGCGCACATGTCAACAATTCAATATGTCAAGCAAGCTGTAAGGTCAAGTAGACACATAAAAGCAGGCAAATGTGAATATTGTGGAAAAAAAACCAAGAACCTAGAAAATGTCCTGCTTTTTGGAAGTTAAGCCATAACTGTGGAAAATTTAATAATTTTTCTGCTGTATGCAATTCAAAACGTGTAAAAGTTATCAACTGTCAACTAAAAGATCACGTGGACTATATTCAAGAAACATTCTGCATATGAAGTGTGTCCACAAAACACAACACGCAACGAGTGATGAAAGGAAAGCAGTGGTCAAGCTTGAGCAGAGGCAAGTAGTGCTCACACTGGACACAGGCGCACAAGTAAACATTCTACAACACAGATTGTTCAGTCAATTTAAAATGGGAACATTGCAGAAATTAACAGCAAGGCTCACGACACACAGTGGGGAAACATTTCCTGTTGTAGGCAAAACATCAATCAAAATTATCCGTGAAAGACAAGACAGAGGTCCTGGAATTCCAAAAAGTCAAGATGCACTAGAAGCTGATTCTTGGTCTGCAAGCTGGTCAGAAGTTGAATCTCATTAAAATTGTTGGCATGATATCCAACAAGTATACGATGCCCCAACAGCAGAAGAAATATTACAACGAATCAAAGAGAGTAAAATGATGTACACACTCTCATCGTGTAAGTAAAGCGCCGATTCAGAAAAAAAACAAAAGGCTCGTGGCAGCCAGCAGGCGTCGTGTTGGGTGCAACGATGCCAATGTCATACATCGTTAAGATTAACGATGGTATGATATACCGACGAAACAGCAACATGCTGAGACAGGCGTGGAAGGAGAGGTGTGACAGATATTTTTGAGTATGACACACCAGAAATAGAGCATGAAGAACACGTTCCCAGCGTTGGTAGAAATGGATCATCAGCAAGAGTCGCAACTCTGCAAGCAAAGTCAACTGCAGCAACAACGAAAACAACAAGATACTCTCAGTGACAAAGTGTCTGCTTTTACTAAAAAATATTGATCTTTGGAAAACACGACTATTTATGGGTAAATTTGACATGCTCAATTGTACGAATATACCCATAAACCAGAAAATGCTGAAACAAATTAACTATTTATAGATTTGATTTATGACCATATTTAATCACTGCAGCATACATTTAACATCTACTATGGTGATTTGAAAGTTGACAGTTTTTCATGTGTTCCCAATCCATTTCTTGCACACATTGACTCATTAAATTTACTAGCTTCGAATTTAAACCAATTCATTGAGCTGACCTGCAATATTACATTGAATTTGTTGCATCACAAAGTGAGTTTGATGAAATTTTGGAGTACCCAGAACTGTCTCAAAAAGCTTTTAAAATACTTTTACACTTGGCAACCTCATATCTCATTGAATGCTGATTTTATGCATTGGTTACAATCAAAACAAAACATCGTTTCAGCTAAGGGTTGAAAATTGAATCTTTCAAGTAATACACCTCGCTTGGATGTACTGTGCTCAAATGTGAAAAACTCAAAGCTCGCAATAAATAATCTATGCAGCAGCCTTACTAACTACTGTTTATGACTTTAAGTTTTTTTTTATAGAAACCAATAAGAAATGAATAATACTATCAGTATAATATAATATAAGTGACATTTTTTGTTACAAAAGAAAGCCATTACAATCTGTTTTCATTCAAAATTGTTTTTGGAGCACACAAATCATAGCATTTTAGTAAAGTTTGACAAAATAACATGTATACTAGTAACTAGTTACAAAGTATAATTATATATACATTTCAGGAACGGCACTAGCACAATTTTCAGTAGAGGTCTGTGGCCTTGACACCTTTTTTTGAAGTGTACCTTGATCTCAAAAGGTTGATAACCACTGATTTAGACAATGTTCTTTAAGTTTCTTAATCAAATAATAACAATAAGAGCAACTCCAAAATGGATACAGCGGGTTTATTTTAGAAAATTTTAAAATTATTTTTTTCTAATTTTAAAAATAGATCACTTCGGTATCAACATAACGATACAAATATTTAAAAAAATTATACTTATCTGTAATCCTTTAAAGTCCCAATTACATTCGCGCATTGATTTAGACAATGTTCTTTAAGTTTCTTAAATAAATAATAACAATAAGAGCAACAAATAAATGGATACAGCGTTTGTTTTAAAAACTGTTTAAATGATCTTTTGTTTAATTAAAAGAAACGATCACGTCGGTATCAACATAACGATACAAATATTTTACAAAAAATTTATACTTATCTGTAATGCTTTAACGTCTGAATTACATTCGTGCAACTGACCTGTCCATTCATTGCCACACAACCAGCCAGGTTTATGCCCAGGTCTGTGATGACACGTTCCGGAGAGTTGTCCAGTGTGTTCACTATGACTTCCTGATGCCGGAAGCCCTGCTGACGTAGTCTGTTGGCCAATCGTCCAGCGAGCGTATAGAGCTCCCGTGCTGTGTAGGCCTCCCTTTGGTCTCCGCCATAGAACACAAACAGTTCTTTGTCCGGGACCTCGTCAGCCAGGAACTTTGCGCGTTTACAGACAGTGTCCGTGTCAAACCAGTGCGTTTTTTGGTCTTGCATCGTCTGTTGTACCAAACAGGGGAAAAGAGAAATTATCATATAAAGGGCAACTGTAAATGTTCATTTCTAGCATTAAACTAGATTTCCATAGTCTTACAAAAGTATAGCTATCACATTTAGATAGAATAAACTTAAGATTTCACTGAAATTCGATTAAAATAGGATTATTTAAATTTTGATATCGCAATAAGAAATCTTTAAAAAATATAACCTACTGCAAATTTTTTTGATTTACACGAAAATATTAAATATTTAGCACACTTAATTAATAGCAAATAAAAATTAAATTTAATAAAATTGAAAAGGATTTAAAAAGTATTATTTATTTCTTTACAAATCTCAAAGCACCTTGTAAAAAAAAACATCCCCTTGTAATAGAACTACAGCAGTTGATAAATACCTTAACAAAGTATTACAGCCTCTAAGTTATCTGGCTAAACAAGGAGATGTGAGTAACTCTTAATCACGAACCATTGTATTGCTCTCTGACTAATTTTATCTCATTTTCCCTAACAAGAGTTGAGTTTTATCGGCTAATATTTAACGTATATTCATACATGCTCATTATATAAATGTTTCGATCCATCTGTGTCGAGTCATATGCAGATCATTGTTATTTATCTATTACAAAGCCAGCATATAATAAAAAATTTCCTCTACAATCTAATCTGCATTTACGTAGCTAGACATTGTGAGTGGTGGTGACATAATTCGTTTGTATGGGTTTGTGTGACATGTTTTATTCTATGCATTGATTTATTTAGGTTTCGGAACCACATCCCAATCATGTTATAACGCATTGCTCAAAAAAGTATCCAGTTTCCAAGCAAATGTAATTATCCCCTGTAGATTTAAATTCCAACAACAATTAATGTGATGTGACCTAATACCAGGTTTATTCGAGTTTCCTATGATAACCCATTTTTTTCTTTTCTAAAACTTTTCTTTTAAATCCCTTTCCAGATTGGATTTACTTGTGAGTATATCTTACAAATATCGCCCACGTTAATTAACACAACACGTACGAACCCCCTACACCAACAAGAAAAACGTTGAACAAATTTTCCTCGACACTAATTTTTTTTTCAAATACTAAACTCTATTGTACCACCAATAGCAATAACCATTATAAATTTAACTTTAATTACGACCCTAGTGTAGACCAAATGTTCCCTTTCAGCTGTGTGGTTGTGCGGCCGTGCATATATCCTACTGACGCCCTGCAACCATTTAGAATTACCACACAGAAAATGTGGTAAAATATTAAACAAAAAATGGATGTTGCAAAACTCTGCACCCGAGTTGTCTTTGTTTTTTGTTTCTTATTTATTTTTTAATTTGCACACGAACCAACGAACTTTCAAGGGGAAAATTGGTGAGGACATATTCTATCTAGCCGACCTTTCTTATAATATCAATATGTCAATGTGATCCAGTGTATTGAATATCATCGGTCATTGCCTCATAATTAGGAGAGTATGACGATAATCCTGTTAGCAAACAATCATAAAGATGCTCATCGGTGAGTCGATATCTATATCTTGATTTTATTAAGTTCATATTTGAAAACAATGATTCGCATAAATATGTCGAACCGAAAAATAATTCAATTCAATTTTATATGCAGATTTTTTTAAAAATGGGAACATTTCTCTGTCCACTGTATTCCAAATACTGCAAATATCTCTCTTCAAACTGTTTTTTAACACTTGAAGATGCTTAATAAATAATTAACCTTTTAATTCATTATTACCTAGCATTTTCTTCATATGTGGCTATTGCACGAGAGAATTAATTTGCAGATGTGATATCAACAAATCCAATTTGGCTTTAAAAGACTGTACAGAACTTATCATTTCAGCTATGTTTTTGTCTTTCCCCTGCAACTACAAATTTAAATGATTCAATTTTTCCATGATGTCTGTGAGAAATCCCAATTACATTAGCCATGGAGAGTCAGCTAGTTTATCATAATTTTCCTTTTTATCGTTTATGAAGCCAACGTACTTCAGTAGTCAGAATAAGGTCATGTTCTCTATCTTCAGTATCTTCTATCAGGACCTTGAAAAGTCGGTGTTACTAAGGAGCTGCTCGAATAAAATTGATTATTTTTGTAACTATTTTCATAACGTGTTGAAATGTCAATATTTTATTTTATTTGGTGGTAGGACATAAAGTTTGAAAATGATTCATCCTATTTGAAGAAATCCTTTGTTATAACCTACCATCTGGTGCCCCATTGGTGGTTATCCCAGACAGCTTGTGCAAAGGCATATTTATTGACTTGGCGTATGTTCTGAATGCATTATAAATATCCTCACCCTTTGTCTGTCCTTTCATATGTAATATTTGCAACACATCCTTTTTTACTGTGAAGTTACTAAATACCGTTCTCACCATAACTGCTAACTGTGCGGTGTCTGATATATCTGCTGACTCGTCGAATTGTAGCGATAACCAGTCACATATTTTCAAGTTAGTCTTTTTCTGAGTTTTGTTTGTCTGTTGAAATTGTATGTATTCTTCTTGTGACGGTGTTATTTGACAACTGTAAGTCTTGTATTGCCTGAGACAATCTCACGTTTGTTAGAAAGTCCATCAAACCATCAATCGGCACCAGTCAAAAATAGTTTCTTAAACAACTTAACATCAATGAAAGGTTTCTTCTTTTTTGCGTGCAAGTGAGAAATTTTGAAAGTAACGATGGTGGCCTTTTTAGAATTTTCAAAATTTCTAGTGAAAACAGTCTGTTGTGCAGTTAGACTTGATTTTAGTTGACACATTTTTTTCTTTCTTACTTCAGATTTAAGTGGATAATTCACTTCAAAAGTGGCATGAATTGTCTGAAAGCTTTGTTCAACATTATTTTTTTTCGGCACTGCAATGCTACTACCACACAAAAAAACAGACTCATTTATTTTTCAAATTAGCGAAACAAGATGATTCCTCCCAGTGAGTGTTAAAATTATAGGTTCGTTGTCTTTTACTCGGTCCACTCATTTTAGGGCTAAAAAAATTAAAATAAATAGTAATTGAATTACAATATAATATCAATGTTATAGAGCAAGTCTTTACTACATTATATGCATAAATCTATTATAACAAGGACTATAACTATCCACCCAATCATAATAGATTATCGCTCGCTTATTAAGATAATAGATTACGCACCTCGCTTTTAGCCTGTTAAAAATTTTCAGAAAGAATATCGCAAACATACGAACGTATTTAATAAACATAGGCACTCACAAAAATTAAAACTCTAACAAATAAATAAATAACGGTTAAAAAGGATTTTTAAAAACCACATTTTTATAAGTGGACTAAAAAGAAGAAAATAATTAAAAAAATTATAAGTGCAAGTGGTTTCCTTTCATTTTACTAAAAACATGGGGTGGGCTCTTATGAGGTTTAACATATGAAGTTTATTCATTCTCTCACTTATAGATCTCTCTTTTGCCTTCTAAATTATACATCTTTAATTTTTATTAAAGACCGAGAGAGAGAGAGAGAGAGAGAGAGAGAGAGAGAGAGAGAGAGAGAGAGAGAGAGAGAGAGAGAGAGAGAGAGACAAGATTTCGAAGTTAATATAACGGATTTAAAAATAATTCACATTTTTAATCAATGTTTATGAAAACATTCTGTCTCTGTGGAATAGTGGCGGGCACATACAAATCGTTCCGCGGGCGCGGGGTTGGGAACCTCTTGTGTAGATAATAGGTGTCATGTACATACAGTCGGACCTCTCTAAGTCGAACTCGTAGGGATTCAAAAACAAAATCCACTTATGGATGGCGTTAGAGAGGCGCATATTAATCAAGGACACTAGGGATATTGAGAGCGGAGGGGTGGGAATCAGCCATTCCTTCGAGAAGGCTTTGCAGGAAAAAGAGGCGGTGTGTAATGTTTCAGATGAAAGGAAGCCAACTTGGCTTTGACATACCAACACTACTGAGAGAGCCCCTCCCCCAAACACTTTACTCCTCCACAGTGGGATGGAGGGAAAAGATATTTTTGTTTTTAAAAAGTGTCACAGCATTTAGAAAAGGACGCGTTTTACCGTCCCATCTTTTAGCCATACCTTTTTCTTGTCTTGGTCATTTATGTCTCAAAATAGACATTACGTGGCTCTTCGGTGATTGTGATCTGAAATGTCGCCCTAGAATAATAACCTAAACGCATTTAAAATTCTACTAAGGGAGGTTGGAAGCTAAAAATATTTCGAGTTAAAGACCTCTAGGATACGTTACAATTAGGGAATTAGTCCGGGATCTAACTATTACTCTATATAGGGAGGTTTTCGACTGTCCATAAATTATGTAAAACAATTTTTTGGCAATTTTTACCCCCTCCCCCTGTCAACAACTTGTCAAACTTCCAGAGGACCCCCCCCCTATAAAATTACGTCAAAATTTGATTACACCACCCCCCCCCCAAAAAAAAATTATTTTAAAAAAATAATTAATGAAACAAATAATAATAATAAAAAAGAAAAATGTTTAGTAAAAAAAGTTTAATATACTTTTAACTTATGACAAATTTCTAGGGCTGCGGAAGTTAACGATTAAATTATTTTTTAACGATTAATCGACCCATAACTTACAAATTATTGGAAGCCAAAAAGTAAAACTAAATTAAAAAATAGCGGCCGATAAATAATAAATTTCCAGAAGATAGCACGAACATTTTGGTTTAAAACTATTGACTGACGGGAATGTTCAAAATGTTGATAAAATGTGCCTACCATGGTTTAAACACTTGTGAAATCATAAATTTTTAATTTTTGGCTTTAACGGAAATTAACGGTTAATTAATCGTTCATTTTTCAAAAGATAACGATTAAATTTAAATTAATCGTTATCAGCACTACATATTTCCAATTCATAACTACAAAGGCTTACTCTAAACAGAAAACAGATTATAGGGTTTACAAAAATGTTTACACATTAGGGTAAAGCATGTTAAATGTCCCGTGGAGCAATAGGCTCCACTTACTGGGGTCATTGAGTAAAATGATTGATGCTATTTTTTAACGAAAGAAAGGAATTACGCTCTACATGGTGGAAGAAATCTAAAAAAATAAGGGAATAATTTAAAACAAAACTTGGGTTTCTAGCCTATGGCCTTTATTATAAATTTGCATATTTGTATGAGTGATTTTTTTATGCAGTTTCCTGTTCCATTCAAATATATCTTAAAATTTTTAATCAGTTGGGTCATCTTTGTTTTGATAATAAAAATATGTTTTTAAGCTGAGATGTTCAAATTTCTCTAGCTACAAGTACATCTATACTAAGTAAGTACCTTTTTCACCTTTAACAATCTGGGTATGTCATTTTTTAGTACAATTACTGATATTTGTAGACCATGTGCTGTTAGAGAGGAAGCAATGATTAAAAAATAAGAAAACAGATCTTGGGTGAAGGATTTGAGATTTTTGTATAAAGAGCTCTAATATGAACTTAAATTGTACTAATCAAAAGTTTTTTTTCAATAATAAAATTATGTAAAAGAAATATATTCTTTCATTCTTTTTACGATTTGTTTAAATCAAATATAAGTAAAATCATCTTTTAAAGTATAAGAAATATTTAGGATTACACATTTTAATTTAAAAAACGTAAAAAAAACAAGTTTTTCACTATAAATCCTTTATGTACGAGACGTAACTAAAAGAATGTTCATTATAATACGCAGTGCAAGACCATCCAAAAATACTAAATTGCAGTTGTGTCGTAAAACATGTTTAACATAATGCGCACCGATCAGGAACATGTTTATAAAAAGTGTTGTCAATAAAGTACGCACCTTATTGCGCGACAGAAAGGTTCTTCAATATAATACGCACCGCGACGCTCTATCTCAAAAAATAGCATGATACATAGGAATAAATAAAATAATCTAAAAAATCAATAATTTAATTACGGTACATGCGATCGATCTGAAATTTTGATACATTGTTTTTATCATCGGTACGAAACTGCCTGCAAAATTTCAGCTCGCTATCTTGCGAGCAAGTGGGTTAAAAATCGATCAAAAGTTTTGGCGACAAGGTCGGTCGGCCGCAGACACCACGAGTTAATATAAAGGATTTAATAATAAGAAAAAACCCGTAAAAAACCAAGTTTTTGACTATAAATCCTTTATGTACGAGAAGTAACTAAAAGAATGTTCATTATAATACGCAGTGCCAGACCATCCAGAAATACAAAATTGCAGTTGGGTCGTAAAACATGTTTAATATAATGCGCACCGATCAGAAATATGTTTATAAAAAGAGTTGTCAATAAAATACGCACCTTATTGCGCGACAGAAAGGTTGTTCAATATAATACGCACCGCGACGCTCTATCTCAAAAATTAGCATGATACATAGGAATAAATAAAATAATCTAAAAAATCAATAATTTAACTACGGTACATGCGATCGATCTGAAATTTTGATACATTGTTTTTATTATCGGTACAAAACTGCCTGCAAAATTTCAGCTCGCTATCTTGCGAGCAAGTGGGTTAAAAATCGATCAAAAGTTTTGGCGACAAGGTCGGTCGGCCGCAGACACCACGAGTTAATATAAAGGATTTAATAAAAACAACAAGTAAAAAACCAAGTTTTTGACTATAAATCCTTTATGTACGAGAAGTAATTAAAAGAATGTTCATTATAATACGCAGCGCCAGACCATCCAGAAATACAAAATTGCAGTTGTGTCGTAAAACATGTTTAATATAATGCGCACCGATCAGGACTATGTTTATAAAAAGAGCTGTCAATAAAATACGCACCTTATTGCGCGACAGAAAGGTTGTTCAATATAATACGCACCGCGACGCTCTATCTCAAAAATAGCATGATACATAGGAATAAATAAAATAATCTAAAAAATCAATAATTTAACTACGGTACATGCGATCGATCTGAAATTTTGATATATTGTTTTTATTATCGGTACAAAACTGCCTGCAAAATTTCAGCTCGCTATCTTGCGAGCAAAAGGGTTAAAAATCGATCAAAAGTTTTGGCGACAAGCAAGCAAGGTCGGCCGCAGACACCACGAGTTAATATAAAGGATTTAATAAAAACAACCCGTAAAAAACCAAGTTTTTGACTATAAATCCTTTACGTATGAGACGTAACTAAAAGAATGTTCATTATAACACGCAGCGCAAGACCATCCAAAAATACAAAATTGCAGTTGTGTCGTAAAACGTGTTTAATATAATGCGCACCGATCAGGAATAGGTTTATAAAAAGTGTTGTCAGTAAAATACGCACCTTATTGCGCGACAGAAAGGTTGTTCAATATAATACGCACCGCGACGCTCTATCTCAAAAAATAGCATGATACATAGGAATAAATAAAATAATCTAAAAAATCAATAATTTAATTACGGTACATGCGATCGATCTGAAAGTTTGAAACATTGTTTTTATCATCGGTACGAAACTGCCTGCAAAATTTCAGCTCGCTATCTTGCGAGCAAGTGGGTTAAAAATCGATCAAAAGTTTTGGCGACAAGCAAGCAAGCAAGCAAGGTCCACCGCAGACACCACGAGTTAATATAAAGGATTTTAAAATGAATGAATGTCTGTGTGCATGTCCTTTATAGCTGACTAAACCATTCTTCCAATCGTCATGAAACGTTTGGAGAATGTTGAGTACGCACCTGGGATGGTATCTTGCAACTTTTTTTTCTAAATTTATCACTCACGGGGCGCGGGGGCCAATATTGTTATTTTTTGCTTATATGAGCTATATAAAATTTAGCGCTAGCTACTGTGTAAATTGATGGATCTTAATCAAACTTTGTATATAAAAACTTGATAGCCAATATTAAAACACTAAAGGGCACTGAATTCCTAATAATCATTGCTTCGGTGCTGGGGGACCAAAAAGTTCTTTTTCTTAAACGTTTAAGATTTTATTCACCATTCAATTATTAACAATCTTGACAAATAATGACACATTATTATACAGATTGAAATGAACAGGTGTTTTGAACTTTATATCTTGCACTGAATGGGCCCTGGGGCCCTTAATGGCGTTTTTTGCTTAAATGAGCTATATAAAAATTAGCTTATGCGTTAGCTACGGAGTAAATGAATGGATCTCAGCCAAAATGTGTATACAAAAACATAGTAGCCCATATTAAAATAATCAAGGTTTCTAAACTTCTTATGTCATTTTCTTCGGGGCCGGATGCCCCAACTGTCTCTTCTTCGTATATGTTTAAGATATTTTTCCCCATTTAATTTTTCATTTTTCAGATCTTGAGGAATATATCTATGTGGAAACTGAATTTAATGAAGACGTTTTTTTAAATTGAAACCTTTCCCTGAATGGGCCCTGGGGCCCCTAAATGTCGTTTTTTCCTTATATTAGCTTTATAAAAATTATTGTTTGCGTAAAATACTGAGAAAATTAATGGATATTGACCTATCTTAGTATATAAAAACTTAAGGGTCTATATTTTATTACTATAGGGCACTAAACTCCTAATTTTCATTTCCTCGGGGCAGGGGGCTAAAAATGTATTTTTAGTAATTGTTTAAAATTGTATCACCCAGTCAAATTTTAACAAAATTGAGAAATATAAATAAATGTATGCATTTTGAAATTTATTCAAATGAACATGTGTTTCGCACTTTATTTCTTGCAATAATTGGGCCCCGGGGCCCTTAATGTCGTTTTTTTGCTTATACTAGCTATATAAAAATTAGTTTATGCGTTAGCTACTGAGTAAATGATTGGATCTTAACCAAACTTTATATTAAAAAAAACTTGATAGCCAGCATTAAAATACTCAAGGTTTTTGAACTTATAATGTCGTTTTCTTCGGTGCCGGAGGGCCCCAAATGTCTTTTTTCATATATGTTTAATATATTTTTGCCATTCACTTTTTAACGATCTTGATAAATATTTCCATGATGAAACTGAATTGTAATGTAAATGTTTTTGAAATTGACATCTCGCACCGAATTGGCCCGGTGCCCTTTTATGTCGTTTTGTTCACTATATTAGCTATATTAAAATTAGTTTAAGTATTAGATAATTAGAAAATAAATGGATTTTGACTAACGCTAGAATATAAAAATGTAAGAGCCTATAATATATTACTATAGGGCACTGAACTCCTAATGTCCATTCCATCGGAGCTGGGGGCCCCAAATGTCTGTTTTACTGCACGGTAACAATTTAATTCTCCATTCAATTTTACACGATATTTAGAAATTTAGCTTTAGTACAATGGCAATAAAAAAAAATTATCACTCATTTTTTGACTGGTCCCTTAATATCTTTTTTCCTTTTGTAAGCTTTTTAATGATGAATTTTTTTTTATCAGTTTGCCATTAAACTTTGACTTTTTTATGCTCATTCCCCCAAAGGTTTCTGGCATAATTCTTTTAAAATATACCAATCATTGGTTATTTTCAATTTATTCATTTTAAATGAGATCGTTGCAATGCACGACGGGTCTGCTTGTTTTACAAAGATATTAAATTATTTAAATATAGAAATATGAGTTTGATATTTCATGAATATAATACGAATGATGGAGCAATTGTCTAATTAATGACATTCTTTATAATATTTTTATTTACATAGGTATATATTTTTACAATGTTGAAATGATATAAATCAGAAGATTTCTGTTATTTTCGTGTTATTTCTTTCACTCAATAAATTTATGATCAAAATCAAAATTTGTATATCAAGAAAAATGTAATAGGCGTTAATAGATAGTGTATTAAAATGTTATGTATAGAATAGCATTTATGGTTTTGTTTAAATGTTAATAGCGTGTTGGTTTTCAAAGGTTTGTTTAGGCGATTCATTCCATGCCCCAATTCAAGACCTAAATATATATATATTATATTTTAAATATTTATAAACAATAATGGAACAGATACTATTATTTAATGACAAGAGTATCTGTGCATGAGTTATTCTACTAAATGTTTAAATCTGTAGTTA
The DNA here is from genome assembly GCA_944989445.1 of Ampullaceana balthica. Classification (NCBI taxonomy): domain Eukaryota; kingdom Metazoa; phylum Mollusca; class Gastropoda; family Lymnaeidae; genus Ampullaceana; species Ampullaceana balthica. The sequence goes on from CALYLW010000029.1 coordinate 1,024,990, forward strand.
TAATAAACAGTTACTAAATGCATCAAATCATTTTTGTTTCTTGATATGTAAGATGTGATTTTTTGTCCTTTCAATTAGTTTTCAATTTTTATTTCTTCAGATTATTGTAAGTAAATTATTCATGCTAACAGAAAACAAAAAATGTAAATAATTTTAATACATTTTTTTCCTAATGTTTTTATTTGTATGAGATTTTTATAGGCAGAGAAATATTATGTTATTAACAGACAAAGTAAGAATGAATTTTATTAACAAAACTATAAAATTTTCCAAGAAGAGAGAGAAAGACAGAAGGTGTATAAGGGTAAGGAGGACATAGACAGTTATAGAAAAATAACAAGAGGAAGAAAGGGAAAGAAGAATAAAAAGAGTACCAGAAGAGTGTGAATACAAGTATTTTTTCCAAAACTATTAAACATAAAACCTTTGCTACTACACTAAACAGAGACTGAAAAAGATGACAACCCTGACGATGATTGCAGTTGCTGGCAATATTATTGAAGATGATTGAAGTCTTTTCAATTGAAAATACTTAATAACAAAAATTTAATTGATGTGGAAACATAAAATTTGAATAAATACAATTTTATCTATATTTGCAAGTCAAGTTTTATACACCCTAGTTATCCACATAAAGGATTAAATGTTAAGACTTCGGTCTCAATTCACCTTACTGCTTTCATATTATTTTTGCTCTTATAGTTTTTGTAAAATATTAATAGCTGCTTAAACTTCTGAATCGATCACGTGCAATTCATGAAAAGAAGTTCTTTAGAAATACTAGAAGATTGAGGTGTAAAGCATGGATTGAAATGTAAATCTTATGACGTTATCAGATAAACATAAAAATCATGTGTCAGAAGGACGAGAAGCAGATCTGCACAATCATTTAAAAGGTTGTAAGAAGAATGCATAAAATAAAAACAGGGTATTAGTAGGCCTGACAGGACGTAACACAACAGCGAAGAATTCAGGTCATAAAAACATTATACATGTCACCAATTTCAATATTAATTACCTGTCCGAATGAGACTATGACGACCTATTTGAATACGTCAAAACCTTAGTTGATGTAACTGTCAGATTTGCTGTAAAAATTACCAGTAAACATAGATCAGAGTTTTGGCCAAGAACCAAAGAACCGTATCCATTTTATGAAGACACGATGAAGTTTTGTCATACGATTTGGAACGGTGTTAGTGACTCATATAACTTGGTTGACAGAGGAGCGCGTCATCCCCGGAGCGCGTCCAAGCCTAAAGTGTAAACCATCTAACACACGGAGCATTGGTGTGGGGCATTGTTGAGATGCACTCGGCCTCACACCTTGTAATCGATAACATTGAGAAAAAACACGTTAGATGGAGATTGATCTTTGATAGGCCAGATCAGTATTTAGGGTTTGTGAATGGTTGATTCAAACATAGAAGACGAGTGGTGTTGGTTTCGAGACGCGACAGTCGACATAAATCTACTGGATACACTGGGCAAGATGTGGAGTCACTGGGTTGGGGCATCTTTGAATACAAACAACAAATGTAAGGATAACAAAGTTAAGCTTACTTTTATATTATCACATTCAAAAGGATGTTCTAAACAAAAAAAATTATCTATGACACTTGATAAAAAGCTGCACGGTGAATAATGTTATGACCAAGTACACCAACACATGTTGTACAGGTCTAGGCAGTAGTGGGGCTCACGTCAACCCAGAGGGCTATTCTGTAAACCATATTTCAAGGTGGGGTCTGAGAGAACGAATGTTAGTGGCATTGGCTGGGACTAACAGGAACATCAATAATCTCAATAGCTTAATAATTTTAAACCTTTCTAAAAAATTAAATCAGCTGTAAAGTTTGTAATAGATAGCTACTCCACAAGGCCTGTGAATTTTCAAACCTAAAAGAGTATCACCCTAACCAATATAAAGTTTCTTACTGGGATGCAGAGCTATATAAATTATATACAAAATACACAACCAAATTGTGTAATTAAAACAATTAATTTGAGCTTAATTTTAAACTAAAACAGTCCCATTCTGTATGATATATAAATTATCAAGTTATTATTATTATTATAAAGTATGCATTTTCAACAATTTGCATTTTAAAAAGTTTTTATTACATTTTCTTGTCTTTTATTTTAAATAATTTTCAACCAATTTTAAGGAAAAAAATAAATGTACAGTTTTTAAATTGTATCTCTTTTTGTATACCATTTTACAATATTTTAAAAGAAAGTTTATGTTAATGTAGATTCAGTGCAATCATGTTATAAGGTGTTTGAAGATTAATTATAGTTAGCACATTATATTAATGAGGCAACATGTATATTTGAGCACATATAAATGTTACATCAGTGTGTCAGAGATGCAACGCGTATTAAAAACGATTTTTTTTTCGGCCAGTGTGTGTTACAACCAATAGTTCCTACAATAGTTGATCAAGGAAATTTTAAATAACTACAGTGTTAGATAACAATTTTTAAAAACAAAATTCACAGGAGAAATTCAATTTTAAAAAAATAATAACAATATTTTTTTTAATCGTATCCATCTTATCTGTACAGACGCTCTTTCTATAAAGAAGATTACTTTTTCCTACGCTTATCTGTGGTTTCTGTTTAGTCATGCATTCTTATTACAGTTTTAAATGTTTATAAAGTGTTGGTTTTTCTGGTTTCTGCAGGCACGCATCCACGCCCGAATTCCGGACAGGAAGAAAGAACATTTGTAAGTTTTTGCTCTTGTATAGGGAATAAGACACATGTTTTTATACTTATATCTATCTGAGGGTTGTATTAAGTTATCTTTGTGTTGTTTTTCTAAATTATAATTAATTGCTTTATGTATAATTACTACTTTACTCTATGTTTTTTATCCTCTACTGTTTTATGGTTTAATGATTTAACTAATGGTGTTATTCTTGTCAGTTTTGAAAATTCTCCAGTAATGAATATGGCAGCTCTTTTTTGAATTTGTTCTAGTTTATCAATGTTTTCTTGGGTGGATGTGTCCCATACAGAAGATGCATACTCAAGTATAGGTCTCACCAAAGTGAGGTAGCATTTTAATTTTATATCTCTATTACATTTGTAAAATTTTCTTTTTATAAAGCCTAATGTTTTGTTTGATTTTTTAATAACTTCATTGACATGGAGATAGTCTGTCATTTATTATTGCTCCTAGGTATTTTGCATGTTTAGCTTGGTTTAGTTCTTTGCAATGAATGAAATATTTGGAATTTATTTGTTTCTTTTTCTTTGTTACTCTTAGCTGTTGACACTTTTCTGGGTGGAAAGACATGCTCCAGTTAGTTTCCAATTTTAACACTTCATCTAAGTTTTTTGTAAAATTTTGGTATCTTGTTCTGATATAAGTGTTCTATAGATTATACAATCATCGGCAAATAACCTAGCTTTTGATCCTGTTGAGATGTTGGTGGGTAAAATCATTTATATGTATTAAAAAGAGTAAGGAACCTAGCACAGTTCCTTGTGGAACTCCTGAGTTATCCTTTATTGGTGCTGATTTAGATCCATTAATTATTACAGTTTGCTCCCTACCAAAAAGGAAGTCTTGTAAGGGACCTGAATATCCAAACTAGTTAAGTTTTTGTAAATAAACTAAGGTCGTGAACTTTGTCAAATGCTTTTGAGAAGTCTAGTAATATTGAATTTTACGTATAAATTATGTAAGCTTTGTTTATTCCAATAATATTCACTTTTATTTTTGAAGACATTAATCACATGAAAAAAATTACTTTAAAACATTTATATCAATATTTGAATATACATTATGAAATCCGTTAAAAAATAGTTTGTTTAAAAATCAAAATAAACAAGGAATAACAATACATCTTTCTCTACTTTCATTTACAAACTTCGTTGGAGAGATTTGTGGCGGAGCCAAAAAAGGGTTCTAAAATCGTAAGAATACATACATAAATTTTTGATAATTTCAATCTGTAAACGAAGACTTAAATTATGTTTTATTTTATTTGCGTTTAGAGTTTATTTTAACACTCTCGTACTTAACATAGTGATATATAATGTAAAATGATAATTATTGTCTTAAAACAAGTGAATAAATAACTTCTAGAAATAATTATATTGAAAATGTAATGAGATGTCACTTTTATTTTATTTTCAAAACCTCTGATTAAATAAACACTACACAACAAAAAAAAAGTTCGCTTCAAGTCAAAATTTCATTTAGAATGCAAAAGGTAATAACCAATATTTGATATTTAAAAATTCGGAAGGCGATTGTTGGGGTTTACGATCCTCTTTAAATTTATAACTAACAAAAATGTGAACCATAAATAAACTACGTAACCTTAATTATTCTTTTGTTGCTTTTTTTTTGTCCCAAAACCTCGTGGTCGTAAGGGGTTATAATGTTTCCATTAGAACTTTCTCGGGCTCAGTAGACTTGGCGCCACCCATGTCCTCTTCAAGTCAGCTGAGGACTCCATAGCAATAGTCATTAATCGACGTTTTTATTGTGGAATCAATGTGGGCTAGAGCCCACGCATCTCAGCTTGTGAGGCGAGTGCACTATTGGCTTCGCTATCCCTTTTATCATTAGCCCCTTGCAGTTTGTGATCCGCCGCACATTGTTGTTCGACAAATATAAACATTTTTCAATCTTATTTATTTTGTGCCACAATTTCAAGTTACAATTGGATGATAGATATAACAAACAAGATTTAGCCTGTGATTTAAGAAAAAGAGAAGAATTTCAATGAAACCTTTCAATTTGAATATCTTATCAGGGACAGACGCTCTTTGTATACAGAAGACTATCGTGTTCTATTATTACAATATTTTGATCAACATTTACGCTCATGTTGATTCCATGCGAAGACGTCATAATGTGGTTGCAGATGAATCAGTGTTGGCTTTGTTTGTTCCTATATTGATATTTCATTTATTTATTATTTTATTAAAGCCCTGTTACAATTGTTAAGAATATTTTTTTTTAAAACATTTAATTAAGTCAATTTTTGAATTGACATGACGAATGCTGTTGATAAATCTTGTTTTGGTTGATACAAATATCGGCTTTCGCCTTGCCTCGTAAAACAATATTAAATTCTAGGCAAAAAATATAATATTTCCCACATTTCCCTTGCATGAAACCATCAAGACGATTTATGCTTTTGAGTTTTTAGGTTTTCTTTGAAGATGGATTTAGAGCCGTTTATGCCATTTACGCTGGGACCTCTCATCCGGCGCCAGGAGACCTTTTAATTAAAAAAAAAGATACTATTTTTACGTCTAGTTTTCCACAAAACTTCGCGAATAACAAGATTAACCATATTGCATAGCAGTAAGATGGCTAAGTTGTGAGAACGTTCTGAGAAGAGTATTTGAATTAAGAAAGGAAATACATGATTTCCTAGAAAGTAAATGAAAGTCACAGCCATTACTGTCTGATTAAGAGTGGGTCTGAAATTGGCCTTTGCCGAAGACGTTACTGGCCATTTAAAATTTCTGAACCTAAAACTATAAGGAGAGAAAAATCGAGTTTTTGATCTATACAATCACCTAAAGGCCTTCATATCTAAACTTGTATTATTTTTGGAACAAGTTCATGCCAACAACTTGACACACTTTCAGCAGTGCAAGGTCTTCTTGGCTAAAGCAACAGCTGAGTTCCCCACATCATTTGCATTTGAGATCATCAAATACCTCCAGCTGCAGTTTTAGGAGCGTTTTTTTTACTTGGATTCAAAGGCAGAAGAAGTGAGGCTAATTCAAGATCCATTTGAAGCAGACGTCGCCAGTTGCTCAGATGAACTGCAGCTGAAGGTCATTGATTTGCAAGCAAATGACCTACTTAGGGTTAAGTTCAAAGAAGTACTTTTGAGTTTTTACCACTTTTTGCCCAAGGAAGGCTCCTAATGTTAAAGCTTTTGCATCAATGTACCTTTCAATCTTTGGAACAACATACTTGTGCGAACAGACATTATCGAAAATGAAATACGTGAAGAACAACTTGAGAACTAATTGTCCGATCATGTCTCAGTTCACTGTTGATGTTAGGGACATCAAATCTAAAGTCAGAGATATATTCTATTTTTTGCATCCAGGAAACAATTTTACCATTCCCACTAATACAGGTGTTCATGTGCATTGTATCAATGTGTTATTAAAAATATTAAATATAATATTAAATAATATTAATACTATAAATATAATAATCTATACTAATAAAAGTCTGACTGACTCACTCACACATTCATCACTAATTCTCCATTTTCCCGTGTAGGTAGAAGCATGAAACTTTGGGAAGTTGTTGAGTAGCCTCTCGCGACGAAAATTGGAGTAAAAGAATTTTAAAATTAACACTCATGGGGGCCGGGGGCTCAAAATGTTTTTTTTGTATTGATATGGCCTATATAAAATTTGAATATCACTAATTCTCATATTTCCCGAGTAGGCAGAATCATGAAACTTTGGGAAGTTGTTGATTACAATCCCGCGATGGTAACTGGAGAAAAAATATTTAAATTATCACTTCCTGGGGGCCGGGGCCCCAAATGAATTTTTTTCCTTATATGAGCTATATAAAAACTAAAAATCACTAATTCTTCTATTTCCCGTTTAGGTAGAAACATGAAACTTGGTGTAGTTGTTAAGTACACTTCCACGATGGTAACAGGTAAAAACAATATTTAAATTATCACTTACTAGGGGCCGGTGGCCCCCATGTAGTTTTTTATTATATTAAAAACTGACTCATCACTAATTCTCGATTTCCCGTGTAGGTAGAAGCATGAAACCTTGGGAAGTTGTCAAGTAGCCTCTCTCGACGACAAATGGGCGAAAAAGAATTTTAAAATTCACCTTCATGGGGGCCGGGGGCCCGAAAATCGTTTTTTTCCTTCTATGGGCTATATAAACATTTGAAAATAAATAATTCTCATATTTTCGTGTAGGCAGAAGCATGAAACTTTGGGAAGTTTTTGAGTACACTCCGCGATGTTAACGGGCAAAAAAATATTAAATTATCACATGCTGGGGGCCGGGGGCCCAAATGAAGTTTTTTCCTTATATGAGCTATATAAAATACTAAAAATCACTAATTCTCCTATTTCCCGTGTAGGTAGAAGCATGAAACTCTAAGGAGTTGATAAGTACACTTACGCGATGGTAACAAGCGAAAAAATATTTAAATTATCACTTACTGGGGGCCGGGGGCCCAAATGTAGTTTTTTTCTTTTATAAAAAACTGACTCCTCACTAATTCTCCAACTTCCCGCGTAGGTAGAAGCATGAAACCTTGGGAAGTTGTTGAGTAGCCTCTTGCGACGATACTTGGCCTAAAAGAATTTTAGAATTCACACTCATGGGGGCCGCGGGCCCAAAACAATTATTTTCCTTATATGGGCTATATTAAAATGAAAAATAACTAATTCTCATATTTTGCGAGTAGGCAGAAGCATGAAACTTTGGGAAGTTTTTGAGTACACTTCCGCGATGTTAACAGGCAAAAAAATATTTAAATTATCAAAGACTGGGGGCCGGGGGCCCAAATGAAGTTTTTCCTTAAATGAGCTTTATAAAAAACTGAAAATCACAAAATTCTCATATTTTCCGTGTAGGTAGAAGCATGAAACTCTGAGTAGTTGATAAGAACACTTCCGCGATGGTACCAGGTGAAAAAACTATTTAAATTAACACTTACTGGGGGCCGGGGGCCCAAAAGAAGTTTTTTTCTAATATTAAAAACTGACTCATCACGAATTCTCCAACTTCCCGTGTAGGTAAAAAGCATGAAACTTTGGGAAGTTGTTGAGTACCCTCTCGCAATGCAAATTGACGTAAAAAAATTTAAAATTCACTCTCATGGGGGGCGGTGGCCCAAGAAGCGTTTTTTTTTCCTTATACTGAAAATCGCCTTATTCTCCACTTTCCCGTATACCTATACGGAACAATGAAACTTTGGGAATTTGTTGAGTCCACTTTTCGATGATAGCATGCAAAAATTTTCTTTTAATTATCACTCACTGGGGGCCGGGGGCCAAAATGTACTTTTTCTTATATACCGTATTTTCCACTTTCCCGTATAGGTAGAAACATGAAACTTTGGGAATTTCTTGAGTCCACTCTCTCGATGGTAGAATGCAAAAAAAAATATTTAAATTATCACTCACAGGGGGCCGGGGGCCCAAATGTACTTTTTCTTATATAAAATCTGACTCAAATCTAATTCTCTGATTTCCCGTGTAGGTAAAAGCATGAAACTTTTGGAAATTATTGAGTACACTCCCGCGATGGTAACATGCCAACAAATATTTAAATTTTCACTCACTGGGGGCCGGGGGCCCAATTTTTGTTCTTATGTAAAAAGTTAATCATCACAGATTCTCCATTTTCCCGTGTAGTTAGAAGCATGAAATTTTGGGAAGTTGTTGAGTACACTCCCGGAATGGTAACAGGCGAATTTTTTTGTTTAATTATCACTCACTGAGGGCCCGGGACACAAAAGTAATATTTTTAACTTATATGAGCTAAATTACCACCAAAAAAAAACTTTGGATACTGTGTAAATGTATTTTTACAAAACTTGGAAGATAAAAACTTGATGGCCTATATTAAAATTCGTTAGGGCATTAAAATTATATTTTTCAATATTTTGTAGCCGAGGGCCCCTAATCTCTTTTTTGTAAACGTTTAAGACATTTTAACCATTCGATTTCACTCAATTTTTTAAAAAAAAATGTTTACTAACAAATATATTCATCATAATCCAAATTGAAATAAGCTGTTGTTTTGAACTATACATATTACCCCGATAGGGCCCCCGGCCCTTATTTTAGTTTTTTTTAAAGACGTATTAATTGTAAATGTATTTATTCATCCCACGGCCATTAAACTTTAGGAAGTTTTTGGGTACGCTCCATCGAAGGTTTCTGGCATTAAAAGTAAAAGTTTTAAAAACACCACTTATTCCGGGCTGGGGGCCCGTATGCCATATTTTAACATTAGTTATATGAAAGGTGATTTAAAATGTGGCTACTAGGTAAATGGATGAACTATGGCCAAATCTGATTTAAAAAATAAAATAAAATTATTTAGTGTAATGATTTCTAAACGTCTGTTCCTTTGGGGCCGGGACCCAAAATATTTTTTTTCGTAAACATTTAAAGCTTTGTTACATAAAAATAATTTAAATAAATATAGTCACATTTCTCTATCATGACCTAGATTGAAATCCTCAGACCTTATGAGATATGCACATCCTGCATCCATATTGCACGGGGGCCCGTAATGTCATTTTAGTACCCATTTTATTTTACATGACCTTGAAAAATATTGACAAACAAGTATATCAATCATGATTCAGACTGAAATCTATTGGTGTTTTGAATTGGTGTGAAACGGGTTTTCAACGCTTACTAAAATTCTAACTTCCACAGCTGAGCGTGGGGATTTTGCTAGTATTAAATATATAATTAAAAACAACATCTATGTTTTGATTCTGTTTGACATTTCCGGCAGAAAATTTTGAAGACCCCTGAATTATAGGTTTAAATATTTGACTAATTATATCTACGCAGTTGCTTTTTTATCTTTCTTTGAGCTTCCTGTGTATCCAAATTTATCCTCCGCCAACTTCTTCAGTGTGACTTTATCAGGTTTCCCATTGAAAGTTTTTGGAAACTCATCCTTGTAGATCTTGGTTGCCGAAGGAAAAGATCATACATAAATTGTCTTATTAAAACATGAAATACAGAGCTATAAACAATTTTAAAATGATTTTACGCTTCCTGGTAAAATAGTTATGTAAAGTTTGGAAAATTGGAATTGCCTCTAAAAGAGTAAAGTCATTTTAAAAAAAATATTATTAAAAATTTATATCATTTTTAATGATAATGAATATTATTAATATTCTATTTTTGAATAACAAAAAATGTATATATATCTATTACTGTAAAAGTTATTTGAAAAGAAGAAGAATTAAATGTACAATTCTTAATGAGCAAATTTCTCAAATCTATGTGACACATGGCACGTACTAGATAAAATCCTGGCACTGGTGTCATGCTGCTAGGCACGTTGAGTAGAAATATACCTCGACAATACTTTTCAATTTCTTCCTCGTCGAGTTTACTTCCGGATACAAGTTTAAGACATGCGCAGATGTTCTGACATATTACTTTATCTGACACCTGGACATTTGGTGTTAATAACAGGAATGTGTCATAATTTTGAACGTATTGTTTGTGTATAGTTTGATATTATAATATATATTTTATTTGTATATAATTATAAAATAGAAAAATATTCTTTTTTTTTAAATTTATATGCGGTAAATGTATTGCATCTTTCAGTCTGAGAGAGAGACGTTGATTTATATTTATTATTTGCAGCTCTTGGTGTGGCTGTTGAGACCAAACCTCGAGTGGCAGCCTCTTTTGCATGTCTCACACACACAAATGCGGTTGGGCAGTGTTGCCTGGCCTTCCTCCTCACTCTTTTTTCGGTTTTATAATAGTATACTATTCTGTTTCAATGTTCATATCATTAATACAGTTTACAAACATATATTTAGTTTTGTATTTATAGTGTAACTAGAATATATATACATTTACTTATGTAAATTTATGTTTATCCATAAATATGTGTCATAATAGTGTAGAATTTGTTTTAATTTCTGATAGGCAACAAGACACAAGTTTAAAAAATAAATTTCAAGAAACATGTTTTTTTTGGACAGGAACAAAGTCTCTCACAAATAAAGATGTTTACTTACAGGAACCAGACACGCCATCGTGATGTCAGGATGTTCCATCAACTTATTCTCCATCCAGCTGGGATAAAACAAGAAATCCCCATAGATAATGCTGTCATTGTTTCTTCCCAGGACGAAGAGATCTCCAGAGTCGTCAAAGTAACCGTAGTCGTTGGTGTTGTACCAACCATCAGAGGTGAACACTTTCTGGGTTTGGGGGTCAGGGTCTTCTAGTCTGTTGAAGTAACCTCTGAACACAAAGGGGCCTAAGGAAATAATGTAAAAGTGAAATAGCCTCGGAACAAAAATGTGCCTAGGGAAGGAAGGTTTAAGTGACACAAATTCTGAACACAAAGAGGCCTCAGGAAAAGATGGTAAGGGGAAATAATCTTTGTAGAAAAAGGGGCAAAATGAATAGAGGGTAAAGTGAAATAACCTATGAAAACAAAGAGGATTAGGGAATAGAAGGTAAACAGAAATAACATATGAATACAAAGGAACATACGAAAGAAATGTTAAAGTAAGTTAGGGCCTAATAAAAATATTATAAAGGGAATTCACCTCTAAAAACAAAGAGTTAAAAAAAGTTCGAATCAAATGAATTAACACTGAACCTTAGGGAGCATAAGTAAAAACTGATCACGTAACATGATTGTGAACACAAAAAACAAAAAATAAACACTGGAAAGAGGGTAAATTAAGATAATTATAAACACAAAAAAGGCCTAAGAAAGAAAATTTAAAGTGAAATAACTTTTGAAACACGGGGCCTAAGAAATAACGGTTACAGTGAAATAACTTTTAAAACAAGAGGCCTAAAAAAGAGAGTTACGGTGAATAAAAACACTAAACACTAAGAGGCCTAGTTAAAAAAGTTTAAAGTGAAAGAACCTCTGAACGCTAAGGAGCATAAGTAAAAGAGAGTAGGGTCAAAAACATTGTGAACGCACCAAAAAAAAATTAACTAAGGAAGAGAGGGTAAATTAAAATTACTCTGAAAACAAAGGGGCCTATGAAAGATTTGTAGGTACAAAACCTTATTATCACACATTTATCTCTGCATGTATATTATTTAACTTACTAACAATAAAAATTCAGGAATATAAATGATATTTTAGAAAAAAAAACTCGAATATAATTATAAGCTAAATGACTTAATTGCAGATTAATCCATTAAAATATGAAACTTATCATCACACCTTTGACCTGGATTGTTCCAGTTACACCTGGCTGGCAGATCTCTCCTGTGTCATTAATTACGCGGATGTCACTTCCTTGCATGGGCTTACCACAGTTGTTTGACTTGTAAGCCTCATCTGGGCCTGGCTCATTGAATGATACATAGTGATATTTTTAACGTTACTTCTCCTGTATGATAAACATCATTTCTTCAATAGTGTTAACATTCTCTTCTCGTCTACCCGAATGAATGTAAACTATCAAAGTTTTACTGTTTATAAAGCGATGCTTTGCAAATCCAATTTTAAACATAAGCATTACCTTAATGTTAGGAAAAAAAACAATAACGTGCCTTATATTAACTTTATATTTATGAAAAATTAAAAGAAAATACCATTTACACGTTTCTTTGCAATGCCAAACGTCTCTGTGGAGCCGTATGACACATCAACATTCTTGGAAAATGTCAGCATTTTCTTCACTTGAGCCTTCAAGGAAATTAAAAATAAAACAAAATTAGCATCGCGCATACTTCAGCAATATTTTTAGGTTATTTCTGAAAGTTTCTATATTTACTTAGTAGATCAGTAATTATGCTTGCATATAATATCATTTATTGTTTTTGTTTTAATTTCTATTTAAAATTCAGAATCATGTCTATGATTTGGTTTGTTGCAAAACAAAACGTCTGCTTTTAATAATTGTTTGTGGTTCAACTTGTTTTTAGTGGACAATCAATGAAATAAAACACTATGGATTATGTATTTCTAGACCTCTGTGATTGGCAAGCCAGTGGCTTCCACAACGTCCAGTTTATACGTTGGTCTTTCAGTTCTCATCACGTGATCATATATACGGTCAAGCTCATGCACATGCATGGTGTAGACGTTACATCGCTCAGTTAAGATCAGTCGCAAGAGGTCAGCCCCACTCAGTTGTGTCGTAATTGACATTTTGTCTCGCAGAACACGCGTGTCTCCAGTACAGAATGTCTTTGCTGCCAACCCTAAATCCCATCCTGAAAAAAAATTATTAACCTCTTTCAATACCAGTTAAAGGTTAAATTTAAAAAATGATAATGATTAAATCATCTGATTAAAATATTATACAACGGTACCCCGAGATACATATGCTTTAAGATAGGAAAAATCAAAGTTACGAAAGGCAAATTGAATTATTTTTATTCTCCGAGATACCAAAAACTCGCCGCTGACAGCACTGACAATTACGTGATGTCATTCAACGACAAACTAACAGTTCAGCTCTCGTATTGGTCAGTTCCAGCTTTAATGCTGTGTCGCAGCTAAGTGTCCGCTCGTGTCAAGCACGCTTTCTTTACTGTATAGTTGGTTTGGTGTTAGTGTCTTTAATTCGTTAAATCTTAGGAAAATCCTATTTTTTCATTACCTTGGCTTCAAGGAAATTAAAAATTAATCGTCTCATTCGAAAGATAAAGAGTCATATTTGTATACAAATTATTTTTAATTTATTTTATTTTGTTTTCAGTGTTCTATTATTATATATTGATTTGATTTATAATGGGTACTTTTAAGAATTGAAGAATTCCCCCTTTTTTTGTATATAGTTTTCCGTGATATTTTCCGTTTTTAGTATTTTTTCTGTGTGGCTTGGAATGAATTAGGTATTTTAAATGTAAATCTTTGTTTGAAATATAACAAATCCTAGATACGAAAGTTGTCCAAGAATAGATTAAATTCGTATCTCGAGGTACCCCTTTACTTTAAAAAATTGATTCATTTTAAAGGGGTATTTGTTATACAATTTTTTTTTAAAAATAAAATGTTTATCCCCATAAATTCTACGTCTGTGTTAAATGTTTCCTCCCACAAAATACACTCGCACTCACTGATCCACGACACATACTATAGAAATGTACGCATTAATCATGTGGTTTTCTATTAAAATGTATCCGCTGTATATCTTCAGTATAATTACCTAGTTGACATTCACAATAAAGTTTCCATTTATTATCTCTTGGGTGAGTCCATTGACTTCTGGTATAATACAAATCATTATAGTTTACTATGTCCTTGTGAGACCTTGGCACCAGCTTGGAGTAGCCCGTGCTACCGGAAGTTGTGCTAACAAACGCCAAGTCCTCTGGGTTGACGCCATTATTTTCAAAGACTTCTTCGTCACATGTCTTCAAGTCATGTATGAAAGGTTTCTTCTGACTGCATGAAACATCAACATCACACAAGATAATTTCATACAGATAATTATTAACAAAGTAATGTAAAATGTAAAAGAGAACTTTATTTTATTAATTATTTATCACTTGATTATCATGTGATTTACAAATAAAATGACAAAACTTTATCATTTTAAATTAAGTAAATAAATATTTGGTACCTCACTCAATATCTGAGCCCTTTTCTAAAAATTTGTTAAATGTAAAAAATAAAAATAAATAAATAACTAATAATATAGGGACAGACCCATCTTTCTCCCTGTGTACCAGTATGGCGGTCTTCATTTCCGGTGCCTGTTGGATGCAGATGTCTCCAATGTAAGGCAAATTGCTAACTGTGATATGTTTTCCCATCAGTTGCCACGCTGCGGAGTTATCACCAACGGCAACAATGATTCCACGACATCTTGTATTTTTGAGAGATTGAAAGAGATCTAAGCCGTCTGACCTCAGAAGCTGACGTGGAAGAAACAAGAGAACGAATGATATGGTGTAGGGCAGGGGTTCCTAACCAGTGGTACATGCACCCCCAAGGGATGCATGAGCAGTTTCCAGGGGGTCCGGAACGATTCAAAGAAAAAAAAAGAAGAAGGAAAAACAAGAAAGAAAAAGTAATAATCTGAAAATGATAACCATAAGCAAGGCATGCCACGTCAAAGGGTGCCCATATACAACCTTTTTATATGTACATATATACTCGTTCCCAATACTTTCTGCGCATGTGGAAAATTTACGGGAAAACTTGTTTTGCAAAATGAACAGTTCGCTCCACGTGTTCCTCTGAATTTCATGTTTTACGTCACAGTTTTCTAAACAAATAATTTAATTTTGTCATCAAATACGTTAAATATATGGCTTCCGGTGACCCTCTCACTGCCGTCAGGGTGAGTGGAAAATAACAACCAAATCTAGTCATCGAAGAGAGAACAAATTCAGCCATGTCTAGTTGTCATAGAGAGTGGAAAATAACAACCAAATCTAGTCATCGAAGAGAGAACAAATTCAGCCATGTCTAGTTGTCAGGGAGAGTGGAAAATTGGCCTAGTCTAGTTGTCAGGGTAAGTTGAAAAGTTTTCTATGGAAGAGAAACTTCTTTCAAGAGTTTTGCTGATTTTTAATTAAATTAATGCATGTTTAGTGTATCTCTTTATTTCGTTCTATTTCTCACAGAACGATTCTCGACCTCATGGCCTGTGCACACGTGGTTTTACTATGGGTCATTCATGCAGACACTGACAATGTTTACATCACGTGATGTGCATATTCAACGCACTGGAGTTTCATTGGCTGCTGCAATTGAGGTGTGGTTCGTACCACATTCAACGTGTTTAACAGCTAAGTAATATGAAACTAAATCTAAATTGACCTAATAATACAAGAAAAGCAACGGGACTTTTGGTAAATATTTTTAGACGCTTTTTACCAATATCTTTGATAAGGCCGAAAAATCGAGGCAGTGGATAGGTTCACGGATTTCACCAGTAACCATAGAAAATGTGTATTTCCTTCTTTTTAGTCCACTTTCTATATGTAAATAAAAGCGTGCCCTTTTTAAAAAAATATTTTTTTCAAGTATTTTATTTCTTTAATTCTTCAATTATTTCCCTTACTACATATGTCAAAAAAGCGAAACTATGATGAAGGCTGCATCTAGTTTAGATTCTCATTCATCACAGAGAAAGATGGAACACGAAAGTATCATTGCTTCCTCTGTGGAAAAATCCTGTGCAATGACAACATGAAGCCTGTTATACTCCGAGATAACTTTGAGAAAGTCCATCCATTCAATTCCAAGGAAAAAGTGTTTAGGTATTCAAGCAGAAGAGAGCTTGCTTATTGGCCTCAGGTACCTTGCCCAAGCTTGGATTTTCTTTGTGACAAAAACCTGCACTGGAGGCATCCTTCAAGGTTGCATATCTTATTGCAAAAATCAAGAAGCTCCACACCATTGGTGAAACTTTGGTGAAGCCTTGTGCTCTGGAGATGGTGGAACTGATGTGTGTTCACCAGCAGAGGAAGCAGGTTGAGAAAGTCCCTTTGACAATGGCACTATTCATTCCAGGATTAGTGACATGGCTACATACATTCTTGATCAAGTCTTGTGCGAGATGAGAAGCATCCATTTCATTTAGCATGCAGCTGGGTGAATCCTCTGATGTAGCACACTGCAGTCAGCTTCTTGTATTTGTGAGTTATGTTCACAGTGGATTGCTGAATGAGGAATTTCTCTTTTGTAAATCACTCATAGCTGCTTCCAAAGCTGCTAATGTGCTGCAGCTATTCAGGGCATTCTTAACTGAAAACCAGTTTGAATGGACCTCAAGAATTTCTTCAATTTGCACACATGGTGCTCCCTCCATGCTCGGTAATAAGTTAGGATTTTCAGCCCTGATAAAGAAAGAAGTTTCAGATATTGTCACGACATACTGCATCCTTCATCATCAGGCCCTGGCATGCAAAACTCTACCTCCAACCTTGAAGTCAGTTCTTTCTACTGCAGTCGAAGCTGTAAATTTTATCTGCTCACATGCCTTGAACCACCGCCTCTTCAAGTTGTGCTGTCAGGAAGTGGGCTCTTTGCATGAAGTTCTGCTCTACCACACTGAGGTTCACTGGTTGTCAAGTGGACGGATTCTTTCTCGGTTAGTAGAAATGAGAGTGCAGCTAGACATTTTCTTGCGAGAAAAAGAGAGTGACCTTGCTAATAAGTTTGACTGTTCAAATTTCATTCATTACTTGGCATACGTGGCTGACATCTTCTCCATCTTGAATGAGTTGAACACATCTCTCCAAAGACCTGCTGTGACTGTAATGGATGCTACTGAGAGATTGCAAGTCTTCCTTAACAAACTGCCACTATTCCAAAGACGACTAGAAAAGTCCAACTCGGCCACCTTTCCACTCTTGGATGAAGTTGTAATATCTGCTGCAGAAGGACGCACTGAGGGATAACTGCCTGACAACATCAAAGGGGAATTTTCAAAGCAACTTTCAACATTGCAAAGGTCCTTTTTGATGAATATTTCTGTCAAGAAATTTCTAGGAAAGACCTTTTCATTCGCAATCCTTTTCTCAGTGACTTGGACAACATTGATAACATTGACCTTGCTAAAGATGACCTGATTGATTTGATAACCAGAGAAGTATTGAGGAATGCCTTCAGCTAGATTGATACCCACAACTAGCCAAAAGGGCAGTACTGACTCTCCTTCCATTTGCCACAACCTATCTCTGTGAAGCAGGATTATCCACACCTTTGACGATTAAAACCAAGGCAAGAAATAAGTTGAATGCAGAGGATGACATGAGAGTTGCTTTGTCCAAAACAGTTCCCAGATTTAAATTGCTGATTGATCATAAAGAGCAGCAGATATCTCACTAAATGTCCTGTTGCCTATTGTAAAAACTATTGTGTTCCTAAAATAAACATAGTTTTTTATGCATTTTCTGCAATGTTTCATGAGGGGGTACATGAATTTTTTTGTGCATCTGAAGGGGTGCATGGACCCCAAAAGGTTAGGAACCACTGGTGTAAGTATTATAGTAAGTAAGATATCATAGAGAAAAAAGGCGTACATTTTTTATCGAGGAACAATGGATGTAAGATGTAGTTGTTAAAACAAGGAAAGTACAATATTCAAAGACAATGCTATTTAGGAAATTTTAATCATCAGGATCCTATGGTCAGACTTCTCACACAGGTTTGACACTTAGCCTTAAGCCAGTATCAAACAGTCTTATTTGAATTTAAACCTCTGTAATGCATTTACTTTAAGGACTTAACTAAACACTCTCGGGGCTAGGGGTGGTGTCAGATGGACCAACGCTACTCGCCACAACCACTGGAGCTAAATGGAAACATTGCTGCCAACTGGAAGAAATTTATGCAGTATTTCCAGATATAACAGATAGCCAGTGAGCTCGACAATAAAAGTAAAGAAGTGCAGAGCATGACACTTGCTGCATGTAATAGGCCAGAAAGCAGTAGAAGTGTACAATTCACTCAAAGTGACTGAACAGGAATGTGAGGATTGTGACACGTATTGTCATTCAGTGAAGTGCTTGTTACAAAAATTCAATAGTTATTGTTTGCGAAGAAAGAATGTTACGGTCGAATGACACATGTTTTTTCTCCAGAAAGCATGGTGAGGTGAATGAGAAAGTTTCTATAATTTTATAACAGACCTGAAACTTAAAGCAAAGTCTTGTGAATTTGAAAATTTAACACAGTCGTTGATAGAGGACGTAATTGTGGCAGGAATAAATAATGAATAGCTCAGGGCTAGACTATTGAGAGAATTAGAACATAATTTAAACAAGGCTGAAATTATATATGAAGAGCAAATGAGACATCGGAATTGATAATAAACGTTTTAAATGAAGAAAAGAATATGCAAACGGTGATTTCAAAAGTAGGCGAGAAATCAAGTGCGCACATGTCAACAATTCAACATGTCAAGCAAGCTGTAAGGTCAAGTAGACACATAAAAGCAGGCAAATAAAAATATTGTGGGGAAAAAATGAACATAGAAAATGTCCTGCTTATTGGAAGATAAGCCAGAGCTGTGGAAAATTTAATCACTTTTCTTATGTATGCAAATCAAAACGTGTAAAAGTTGTCAACGGTCAACTAAAAGATCACGTGGAATATATTCAAGAAACATTCTGCATAGGAAGTGTGCCCACGCAACACGCAACGAGTGATGAATGGAAGGCAGTAGTCACGCTTGAACAGAGGCAAGTAGTGTTCACACTGGACACAGGCACACAGGTATACATTCTGTCTCATAGATTGTTTAGTCAAATTAGAATGGGAGGAATGAAGAAATCAACAAGGCTCACGACATACAATGGGGAAACATTGCCTGTTGAAGGCAAAACTTCAATCAAATTATCTGTGAAAGACAAGACAGAGGTGCCAGAGTTTCGAATAGCCATAATACACTCAAAGCCGATTCTTGGTCTGCCAGCTTGTCAGCAGCTGAATCTCATTAAAATTGTCGGCGTGATAAGCAACAAGTATGAGAGGCCCAAACAGCAGAAGAAATATTACAACGAATCAGACAGAATAAAAGGAAGTACACACTCTCAGCGTGTAAGCAAAGCACCGATACAGAAAAAAAACTAAAGGCTCGTGGCAGTCAGCAGTCGTCGTGTCGGTAGCAACGACGCAAAGGCTATACATCGTTAAGACTAAAGATGGTATGACATATCGACGAAACAACAACATGCTGAGACAGGCATTTCATGGAAGGACAGGTGTGACAGATATTTTTGAGTATGACACACCAGAAATAGAGCATGTAGAACTCTCTCCCAGCTTTGATAGAAATAGGTCATCAGCAAGAGTCGCCACTCAGCAAGCGTAGTCAACAGCAGCAACAGCGACAACAAGAAGTTACGGGAGACAGGTGAAGCCACCAAAGAGACACCCACATAAAGATACATAAAGGTGCACTGTGCTTTGAAAGGCATTTGAAGATTCAGTGTTAGAATGCATGTACTGAATTGTTCTATGTTTTTAATTGTATTATTTTCCGATTGATAATCTGGGTCATTCGTTTTGTTAGAAGGGAGATGTGAGAGAAGTGTTGTGTTGTTGTATTGACATTGTATGAGCGTGCGAGTTGACTAGTATGAAAAACGTGGTTTGTGATGTGAACTGTAAGAGTGCGTGGCCGTGGACTGGGAGGATGGCTGAATATATATTGACGTTCAAGAGGTAACCGGGGTCAATTGCGGTGGATTAAAGGAGTTGTTTTTTGTTACCACGTTTTTATTAACTCGTTTTCGTTGGTGTGGAATTGTTTGTTGGTTTGTCAAAGATTTTTTCAAATCTGCCAACGTAAAATTGAACCACTTTTGATGGTCCTAGAGATCTGAAAATATTACCACAGATAGATCTTGGATGACTATGCATTGTATTAAAATTTCAGATCGATCGAATGTACCGTTATTAAATTATTGAACTTTTTAGTTTATCTATAGTCTATTTAATAAGCATCTGTACCGTCGGCTTTTGTTGACATCCGCGAGTTCCCCCCGTGACCACATCACAATGTTTTTAAAACGTTGGGCGGGCGCTTGTGAGGTGTTTGGTAAAATAAATAGAGGTAAAAAAATATTGTTAAAAAACAAGTTTTTTTTAGTGAACTAAAAAGAATAAAATAAATAAAGGTAAAAAATGATTTTTAAAAACCACGTTTTTACAAGCGGACTAAAAAGAATAAAATAATTAAAAACTTGTAAGTTCAAGTACTTTGATTTAATATGACTAAAAACGTGGGGCGGGTGTTTGGTATAAAAATTAAAGATTTCTAATTTAGAAGGCAAAAGAGAGATCTATAAGTGAGAGTATGAGTGAGCTGCATAGGTTAAACCTCATAAGCGCCCGCCCCACGTTTTTAGTCATATTAAATGAAAAGACTTGAACTTACAAGTTTTAAATTATTTTCTTCTTTTTAGTCCGCTTGTAAGAACGTGGTTTTTAAAAATCATTTTTTTACCTTTATTTATTTAATTGATTAAAGACATTGTTAATCAGAACACATTGTGTTTAAGTCTTGTTACTTGACCATAAATACTATTACAAATGGAAACCTTAACCTTTAGGTTATGAATTATATATCTCATTAAGGCGTCGGCTACTGGGAATAGTTTTCAAAGATATTCACTCAAACGTTTTATTTAACCACCGATGAGTCACTAAGTTAAAAAGATAAATACTTTTGCAAGGTAATGTCATGCAATGACAAACATGATTTAGACTAGTGGCTCCCAACATGCGGTCTGCGTATAACTAGAGGTCTGCGGAGATGTCCTTCGTTTTCCATGAGCAAATGATAAAATTTTATTTTTATTTAAATTAAAAACACGAAAGTGTATAAATGTTGTTACTATTTGAATATTTTGATTAATTTTAATCACTCGAAGGTGATAGCATAGCGTCGAAAATAATATGCTTTGATTCTATGTTTACTTTTAGCTATACCGGAAATTACATCATGTTACAGTAAATTCTAGAAGACTATTGTTGTTTTATATACATTTAGATATAATTTTTTCAAACCAATGAGTAAAGTTTGGGTTAAATTAACATAGCAATTATTAAAGTAATAAATACATTAAATTTATGAGACACAATCTGTAATAAAGAAAACAACCGAACTTAAGAACTCACAATTTATGAGTGAATCAAATGCAGTTCATGAGAAAAAAGCGTTTAAAAGACTGTTTGAATTACGTGTGGCTGGCTGTAAAAGAGTTTCTTGGTGAAGAAAAAATCAAAGCTTATTTATCATTTGATCGATAGCTTATTATAATTTACTTGGGCTTTTTTTAAGGGCTGAATAAACTATGTAACGAAAGCAGCCGCATTTAATTACTCTCATTGAACAAGTGTCTGCTTTTACTTACAATCTTGATTTCAGAAAACACGACTATTTAAAGGGTAAATTTGACATGCCCAATTGTACGAATTTACCACAAAAACAGGAAATATTAAAATTAAATTAACTGTTGATAGATTTGATTTCTGACCATATTCAATCACTGCAAGATAAATTTAACATCTACTATAATGATTTGAACGTTGACAGTTGTTCGTGTGTCCCCAGTTCGTTTCTTGCACACATTGACTCGAATTGAAACCAATTTATTGAACTAACCAGCAATATTACATTTAATATGTTGCTTCAGAAAGTGATTGGATTAAATTTTGGAGTACCTAGAATTGTCTCAGAAAGCTTCTAAAATACTTGTACCATTGGCAACGTCATATCTTAGTGAATGCTAATTTTATGTACTGGTTACAATCAAAACAAAACATCGTTCCAAGCATAAAGTTGAAGATGGAATCTTTCAAGTATTACACCTCGCTTGGATGTGCTGTGCTCAAATGTGCAAACTAAGTTTTTTCTATAGCAAGAAATAAGAATTGAATAATACTTTCAGTATAATAGGCAGACCAGGTCGACTTTGTGCGGCTGCTATCTGCCCAGACAACCCCCTCATTTAGGGGATCGTCTCGGGGGTGTCCCAGGTGGCTGGCTCCCCTCGGGGAGGGAAGAAAGTTAAAGGGGAATACCCCGAGGGGTTCTATAAGAGTCTTAGTGACTCAAGGACTTTTGACGCCATTTCAAATGTCACATCTCAAATGTCAAATATCAGTATAATATAGTATAAGTGACATTTTTCGTTACAAAAGAAAGCCATTTAATCTGTTTCAATGCAATAATATTTTTTGGAGCACTCAAATCGTATCATTTAGTATAGTGTTACTAAATAACATGTATACACTTAACTAGTTACAAAGTATACCTATATATACAATTCAGGAACGGCACTAGCATGAATTTCAGTAGAGGTCTGCGGCCTGGACACATTTTTCGAAGTGTACCTTGATCTCAAAAGGTTGATAAACATTGATTTAGACAATGTTCTTTAAGTTTCTTAAATAAATAATAACAATAAGAGCAACAAATAAATGGATACAGCGTTTGTTTTAAAAACTGTTTAAATGATCTTTTGTTTAATTAAAAGAAACGATCACGTCGGTATCAACATAACGATACAAATATTTTACAAAAAATTTATACTTATCTGTAATGCTTTAACGTCTGAATTACATTCGTGCAACTGACCTGTCCATTCATTGCCACACAACCAGCCAGGTTTATGCCCAGGTCTGTGATGACACGTTCCGGAGAGTTGTCCAGTGTGTTCGCTATGACGTCCTGATGCCGGAAGCCCTGCTGACGTAGTCTGTTGGCCAATCGTCCAGCGAGCGTGTAGAGCTCCCGTGCCGTGTAGGCCTCCCTTTTGTCTCCATCATAGAACACAAACAGTTCTTTGTCCGGGACCTCGTCAGCCAGGAACTTAGCACGCTTACAGACAGTGTCCGTGTCAAACCAGTGCGTTTTTTGGTCTGGCATCGTCTGTGGTACCAAACAGGGGAAAAAGAGAAATTATCATTTAAAGTGCAACTGTAAATTATGTTCATTTCTAGCATTAAACTAGATTTCAATAGTCTTACAAAAGTATAGCTATCACATTTAGATAGAATAAACTAAAGATTTAGCTGAAATTCGATTTACAATATGATTTTTTAAATTTTGAAATCTCAATAAGAAATCTTACAAAAATATAACCTACTGTAAAAGTTTTTGCTTTACACGACGATATTAAATATTTAGCAGATAATAGCAAATAAAAATTAAATTTAAAAAAAAATTTGAAAAGGATTTTAAAAGTATTTTTATTTCTTTACAAATTTCAAAGCACCATGTAACAAAAATAACGTCCCCTTGTAATAGAACTACAGCAGTTGATAAATACCTTAACACAGTATTACAGCCTCTAAGTTATCTGGCTAAACAAGGAGATGTGAGTAACTCTTAAACACCAACGATGGTATTGCTCTCTGACTAAATTTTATCAAATTTTCCCTAACAAGAGTTGAGTTTTATCGGCTAATTTTTCCCGTATATTCATATATGCTCATTATATACATGTTTCGATACAGCTGTGTCGAGTCATATGCAGGTCATTGTTATTTATCTGCTACAAAGCCACCGACGAATAACAATTTCCCTCTACAATCTAATCTGCATTTACGTTGCGAGACATTGTGAGTGTTGAGGACATAATTCGTTTTGTCTTATCTTTTCTTATCTTTTTCAGACGCTCCAATCTTCTCATTCTATACAGAAGATTATTGCGTCCTACGCTTATCTATGGTTTGTGTTTATTCCTGCATTCTTATTAGAGTTTTAAATGTTGATAAAGTGTTGGCTTGCCTGGTTTCTTCAGTCAACCCATTCCACGGTACTGGTACTGTACTGGTATGTGGGCATGTATCATTCTAGGCAGTGATTTGGGTTTCGGGTAATTGTACAGTGGTACCTCGGTATAAGTCCTGAATACGCTCCAGACAGTTAAACGTATTCCAAAAATGGACGAAAAACAGAAGTATCTTTACTATACCATATAGAGCGAAAATGATTAATTCATTCCTATGAAAAAAAAATCATATTGCTATTTAAATTTTCTACATTTATTGACGTGGTTGTATAAAATAATTTATGCACTACTTAGTACTACAATACATAAATAAAGAGAACTTAAACTCATGTCTTTTCTGTTATCCAGATGAAAATACTTTTTTCAACATGCTCTAATATCCCTAATCTTTGTTTTTGTTTTCACCCCAATTTGCAAATTTTATATAGCCTTTGTTTATCAAATTCGTAGAAATCGTCATAGTTGAGATGCTTCTTCAATTAAGTCCCGCGACATGCTTGCCAATTTCATCTTGTATATCTCTTTTTTCAACACCATGTTTAACCTAACCATTTTTTTTCGTTATTTGGCTCAGCGATTACTGGATGGAAGCAACTGCTCTTAACGCACCTGAGTGTCGCGCGGTGTGCTGTGATGACTACATAGATAACGTCACGCACCTGGGGAGGGGGGTCATATATTTGTGACGATGTATGTAGAGGGGGAGGGGTTATCTTAACTTATCTGTTCCAGGCGCTCCTTCTATACAGAAGATTATTGCGTCCTCCGCTTATGTATGGTTTGTGTTTAGTCATGCATTCTTATTAGAGTTTTAAATGTTGATAAAGTGTTGGCCTTTTTACCACGTTTATATAAACTCGCTTTCGTTGGGCATTGTTTGTTTGTCCAAGATTTTTTTCAAATCTGCCAACGTAAAATTGAACCACTTCTGATGGTCCTAGAGATCTGAAAGTTTTACCACAGATAGATCTTGGATGACAAAATGGATTGTATCAAAATTTCAGATCGATCGAATGTACCGTTATTAAATTATTGAACTTTTTAGTTTATCTATAGTCTATATATAAGCATCTGTACCGTCGGCTTTTGTTGACATCCGTGAGTTCGCCCCGTGACCACATCGCAATGTTTTTAAAACGTTAGGCGGGCGCTTGTGAGGTGTTTGGTAAAATAAATAGAGTTAAAAAAAGATTTTTAAAAACCAGGTTGTTATAAGTGGACTAAAAAGAATAAAATAAATAGAAGTAAAAAAAAAGATTTTTAAAAACCACGTTTTTAGAAGCGGACTAAAAAGAAGAAAATAAGTTAAAACTTATAAGTTCAAGTACTTCGATTTAATATGACTAAAAACGTGCGGCGGGTGTTTGGTATAAAAATTAAAGATTTCTAATTTAGAAGGCAAAAGAGAGATCTATAAGTGAGAGAATGAGTGAGCTTGATATGTTAAACCTCATAAGCGCCCGCCCCACGTTTTTAGTCATATTAATTCGAAGTACTTGAACTACTAAGTTTTAACTTATTTTCTTCTTTTTAGTCCGCTTCTAAAAAATTGGTTTTTAAAAATCTTTTTTTTACTTCTATTTATCTGGTTTCTACAGACAACCCATTCCACACCCGAATTCCGGACGGGAAGAACGAAAATTAGTATGAGTTTGTTCTTGCATACGGAATAGGAAAGGTGTTTTTTTCTTATGTCTATCTGAGGTTTGTTTAAGAACTGTAACGTCACATAGTAGCGCGCAAGGTTTAATAAAATTTCCACTGAAATATTTGATTTAATTTATTTAATGACACTTTTAATGGCTTAGCGCGTGTTACAATATTATATTTCAGCGTTACACTCAACTAAATAGAAACTTAATTGGCAATAAAGGGATTTGAAAGATACTTTATTTTCAAATAGAAAGCACGGTATTTATGAGGAGTAGGGGCGAAACTTTTTGACGTCATATTTGAGAGGGGGTGGCAAACTGTTTGTGACGACGTGTGAAGAGTGGAGGGGGACGATCCCATACAAGTTGGTCGTATTCCAAACAGAGGTCGTAAGCCTAGCAAAACGTTTCGCGTCTAAACAAGACTACGGGCCAGGATTTATTCAATGCGGATGAGAACTTTGTTGATTTGTGGAATAAGATGGCCAGTGTAATAACCGATGGAGCGCGCGCTTTAACTTTAAAAAGTAGTATGAACACCAAAAACAAAAAATAATATCATCCTGACGATACACTCTTACCTCTCCACTGTGTCATCCATCAGGAAAGTCTGTGTAAGGCGGTGTTGAATATCAAGCAGTTGTCAGTATGATATATTTTATAACAACCAGGGCACTTAACAACAGGCAGTTAAAGGCACTGCTTGAAGATTTGAATTATGGTATTATCTACCACTGCAGTTTCCGCTAGCTGAGCCTTTTAAGATATCGAGGCAAGTTTGAGATCTCAATGAAAATATAGTTATAGTGCTGGAGATGAAAGGTTTTGTTTATGATTTTGATACTGCCATAGACAATAAGGAGTGGAAGTAAGACTTCATGATTGTCATTGACATAATGGAAAAGTTGAATTAACTGAATGTCGATTTACAGAGCAATAGCTTGTTTACACATGAAATATAAAATGTGTATGTTAAATCATTTCAGGCAAAACTCTCCCTGTTCTTCAGCCAAGCAAGTGAAGACAGGTTGAGCCATTTCTCTTTGCTGAAACAGAAAACCGTTTCTGGTAAAATGGCTGACAAGTACAATACTCAATTTGATGCCTTTGCCATGGAATTTGAAAGGAAGTCCAAAGACTACAAGAACCTGAAACCACTCTTTAATATCCTCAGTTTTTAAAGTAGAGCAGAGGCTGATTAAGCCCCATAAGATATACTATTTGAACTGCTTAACCTAAAAGCAGATTATGACCTGACGGAAAACTTAAAGTTAGTTTTTCTTCTAGAGAGTTTGGGTTTTTGCTAGGTGCGGCATTTCCACACTTAAAAAAGTTTTATGCCACACTTTTGCCACTTTTTATATATATATGAGAACAAGATTTGTCTTGCATGAAAATTAATAAGATCGATGTTGACTGACTGCAATTTGAATGCTTTCATTAAAATCATAACCAGTAACTTGGTTCTACAATCATTACCAGTAACTTGGTTCTACAATCATAACCAGTAACCTGGTTCTACAATTCAAGAATAGTTCAACAAAACAAAAAACAACACAAAAAAAGAAAGAAAAACATTGGAAATCATCTAAATAAGAAGATGAACCTGGTACTCTGCTACAAATTAGTAATATTTACTGGCAAAGTTGACTCACCAAGTTTAATATGAAACATAGATTTTTTTAAAATATAGCCATACAATGAATTTTAACACCTTGAGCCTTTCCTTCAATTCTTATTTGCCTTGCATTATTGCTAAACACATTTTTCTTGATAACATTCGAGGCTTGCTAATGTATCACAGTCCGTATTATTTCAGTTATAGCCGGTATAATTAAAAAAATGTTCTTCACCAATAGGATGAGGTTTATCGGATTTGGCAATCAATAACGAAATATTGCAAGAAGCTAGCAAGTCATTGCCATCTTGTGTGGTTGCTGTTGACAAGAGTTTTGCCAATGTCAGTTGTTTGATAAATTTGTATTTTAGTGTTTGAAAATTAAATAAATCCGTATCTTTTTATCACTGTAAATTTTAGTCAAATGTTCGTGCAGTCTGGAAGTGCTTAATTGTACATATCTAAAATAAAAACTCAATGCAAGTGAGTGAGTTTGCTGGAAGAAACCAACATCCAAAACGTTGTTTTAAAAAGAAAAATAAAGCCTTATTAGAGGAATAAATCAATCTTTTTTTTCTAAATCTACTCTTCCTTTTTATTTTAAGCTCTCACCGCCGCCCCCTTACAGTTATTCACAGCCCCCCCCCCAATTGTTCCGAACCTTTCAGCGCCCACGAAAGGGCGGTAGCACCCACTTTGGGAATCACTGGTGTAGACAATAGCTGTCAGGTACATACAGTCAGACCTCTCTAAGTCGAAGTCGAAGGGACCCGAAAAGAAATCGACTTAAGGATTTTACTATTTAGGGAGAATGTTGGACAATGTTGATATTGAGAGGAGGATGGTAAAGAGCCATTCGTACGAGAAAGCTGTACAGGAAAAATAGGCGGCGTGTAATGCTTCATATGAAAGGAAGCCAACTTTGCTTTGACATACCAACACCACTGAGAAAGCCCTCCCCCCCACACACACTTTACTCCCTCCACAGTGGAATGGAGGGGGGTAAGATTTTTCTTTTTAAAAAGCGTGACAGCATTCTGCAAAAGGACGCGAATTAGTTACCCTAATTTCTGCCATTCATTTTTTCTTGTCTCGGTCATTTTGGTCTCAAAATAGACGTTACCTGGCTCTTCTGTAATCGTGTTCTGAAATGTCGCCCTAGAATAATAACCTAAAAGCCTTAGACGATTCAACTGAACGTGGTTGGAAGCTACACAAATTTCAATTTAAGGAGATCTAAAATACCTTAAACTTAAAGAATTTGGCCGAGTCCTACAATTACTCGATATAGGGAGGTTTTCGACTTAGGGAAGTTCGACAAATCGAGGTCCGAATTTATATTTAGCTAGAAAGAACATGGTAAAAAACAATAAAATACAACATGAAAATAAACTCTCAAATTCGAATCTTTTACATTTTGTGTCTAAATTACATTTTGCTTCATTAGAAATCTACAAAAATGTGTTTAAAAAAAGATTTAAACAAATATTTTGGGATACATCTGAAATGAATTTAAATTAAGTTTGAAACTATTTCTTTGTGATTCTCGCCGGTATCTAAATATTTAAAAATCAAATTCATCATCATCATTTGTCCTTTTAGTTCCTTGTGGAACATAGGGCCTCTGTCAAAGCTGGCCACTCTACACGGTCCCTTGCCAGTCGCTTCAATTCTTCCCAGCTCTTTCCAGTTCTTCTAGGTCGTTTAACATGCTCCGTCTCCATGTACGCTTGGGTCTTCCTCGTTGTCGTTTGGGTTCCAATCTAAGGCCTGCCTAGCCCTGCTGTTATCTTTCTTAAGTGTGTGTCTAATCCATCTCCACTTTCTTTCCATGATTTGTTGTTCTACTGTTCTTTGTCCACACCTCTCCCACAGCTTGGAGTATTCGACTTTGTCGAACCATTTTATTTTCAGAATATTTCGGAGAAAAATCAAACTTGAATTTAATTAATTCTATTATTCCAGGCTGTTCTAAAAATTGAACCCAAAACGTAAACTGATTTAAATAGAAGAAAATTGAAAAATGTTAAATCAGGAGTGGTTGTTAGACGGTGAATTCAAAAAGAAGACAACATTCTGACGTCAATCTGGTCAGACCTAACATTATCTAAAAATTCAATTATGAAAATCATTTAGACCTCCGATTTCCTAAAGCACTGAGGGCAAACGTATGGCACGCGTGTCACAATTGGCACGAAGAGCCTCATCAGCCGGCACGCGACTAAAATAGTACTTCCTAAATCAAACCATTTACGCCAAAAGTCCATTTTCGGGTTTCTTTTGAGTTTTGACACTTTGGTATAAATGAGACTAAGTGGGTTTCGGTTCAATTTTTGGCACGCGGCCCTAAAAACGTTTTGATTGGAATTAGCAAAGCAAATGTATCTAAATTTGCATATACACATCTGTGACCTCATTAAATGGCGTTAACAACGGAATATGAAATGAATTAGATAAAACTGCCATTTTTATAAGGAGATCACTTAAAAAAATAAATCAATTATTATGGTGGGATTTGTTTTTATATAAAATAAAATGCTCGCGGCCTACATTCATTTTTATAACTATTATTTTTACATAAGGCAAAGCTGGAAGCCAATCAAATCACTCACCTTTTCTATTTCAATTAGAAAACAAAGTTCTTAAGTAACCTAAGACAACATTGAGATGACTCATTTATCATTCTCGGATGAGTTAAATAAGGCTAGACTGTGTATACCAGTGCATTGAGTATATCAAAGCTATTGCTGTTAGAAGTTAATCTCAGTTGCCAAGAAACTCTACGATTTTTTGAAAAATATTGGTATGACAATACTATTTGGAATATATTTCTGATCTACCAACATTAGTAAAAGAATCTAGTGACTTCTAAGTTAAATTTCAAACTAATAGCTCAATAACCTCTATGTGGAAGAAAGAGGTAGCCCCGAGCCTAATGATTTTCATGGCTCTTCCCGGAAGACCCTCTCAGCTATCTGGCCCCCAATGGGACGTAAAAGCTGAGAAAACCCCACAGGAACGGTCGCTTCTAAAGCGGCCACCTGGGCATCCAGGACAGTTAAATTGACCTAAAATAGGAGTGGAATTCTCTACTTCGACCCGCTCCACTTTGGCGCCACCCCTTCAAAATACACGAGTCTCCATGGTTAGGACCACCGTTAAGCGGGGGATCATCAATGACCTACCTAGGGTGTAACCCCCACTGGAAGGTTACCTCAGAGCTGGCGTACGCTGCGTTCTTCGCTGTACCTTTTGCTAATCCGTACTGGCGCTCCTGGCCCTAAACCGGCAACGCTCATAGCCGTTGCTAGTTAAATGGTTGGGGAGAAACTAATCGCTTAGGAATAACCCGACCCTCAACGGGTATTTAGGTTTTCATCATCGACATTGCAACTAGATGATTTGCCTAAGATCCTTACAGCGACTGTAATCATATGTGACTAGCACCTAACACATAACATATCGGACTTCGGCATTGCTTGCCAGGAGTTGTCGGTTTCGGGTCATGGTCAGGTCCGCGACCTTACTCGTCCGTCAAGCACCATAGATGCCACTCCTTCTCAAAGGATTTCAAACTAATAAAAGATTCATTTATATACCGCTGGTTCACCACGATGATTTCAATGAAAAAAATGTTATTGCTTTTTACAATGGTCACGAATGTCCAAATGAAGGAATCAGTTTTTTCAGTGGAGTTGAAAGTTCCAAAGTGATGTGTTATAAATTAATAAACTTAAATTCTAAAATGAATTTGATTGATGCAAAAACGTAATTTGCAACTTTGTTCTCCGAGTTACCTTTCATAGAGAGCAACGAAGAGTTACATTTCTTAAATGGGACTTTAAAAAATTCGAGAACTGGGGCATTACCAAATTAAATACAACACAATCGTACATTGGACTGACCAAAACAAGTCAGGGACGAGTAAAATTGACGAATGGACGGGCACTTATTGAACTAAAACTATCAAAAGTCAAAGTTACAAGGAACAATGTGTGAACTTAAATATTTCTTTTATGACAGTTTACACAAATATATCTTGTAGATTAATTCATCGAATGTCATGGGAGATGATTGATTGTAGGCAAGACATAACTGAGTACGTGCTGTGTAAGCGATATCTAGATACTATAATCTATTCATTTTTATACAGAGTTTTTCCTAGCCTCCATAAAGTTAAGGAAAAATGTATGTCTTTTAACACATTTGACCAAGAATTCAATTTGGATAACGAGGACGCCAAACAAATAGTGTAAAAAATGACCACCGTAAAGAAAATGAAGTGGCTATTGAAAACAACATGTTTTTGTTTAATTGTAAAACAGGTCAAAGACGGATCTTTTACTGTAGCATGCGTAATGGCTTAAGTGATTTATTTGATGATAGCGATGACAGCTTTTGTGGATTTTCAGGAAAGCGTTCTTGTTATCCATTATCACATTGTAAAAATCCAAACGCAAACGATTTTTATCCCAGTTAAATACGAATATCCATTGGGTTATAAATTTAACAATTTGCAAGACCGATCGGATAACTGTGATGAGAGAGGTTTTGCTGAATGTACGGAGTGACGATGTTCTGATGGTACATGTGTACCTAGTCATTTGTTGTCAAGTGATGTGGATTAATGCACATTAAAATAATTCGATTTCATAATTGTGAGATGTTCATCGAAGTAGCTGCAGCGAATTTTTACGCAACAACAATGTATGAAGTTGTTACCTTTATCACAATCAAATTGATGAATGGCTTTATTGACATGAAACATCCAATAGACACACTGATATGGGCACCCCAAATCATTAGAGGACGCAGTGGTCGACCTACACGCTGTAATGATGTGTCTCACTTACATGACAGTGTCACCTTAACTTGCTGTGATTAGTTCCTTAAGAGGCATCATTCATTTTGCATACATTTGTATTACACCAATGACGTAGTGATGGACTGTCCGCAAGGGGGGTGGGGATGAAGATTCAGGCATCTTTAATATATTACTTTATAACAACTATGAAATTTGTTTTCATTTCATTAATATGTGTGACGGAATAGCCCATTGTACCGAAAGTAATGATGAGTTAAACTGTAATTTCACATGTCCGTCTGGTTTCAAATGTTTTGAAAGTGTCGTAAAGGCAAATAATTTTTCGGAAGAAATCGAAATGCAGCCTCTTGACATCTTTAATATAAAAAAAATATAAATCTAAGTGGTCTTGAACTCTCAAAATTGAATTAATAATATTTTTTACCAAACATCTTAGAGTTACATGCATCTAACTGCAATGTACTAGCCTTAGACTACATTATTAGCGACTATTATAAATAATCAATTTAAAATTTGATTTAAGTTAAAATAAATTTATTAATCTTGACTTGAGGACTAGTTTAGATGACGACAATGATTTATTTTTGAGTTTGTCTTGAGATTATGAACCTTCTTTTATTTATGAATATTTTGACAAACTTTATTATGGATTTATCTTTCACAAACCTAGAATCCTTCAATGTTCAACATATGCAATGAGATGTGCGAATATATCATAATTTGTCCAATACAAAAATACAAAATGTTAATAACCTGCTTGAAGTACGTTCAATACAAATGTTAGATATTCGCAATACCATGGTAAGTGAAAAGTATATGGTTAATTTATTTAAAAAATTTACTATCGAAACTGCAGGTACACTGATAACATTATATACTGATGTCCTCAAGTTGTTGGTAAAAGTTTAGCGAGAGACAAATGTCATGCCCCGTGTGATAGTATCTCGTCATTTGAAGATATCATTGATGACACTTCAAGCGTTCACTTCTCATCATTGTTGCCAAATGTTCATTGGTTGGTAACATCGGAGTACTTTCATTTAGGATTTATTATAACCGACAAATATTAAAGAAGGGTTATGGTGTTTGTCTAATTAAACATCGAATATCTGATTTTTTCATATACGTGTGCCTCATCATCATTGTTTTTGCAGATATAATCACTTTAGAGACAATTATTTTCTTTATGAAACCAATTGGCGTGTTAGTAATTTGTTGTAAGATAGTAGGTTTCTTGTCAACGTTGTCAAGTGAAACATCAACTTTATTTATCTTATTGATAACAATTGACAGGATTTTGGGGATACGATTTCAGTTTGGAGATTACAGACGAAAAAAGTTTATTATAATTATTTTAGTCTTAAGCTCTTGGGTTATAGGGTTTATATTGTCATTTATTTCAATTGTATATCCAGAATAGACGATCTACTCTTCTAATGGAATGTGTCTAGGTTTACCTTTGATTACAGAACAACAACAGAGAAGGCAATATGCTATTGCAATATTTTTTGTTTTTAATTTATTTTTATTTGTAGCTAATTCCTTAGGAAATTTTTAAATATTTCTCTCTTTTAGTAGTATTCGACTAACTAGACGTGCAATCAGTATTTCAAGAGGTGAACAAGACATTGATGTTGCAAAAAAACTTTTTTGGGTTGCTTTGTCTTATTTCCTGTGTTGGTGTCCCATCTGTGTCACTTGTTTTAATGTCTATTAATGGACATAAGTGAGTCCTGACTCATACGCCTAGTTTATTATCTTTCTCCTACCACTGAACGCCGCTCCAGTCGCACTCATCTATACCATACCAGCCATATAAAAAATGGATACAATTTAAAAAGGATAAACCTTAAAAATCTTCATATTTTTTCCACTTAAATTCAAGTACAGAAAGAAATAAAGTAAGTAAATACCATACATACACACATATAAATATGCATATGTAAATAATAAAAGGCAGTTGTTTGTGCGTACCTCGATAGCGGATTGGTCCCTCAAACTCCTACAGACTCCTACAGCCAATCACGTGCGGAGAAAAATTAAATCTCTTTTCAATATTGAACACATTTACGCGGACATTCAAAACGAGATATTTTTGGTTCAATATTTTTTCCAATACCTTTTTTAAGTGGTACGCGTTGGTATTTATGTCAAAAAATTTACTTTTTACAGGTTATTTATTATAACTAAAATGTATAGTATTTTAACGTGATTCACACATATGGCCAGTCGAACCCGCAGGTCTCCCGACAAACCGCATTGGTAGGGATGTAGGGTCTCTGGACAGACCACTGTGTGGCTGCACAGTCGCGCAGATATCTTACCGACGCCGCACAGCAGTTTAGAATTTCTGCGCAGTAAATTTTGTAAAATATAGCACAAAAATGGTTTCTGTGCAACTTTGAACACGAAATTGTTTACTTTGCACTAGGACCAAAGAACCTTAGAGGGAACATTAGTGGGGGGGAGTTAGGGTCTCTAGAAAGACCGTGGTGTAGAGGGAGGAGGTAAGGTGTCTGGACGTACGGGGTGGGGGAGGTAAGGTCTCTGGACAGACCGTGGTGTTGGGGAGATGTAGGGTTACTGGACAGACCCGCGGTATTTGTTTTGAGGTAGGGTCTCTGGACAGACCGCGGTGTGAGGGTGGAAGTAGGGTCTCTGGACAAATTCTCTAGTTGAAACGACGACTGGCGACGTTAATTTTAATTTCGGAGTCAGTTGATGTGGATGTTGTGATTTCCTACCAGGAACTTCATAGGTCACCCTACACTTATTCCGGTCTTTGGACGGGCTTTGTTGCTAGTACACACACATATATATATATACCAGGATATGGTTTTTTACTATTTGATGGATCCGGGTAGTTTAGCCCTAATGTTTGTCGGATGCGGATTCCTGATATAATATCTCCACATTTAAGTGTAAGAGCTAAGCGGGTGTACTTTATTACTTTATATCTAGTATTTAATATTATTTATTAAAATATGTATTATACAACAAATAGAGAGTATCTGCTGTCTACAATGACGGGTTTTGACATTGTCAACGTCAGTGATGATACTTTAACAATTAATTGAATGAACGAACTTGAACGAAGTTCAACGAACTGTGTTGTGTGTACCAAGCGAACAGTGTTGTACTGAGTGTGTAGTGTGGTGTACAAGAAGTTGTGATCTAGAGTCATAATAAAAACTGTTCCTTTTTGAAGACGATTTAAGTATAATATGCTGTCAGTTAACTTAGTTTGTTATCCTGTGTAATAAATTAATATCTATACTTGTAACTATTTAACTCAATATTTTTTCTCGTATTGAAATCGATTGTTTTAATATATTTTGCATGGATTTGAATGATTTTAAGATCAACGCTTGTTAGTTTGTTTATACTGTTATAAATTAATAATTTAATGTTATTGTTTTATAAGTTTTATATTTTTTTTAAACTTAGTAATATTAATTTAATTTGATTTCAATATAAATCCTTCACTACATTTGATATTCGGATGCTATCCGGGTCTGCATCACGTATTTGCTAAATCTGGATAGTGGCGAAAATCCCAATATCCGATCCGGATATCCAGCATGCCGGATGTCCGGCCACCACCTAATGTGAACACAGCTTATTGTTACATTAGTTTGCCAGAGACTTAATTTGCAAGTAAAAGTAAATGTCTTTTAGCCTGCTGTGTGTTATAACATATGAGTCTACCTATATCTTTTAAAATATTTGACGTAGGAAGTTTTCAAATAACTTTCTTGTTAGATACCATGAAAAAATATCATAGGATCAAAACAATTAAATTTTGAAAAAGTAAAGTTTTTTTTATTATTGACATATAAATTACATAAACTTTGTTTGTTCCAATAAAGCCTTACTAATTTATTTTGAAAGACATAATAGTTTAATATGGGGGTATGATTATTTTGAAGAAAAAATGGTTTGAACATTTATATTAATCTTTTAATTGACTTTATGAAAGCCGTTAATAAATCTCAACTTTAAAAATAAACAATGAACAAGGAGAAATAATACAGCTTACAATACTTTTTCTATTTACTTCAGTGCAGAGTATTTTGAGGTGAAAAAAGTATTAATTAAATCTGAAGGATACATACAATATTTTTGAAGGCTTTCAATTTGTAAGCGAGATGAATAATATTTCTTTTGCCTGGGATGTGAGGTTTTTTTTTCCCAATCACGAACTTTATATAGTTTTATATTATGTAAAATAATAAATATTGTCTTTAAACGAAATGTGAAATTAAATTCTAGAAAAATTAACGTAAGTCACAAGGCATATTATTTTCTTTATTATTTAAAACCTCAGGTTTTATGAATACACGTATGCGAAAGAAAAGGCTGCATCAAGTGAATTTATCAAATAAAAAGCATGAGTTATAAAATAGGTTTGTTTTCTTTTTTAAATCCTACAATATATTGTGAGGTTTTTTACGATTCCCATTAAAAGATATAACCAACCATCATGTAAACAAAAAGTAAACATCATATCTCTAGCACTATGATGATCCCCGTGCAACTTGTGAGCGCCACCCATTTAATCGACAAACATAAAAAATTGTGTAAATCCTATTTCACTTTTATCCAATTTTCGAGTCATAAATAATTGAGAGAAGAATTTAAAAAAGCATAAAGATTGACAGAGAGCCTACGGAGTTCAATGAAAGCTTTGCAAAGGAGACACCCAAGAACACCTTAAATATTTACAACATTTGACATGATTCCTGGGAGGTAGCAGCCAAAGACAAAGCTTAACGGCTCTCTGATATACGAAAAGGCGCAGCACTTGGGAAGTATGCAATCAGTTGCCAGACCCAGTAGACAGGTCGGGTAAAAAAATTTGTCTCTTATGCTAAATAACAATACACCAACCTGCAAAAAAGATAGGATAAAGAGAATGGTCCTAGTCGATTACGACGGTATAACAACAACAATTAAATTATTAACTACTTTCCTTAAATTAAGTGGCTTGACATTCAACAGACTACAAGTTTCCGACGACATTAGACATTAAAGGAATTTTTTTCCTCCTTTTTTAGTGTTTACATTGCATTCTAACCTATAACATTTCGGTTAGTATAAATATCGGCCTTTCATACTCTGCATAGGTAAAATTTAATAAATTCTACCCAAACATATATCATCTCAACACCATTTTTCTCATCCATTGAATCAATGTATTTATTTCTTGTCTTGACTTTAAAGTATCAAAACTTGCGTGGGTGTTTTTCAGGATTCATTTGAGTCACATTAAACAAAATAGTTTGAGAAACATGAATCGCTCTTGGTCAAATGCGCAAAGTGATTACATGCTAATTTGAAGAGACAAGTTTAACAAAGCAAATTTAAACAGAGAAGAGTTTGCGTTATATGCATTATACCTTAAATTTTAGACAGTAATTTCAAGGAGAATAAATTGCATACTGAAAAATATTATTTTCGATGACATCTAAATGTATCAGTAGGAAGGGGGATTTTTGAGCTCGTGAAATGTAACATATAGCTAAATATGCTTAGATATGGTTATTTCGGTAAGTTAAAGATAATGAATATTTTTAACCTTAAACAATACACGTGTCTCATTTTTTTTACAGATCGATTTGGAGCAAATTTATTCTATGCGCTCTATTAAGTTTACAATCGGAAAGCAATACAAAATTTAAATTCTCATTTTCCTTACCACCACTTCTCTCGATTGAATTGTAATGCACGTTTTATTTAGTACTAGCTGACACGTCACGCGTTGTAATGATCTCAGTGTAACGGAATAAATTAAATAAATCAATGAGTCCTACTTATTTTTTGTAAAAATATGACAGAAGCCCTCACACAAGTGTGCAAAAAAAGTTCCTGGTTTCATGGTAAATGATAAATAAAATAATATTTAAAAAGTATTAATTAGAAAATGATAATTCCTGTCTTATCTTGTCTTATCTATAGAGACGCTCCTTCTATGCAGAAGATTATTGCGTCCACAGAACATGCCGGCCCATGCAAGATCAAAGCCCACGGCTATAAGGGTTCCACGCAATACCCAGCCGCATTTGTTTCCCTAACTAGTGTTAGGTACCCATTCAAAGTCATGCGAACTCCGGGACACCCTTGGCCAAGTAATTCCATTGTACTCAACAACTTATCAAATTATCAGGGTGATCGGTTAAATAAATAATAATAAGGAAGTTAGTAGTACTAAAGAAAATAAAAGGCTCTAGTGTTCCAAATGGTGCAAAATTTAAATTTTAAAATTCCTATACAGTGCAATCTGGATCATGATGGAAATTTTTGTTATTATCTGTCAAGACAATGTAAAATCGAATGAAAAAAACTACTTTAAAATAATAAAAAGTAATACAAACTTGAATGAGTATTTTAGCGCAATTTCCATTTTCGAGACGAATCACTATATGGTGCTCAGCAAGTAAAATAATGATCACACTAATTTTTATTCAAGGGAAATCATTCTAGATTATAATAACTAAATACTTTTTAAAAACATATTTTTTTAAAAAGGTCACGTTTTTATTTACATATAGAAAGTGCACTAAATAGAAGAAAAGAAAAATTGTCTATGATTACAGGCGAAACCCACGAACTTACCCACTGCACATAAAAGCGAGGGGTGCCCATCACAACTCATTTCTCTTTGCGACTATTTTTCTGCATATAGATTAAAATTTCTAATTAATATGATTTTAGCATGTATATGATCACAGTTGTTACACTGTTAATGTTTATTAATATTCATACAAGTTTGTATTTATGTTTCGCAGCCTTGTACATGATAGAGAGTTGTGATGAGCGCCCATCACAACTCATTTCACTTTGCAACTATTCGTTTGCATATATATAAATATTTCTAATTAATATGATAGCATCATGTCGAAGCATCTCCAATTTCTTTATATACATATACGTCTTGATCTTCAATTTGTTCTGGATCTATTTGTTGCACTTCTGATTTATTTGTGCATTATGATCGATAACTACGTCACTGTAGATTTCATTGTTATCAATTAACCATCGTAGCGCGTTGTACATTCGTGATGTGATGAGCGCCACACGCTATTATATGCAGTTGATAGGTTTGTGGGTTTCTTCTGTAATCATAGAAAATTTTTATTTTCTTCTTTTTAGTGCACTTTCTATATGTAAATAAAAGCGTGTACTTTTTTTAAAAAGCTTTTTTTTAAGTATTTAGTTTTCTACTTTTTATTCAAAAAAATTTTGATCCATTTTTCTACCTCATCAATTCAATTTAATTAGTTAAACTTTATTGTCAATAACTTACATGTCATATTGTTAAAAATATAGATTATATAATCTATCTTTGGACCTTACCTTTCAGAGTGCGAACCGATAGCACTATATCATATCGTTTAAAGTTATTATTTGTCAAGTTATGGATCTGAGTCTTTGCATTTCTTTCAAGGCTTTCTCATTAAAAGGCTTCTTGCCTGTTAACTTCTCACAGTTCAAATCTTCAATTAGACCCCATCTAGAGATCTTATTCTACTTAATGTCACATACGTTTGTCCTTGCACGAATAGATCAGAACCAAGGTCAATTAATGCATAATCTACTGTAGAGCCCTGCATTTTGTGTACAGTAGAAGCCCAAGACAATATCAATGGTAACATTCGTCTTTCGACAGTTCCATAGCTAAAGTTGGCAGTAAACTGTTTTGAAATTGGCTTAATTGTATGAATTTCATCTCTACCAAAGTCATTTGTTATTGATGGTATATCGTAATCAATGATCTATCTGTGGTAAAAGTTTGAGATCTCTAGGACCATCAAATGTGGTTTAATTTTACGTTACAAGATTTGAAATTTTACACATGCTATATAAAGATCAACTACATTTTTAAAATGCCTTAATTTAATTATGGTACATTCGATAGATCTTAAATTTTGATACAATGCATTGTCATCCAAGATATATCTGTGGTAAAATGTTAGATCTCTAGGACCATAAAAAAAATTAATTTTACGTTACAAGATTTGAAGGATACAACATACACACGGTGTGAGTTGAATAAAAGCGTGTAATAATAAAATCATTTTAAATCATTAATTCTGAAAGTAAACAAAACAATTGCTATCTACAAATTGCTGCTAAAATTACAGAAGTCGAACGAAAAGAAATTTTTTCAAAAATTCCTTTTCAAATTTTTTTAAAATATATTATTAGCTATCGTTTGACGTTTGTTTCGACCCCATAAATGTTATGGTTGGCGAGAAATTGACAAAATACTGATATTTTTGTTTGTATATTTTTTTACAGTAATTCCAGTAAACCATTTCAGGAATTCTTTTTGGCCATGGAACGTCATTATTATATTTGCAAAAGACCCGAACCCTCTATCTGGTACGGTTCAGGATTAGTTGCTTGTGCAAGCTCGAACAGACATCAATACAGGACAGACTTTTCAAATACATAAACGCAATTGGTCAATGGGAAAATTGCGCTAAATTTTTTAAAATAATTTTTAAACATATTTTTGCTCTAAGGAAAAAAATGAATGAACATCAGGTGTTCAATGTCCCATAATATTTTTATTATGGGCCGTCACCTATTTATGTATTAAGTTTGGTCAATGAACCGTCCATTAACCAAATAGCATGTTAAGTTTAAGGAAAATACGACTTTTTAAGCAACCCTACTCAATATGAGTGTTTTTATTCAACAACAACAAAAAAAAAGCAAAAACTCGATGCGTAAGTATATACAAAAACTTCCCAAAGTTTCATGCACGATCGGTTGAATAGTGCCAGTAGCAAATGGAGGAAATATGTATGTAGCAATTATTAGTGAAATCTTTATTAAGGGCCCCAATAGCCTAAATGATGCAAAATATAAGTCATGGTAATATAGATCATTATGGTTTAGTTTTCATTTTTTTTCAAGATCATGTGAAATGGAATTGTACATACATTTTTAAAAGCTTAATAAAACAAGATCACCTCATTTCGATACTCTAGTTATCAAGTTTTTGTTGTGAAAACTTTAGTCACTATCAATTCATTAACCATTTATGCAATGTTTTTAAAAAGATTTTTACTTAGCTTATATATAAAAAAAACCACATTTTAGGTGTTCGGCCTCTTGTTATTGTGTTTGTACAACTTGTTTATGCCAAAACATTTTCTGGCGTGTACTCAACAACTTCTCACAGTTTTATAACGATAAGATAAATATATGCATCCTTTTAGGGGGCGGCCGGATATGTTTTTTTTACTATTTGTAGGATCCGGATAGTTTGGCCCTCATATTTGCCGGATCCGGATATCTCCACATTTAAGTATAAGAGCTAAGAGAGTGTACTTTACTACTTTATATTTAGTATTTAATACTATTTATTAAAATATTTATTATCAAACATATGGAGAGTATATCTATCTACAATGACAGTCTGTGACACTGTCAACGTCAACGATGAACATTTTACAATGAATTGAATGAACGAACTTGAACGAAGTTCAATGAACTGTGTAGTGTGTACCAAGCGAATAGTGTTGTACTGAGTGTGTAGTGTGGT
Source organism: Ampullaceana balthica (assembly GCA_944989445.1). Lineage (NCBI taxonomy): Eukaryota > Metazoa > Mollusca > Gastropoda > Lymnaeidae > Ampullaceana > Ampullaceana balthica. The sequence goes on from CALYLW010000029.1 coordinate 1,066,577, forward strand.
GTACAAGAAGTCGTGATCTAGAGCCATAATAAAAACTGTTCTTTTATTCAGATGATTTCAGTTTGATATGCTGTTAGTTAACTTAGTTTGTTATCCATGTAATACAGTAATATCTATACTTGTAACTTTTTAAATTCATATTTTTTTCTCGTATTCAAAATTGATTGTTTTACTATGTTTTGCATGGATTTGAATGATTTCATGATCAATGCTTGTTTCACAATGGACTAGAGTTTAAAATTTATAAGACTGAATATGATATAAAACGTGAGACAAACAAATATGTTTATTTTTTTGTTTGCAAATCAATTCACAATTGCAACTGCCATTTAAAGTTCAAAGGGAAACACACAATTATTACAATGATAACTTATCTTATCTGTAACAGGTGTTTTTTTCTTAACAGGAGATTATATAACATATCATATATGAGTAAAATTTTAAAATGTAAATACTGATTTGAAATTATTGAATGATTGACTACTGAAATCGGACTAGTCAACTACAAAGAAGTTAAAAACGAAAGCCAACACTCAGCCTGTCCCAGTCTCCAAGGCTCCTGTTTAAATATAAAGTTAATTGTATACACTACTATTACCAATTAAAATTACAATTATTATTTTTTACCAATTTTTATATATTTTTTAACATAAAATTAAATAATTTTTTACTACCTTGATATCCGGATCCTATCGGGATCTCCCACAAGTACTTGGCTATTCCGGATAGTGGTGAAAATCCCGATATCCTGTCCGGATAACTGGCATGCCGGATATCCGGCAGACCCATAATATTTATATATCATTTATAAGATAAAAAAGGGAAATAAGGGCTCCCGGGACCAATCGGTGCAAGATGGAATATTCAAAATATAAGATTAACTCAATCTTGATCATGATGGCTTTATTTATCAATATTAGTCAAGGTCCTATAAAATGAAATAGGAAATGAAACATCAAACGTTTTGTGCCCTCACTAACCTATAGTTTGTACTTTAATGCCTGAGACGTATTTGTGGTAGTGTACTCAACAACTTACCAAAGTTTAATAGCGATCGGATGAAGAAAATATTTCTAAAGCTTAAATGCGAACAAAACAACACTTATTAGCCTATGGCCCAATCGGTGTAATATGTAAAGTTTAAAATACCTGTTAATTTAAATATGGATAATATTGGATATATTTGTCAATATTTGTCAAGATAATGTAAAATATAAAGTCTAATAAAGTCTTGAACTTTTGCGGAACAAATAGAATTATGGGCCACTGGCCCCAAAGAAATTAACATATATATTTTAATTGCTATTTCTTATTTAATGTGGGCTATTAAACTTTGATATACAAATTTGCTCGAGCTCAATATATTTTCACAATAGGTAATCATATCATTTGTGCCCAAGCCCCACATGAGTGTTAATGTTACAAATGTGTTTGCAAGTTAACATATTGTGACAGTGCTCGATAATCTTCAGAAGTTTCTTTGTGATCGGATGAATGATGTAGTAAGCAATACAGGACAAACATACGTAAATACTTTTATTTTAGTATATATATAGATAAGAAAGAAATTACATAAGGGGTCTTTTGGCCCATTTGGTGCAAGATATGAAGTTTAAAGCAAATGTTCACTTTGGCCCTAAGGGAATAGACATTAGCATTTCATTGCACTATACTATTTTAATATAAGCTTTTAAGGGCATAATTTACCAAGATTGGTCAAGATCAATTTATTTACCTAGTAGCTAAAGTTTAACATTTTTTGTATATAGCTCAAATAAGTACCTCGTATAAATATTTTTAAAAAAGAAATTTGTATATACTAAGTTCGGTTAAGATATATTAATCTTCCCAGTTATCTAACGCTTAAACTAATTTTTATATAACTTTTTTCAGCAAAAAAGACTTTATGGGCCGTCGGGTCCATTTGGTGCAAGATGTAAAGTTAGAAACACAAGTTCATTTCAATCACATTTTCTAAAAATAGTTATATGTATCTATATTTCTCAAATCGGTTAAAATTGAATGGGGAATACGATCTTAAACATTCACGAAAAATAGCATTATGGGCCTCCAGGAACCAAAGAAATGTGCTTAATTGTTCAAAGTTGTATACCTTTTTAATATAGGCTCTCAAATTTTATGTACAAATTTAGGTTAAGATCTATTCACTTTCTCAGTATGTAACACATTAACTCATTTTTTAAGGCTAAATTTATGCAAAAAATGGACCTAATGGGCCCCCGTCGCTCCACGGGTGTTATGTTTTTTTAAAAGCTTGCAAGACCCCTTTACAGGAGCGTACTCAAAAGTCTCAAAAAGTGTAAAGCGATCGGATGAATGATTTAGTTAGATATAAAGACATGAACACACACATACATACTTTCATTTATGTATATATGTATAGCTTTGAGTTTTAAATCCTACATTTGTTTGGGTTTAAATGTTGTATAGATTATATAACAATGACTAAATGAAGTAACATTTGTTCCTGATTAGATGCTTGGTTTCATAAAATATTTAGTTGCTGAAGTCGTGTTTAATTGGGTACAGGAATGTGGCTAGATTATTAAAATAGTGCTATAGATTATGTGTTTACTAGTAGTGAAAATAAGTGAAACAGACAATGCATTTATTGCTCGATTATTTGAAGAAAAAATCAGAGATCAAAATTTTAAACATTTTAACCAGAAAAATCTCAATGAACTCCAGATTTAAAAGAAATTGACAAATTATATTCTAAGCCACAGCATTTGTCTCTTTTGTTGAACTTCCATTGTATCCAAATTTTTCCTCCGCCAACTTCTTCAGCTTGACTTTATCAGGTTTCCCTAAGGCAATTTCTGGAAACTCGTCTTTGAAGAACTTTGGTTCCGACGGAAATTATAAGATAAAAGTCGTTACATAGAAAGAATAACAACATAGCGAGATGATATCTTTAAATGACTATATGAGTGCAGTAGGTAAAGATTGTAAAAAAAGAAATGAAATTACAGAAAAAAAGCGTAACTTAAATTTTTTTTAAAAAAGAAAACAAAATGATCTTTAAAAAAAATTACTTCATTTTCAAATAAAAAGAATTGTATTAAACTATTACAGTTTAATGTATTGTTCTGTAATCTCAAAAGTTTTAGAATTTTTTTTTAAACATTAAAATATTCATTTTGGGAGTGAACATTTCGGAAATACATCTATGAAATCTTGCACATACTAGATAAAATCCTGGTAATGGTATCAAGGTGTTTGACTTGTTTCGTAGAAAAGTACTTCGACAATAATTTTCAATTTCTTCCTGGTTGAGTTCACTTCCGGATACAAGTTTAAGACATGCGCAGATGTTCTGATACAATACTGGATCCGATACCTAGACATTTTGTGTAAAATCACAAACATTTATTTTTTAAACTTTTTTAAAAATTCAAAGAAACAAAGACTATAAATAATTTCAATTTTACGACTATATTAAGGGTCATAACAATGAAATAAGTACGTTTATCGGTGCCGTGTAACTAAATGAAGTAGCCCCCAAAATAAAGTCTCGGCTGGAGCGTTGTTGTTTTTAAATCGCCGCCAAAGTTCTTTTTTTTTAAAATAAAGTCTGAGGGGTTAAAATATATACTCGCATTAATTATTTGAAATTAAAAGTAAATAATTTTAAATCTTTTATATTAACTCGTTGTGTCTGCTTGAGGCCTTGCTTGAATGCCAAAAAAACTTTTGATTGATTTTTATCCCACTTCCTCGAAAGCTAGAGAGCTGAAATTTTGCTGGCAGACTCGGGCCGATAATGTATCAAATTTCAGATCGATCGAATGTACTGTAATTAAATTAATGAATTTTTAGTTTATCTCTATTTATCTCTATATAGCATGTTAATTTTTGTGCGAGAGTGTCGCGGAGAGTCTACAACACTGAAGGGGCAAATCAGAGGTGGGCTTGCTTATTGATGAATGAAATGCGGCAGGAAAACATGGAGCGTCGTGAGTTGGGCGGGTACGAGACTAGTAAATGTATTAGTAGGTATGTGTTGTGTGTTCTGAGACGGCTACTCTAAAAGAAATCCCATTTAAGTCTCTTTAAGTATTACTATATTTTAAAAATTAATTTTAAAAGTTTATAAATTTTACAAACCTTGGCTACTTGGATTTGTTAAATTATATGCTTTAAATCTATAAAACTCTAAAGGCTTAAGACAGTAATATTAATTTTGAACTATTTAAATACACACAGAGAAATAGCAAATTTCGTTTAAGTCCTTAATACAGGTTTCACTTACAAACGTAAAGAGTTAATTCTTGTTCCAAAACATCGGGGTCACGTTCTGGTATTAATGATAATCTTTGTTTTTTCATTTCCTGAGACTGTTAAATTTTAAAATAACTCTGGGAAATTAACTATAAAAATGTGTCTCTCCAGGCATACACCCTCTTAGCCCTCAAATCGTTAAGCCCCTGACTAGGCTTATATTTGTTGAATTTTAAATAATCATACACAAATGCATGTAGAGAAAATACAAAATATAGTATGTGTCATAAAGTTTAATAAAACAATTATTTATAATTTCAAATAATTAAGGTGAGGATTTATTTTAACCCCGAATATTTTATTTTAAACAAAGTCTCCTGGGGTGACTTTGTTTTTGGGGAGACTTTATCTCATGACACCGGCCACCGGTGAGTGATAATTTAAATACATTTATCGACTGTTACTATCGAAAGCGTGTATTAAAAAACGTATCACAATTTCATGCTTCTACCTATAAGGGGAGTTGGAGAATTAGTGATTAGTCAGTCAGGGATTTCCCTTTTTACTAATATAGATACACATTGTTTAAGTTTTAGTAATGTAGTCATTAGTAATTGTTTCTATTAAGCGCATTAGAAGACAAGTTTCAGTATTAAATTCCACGAAGCATTTTTTTGGACAGGAATTACCTCTTGATTGACCCAAATATGTCTCTCACATAAAGAGATGTTTACTTACAGGCACCAGACACGCCATCGTGATGTCCGGATGTTCCATCAACTTATTCTCCATCCAGCTGGGATACAGCTTGCTTTGCCCATAGTGGATGACGTCATTATTTCTGCCATGGACGAAGAGCTCTCCCGAGTCGTCAATGTAGCCGTAGTCGTTCATGTTGTACCAACCATCAGAGGTGAACACTTTCTGGGTTTGGGCGTCAGGATCCTCTAGTCTGTTGAAATAACCTCTGAACACAAAGGGGCCTAAGGAAGACAGCGTAAAAAGAAATAACCTCTAAAAATATAGAGCCTAAGGAAAAGAGGGTAAGATAAATCAATTGTGAACACAAACAACCCAAAAAATAAAAATAAGGAAGAGACGGTAAATTTATATAAATCCGATTACAAAGGGCCAATGGAAGAATGGTTTAAGTGAAATAACCTGTGAAATAAAAGGGACCGAAGGAAGAAAGGCTAAAGTGTAATTGTGTTCAGATTTAAAGTTGGCTAAGGTAGAAAAGTTAACTTGAAGCAACCAGTGAAAACAAAGGGGCCAAAGGCTGATAAGTTAAAGACAAATAATTCTGATCATTAAGGATCGTAATGAAAAGAGATCATGGGACTTGTGAACACACACAAACATTACTAAGAAAAAACAGGCTGAAATAAAATTACTCTCATCACAATTTAGCCTATAGAAGATAAGATAAGGTGCAAAAAATTATTGTCATAAATTTATCCCTGAAAGTATATTATTTAAATTACCAACAATACAAATGCAGGATTATAAATGATATCCCTACTATATAATTATACACCATATGACCTAATTGCAGATTAATCCATTAAAATATGAAACTTATCATCATACCTTTGACCTGGATTGTTCCAGATACACCTGGCTGGCAGATCTCTCCTGTGTCATTAATTACACGGATGTTCATTCCTTTCATGGGCTTACCACAGTTGTTTGTCTTGTAAACCTCATCTGGGCCTGGCTCATGGAATGATACATAGTGATATTTTTAACGTTACTTCTCCTGCAGGATAAACATAATTCATTCAATAGTGTTAACATTTTCTTTTCGTCTACTGAACTGAGTGATTCATTTCCCCAAATGAATCTAAACTATCAAAGTGTTTTTGTTAACAACGTGATGTGATCCAAATCCATTTTAAAAAGAATCATTGCCGTATTTTTTTAACGAAAAAAATCCCAATAAAGTGCCAAATTAAAAAAAAAGATACATAACTGTAGTTTTATGTTAGTCAAAATAAAAATGAAAAGCCTGATATATAATTTTTCTTTAAATGAAAACCTCAAGTCAAATACCGTTTACACTTTTCATTGCCACGCGAAACGTCTCTGTTGAACCGTAAAACACATTAACTGTCTTGCAAAATGTAAGCATTTTCTTCACTTGAGCCTTCAATAAAGTTTAAAACACAAAAAATTAACTTCCTCGATAGTTTTATCAATATCATTAGATAAAACTAATATTATATTTATCCAATTAGCAGAATCAATAATTATACCATATATATATATATATGTATATATATTAGGGCTGCGGAAATTAACGATTAATTTCTTGATTAATCGTTAAAATTTGTATCTATTAAATATCGATTAAAATAATTTTTGATGCATAAAAATTCGATTAAAATTTAAGAAAAAATATATTTTTTTCTTCAATTTAAAAAAAAATAATGAAATATTAATAATTAATAAAAATGTATATATTTTTTAACGTACAAACGCCTCCCGCTTATAATTATAATTTATTAATTTATGTGAGACGTGCAAATGTCAACAACAATATTTACAACAGTGACAGCTTCAGCATAGTTAAATTTAAGAATATAAACGGAAAGTTGAGCAAACATAATGTTTTTAAGCTAACTGTGGATGGCAAAGTAGAAGATGGTAAACAAGTTTTCTGTGTTCACTGCCATAATCAATTCGCTATTAGGGGATCAAATACATCGCTTATGTACCACCTTCAGCACAGACATATTAGACAGGTGAAATAACTCAATAAAACAAAAATGTCAATTACTTGTTTTTGTTACTTCCCTTGAGATTTTCAATTTAATGACGTCATAAATTTTCATTTTTGGCTTTAATCGAATTTAACGATTAATTAATAAAATATTATCGTTAATTTTTTCAAAAGTATATATATTAAATTCAGTTTTCCATTTGATTTAAATTTTTAAAATGTATCATAATTGAATTGTTTAACATTTGTACTTCTTTTGATCATTGTATCTGGCGAAATGTTTATCATGTGTAAATTTAATGGAATAAAACACTTCATATTATTTTTTCTCTACCTCTGTGATTGGCATACCACTGGCTTGCGCGACGTCCAGTTTATACGTTGGTCTTTCAGTTCTCATTACGTGTTCGTAGATACGTTCACACTCTTGCGCATTCATAGAGTAGGCGTTACATCGCTCAGTTACGATCAGTCGCCAGAGGTTAGCTCCACTCTGAGGTATCGGGGAGGACAATTTGTCAATCAGAACACGTGTTTCTCCAGTGCATAATGTCTTTGCTGCCATCCCGTAAGCCAATCCTGAAAAAAAATACTTGACCTCTTTCATTGCCAGTTAAAGGTAAAATCTAAAAAAAAGTGGCCAGCCTTAAATCACCTATTAAAATTTTGATACATGAATCGATTGACTTTAAAGAGGCATTTGTAATTTTTTTTAAAAATGGTATGAAATAAAATGTTTATTCCCATTAATTATATGTCCATGTTAAAAGTTTCCTCAAGAAATTTACACTCGCACACACTGATCAACAAACAACTACTATATAAATGTATGCACTTATTATGAGGATTTCTATCAATATGTATCAGCTGTATCTTCAGTATAATTACCTAGGTGACACTCACAATAAAGTTTGCATGTATTATCTCGGGGGTGTATCCATTTATCTTTCATAATTAGAAAATCACTAGACTTTACTATTTCCTTATGAGACCTTGGAACCAGCTTGTAGTAGCCCGTGCTACCGGAAGTTGTGTTCACAAACGCCAAATCCTCTGGGTTGACGCCATTATTTTCAAAGACTTCTTCGTCACATGTCTTCAAGTCATGTATAAAGGATTTCTTCTGACTGAATTAAAATTCAACATCATTAAAATAAACTTTTGAAATATCATTATTAACAACCTAGTATACAGGCTAATTTTAAAAATGACTTATTTCTAACCGTAGTTAACACCAAAAAACAACACTTTTGAATGAATTCATACTCTAAAACAACTACACATTTATTGCGTTTTTTTAATTTTCAGGATAGATAGAACATATTATAGAAAATGACATCTTTATTTTTATATTTATTCATTCGTTTATCTACTATTTTATTTTTAAAATACTGTTATAGCATGTGATACATAGTTGCCTTAAGTTATTCATTCTGATTCTTGTATCTAAATCCTAAACAGAGGCGTCATTAGGATTGGTCTCACCGGTGCGGTAGCTCATGGTGTCACCCCCTCTTGATTTACCCCAAATAACTCCTCTAAGTCTGCCATAGCCAAATACCGGGAACACACAGAACCCTTTGTAGTATTTGTAAATTTAAGTTACATTTATACAAAGTCAATAAGAGAAAAATTGATTTTAAAGTTGTTAGGTAAAAATATTGTATATAGTTATTATTTTTTTAAAAGATCTATATATAATGGGTTTTTTAAATTTTAAATTAAAATTAAATTTACAATAGAACGATTATAAAAATTTTAACAATTGACAAACTTACATAAAAAAAATGTTTCATTTAAGTTGACAATTAAATTATTTTAGCAAGTTTACGCAATATTAAGTTACCAACCATTAACATACAACTTGAAATGAAATAATGTTTGAAATGTTCTGTATTGGGTTTGCACAGTATGTAACTACCAGAATAATATGCAATAATTCAATTTCAATTACAATGTCATATTAAAACTTGACAAAATCACCCCTTAACTTTCCGTGACTGTAAAGTTGTAAACTTGTTAATTACTTGATCTAAATCTATCTCTTTTAGCGAATCACTTACTATTGATGAAATAGAAATATCAGAAAACCAGACTTTCTTTTGAAGTTTGCAAATAATTATTTATAAACTTAAGCATTGAAAAACTCATCTCACATGAAGCCACAGACACACAGATCGTAAAAAATATTCGTAAGCTAGCTGAGGGATATGGGAGAGATTATAAGATACTCCCACTCAGCTATGAATTTCAAAACCTAAAGTACATAGCAATCTTTGGCTTCTTCGAGATCAGTCTGTTCTGCCTTCGGGTTACTTCCCATCATTGGTAATTCTAATTAAAAGATCTTCCTGTAATAAGTCATCACAGAAAGAGGGAAAATTTGGAATCGACATTTGTGAATCTTCTTCAGTGGCAGATATCAAACTCTCGACTTGAGCAGCCTCAAATATTGCTTCTACTTCATTGATGTCGATTGATTTGACCTGAGTTCAGAATAAATTTCGATCAATGCACTCAATCATAGCCCTCTTGTTTTCTTCTTGAATGCTACCCTATGATCTCTTGTCTTCTAACCTGTCATCTTCTTCTTAAACCTGGGTCTGCTCTCTACTGAAATTCCAAATATTCGTCTGATTTTAAAAGTATATTCTCAATAGCCTGCTCTACTAGATGCTTTCGCTGCTCGTACAGAAATAGTCATATCCTCGCTAACTTTCTTTATACCTTATCAAGAATTAATCTCTAAGTCTGAAGGTACAGATGTGTAAGGTTAACTTCTTCAAATACATCACTCCAAAAGTAGAGGTTGAACAGAAATGTGAAGTTGAAGACAGCGGGAAAATTACATAGCGCTTTATCTTTTGTGTTTAAAGTTTTATCTCAATCAAATATATCCATCAAATTGGTTGATGAAAGTCTTTTTACTTCGACTCTAGTGTGCTCCATTACAACATATCATCTGTGAGTTGAAGCAGTTAGAAAATATAACATTTACTGAAGAGTTCCAAAAAGGTCATCCACAAAGCATTTACAGCAAAACATTGTGGCGGCACAAGGTACACGAAGGATCCTTTAAAATTAGCGTTCCTGTAATTTCTTTTGCAAAGAGCCTGTATTTTTCAATGGATTTCAGTCATAGTCACAGCATAATAATGTTGAGTCCATCACTTTGGTATGCAAAGTAGTTTATCGGGACGATTTTATTAATTTTTTAAAAATACAAAATACACAATTGGTGTAATCAAGGCAATAAATTAAAGCTGTATTAATTGACTAATAAAAAGAAATACGTTTCGGCTAATGCTTTCGATAGTAAAAAATACTTACAGTACTTACACAAGTTTGAAAATTATATTTAAATTATTAAGACTTTATCTAATTTGCAAAATAATTAATCATTTTCATCATCGCCTGTCGTCCCATCTGGGGCATAGGCCACGAACACAGGCTCTCCAGACATCCCGTTACTGCGCAAATCTCTGCAACTGTCCCCAGACGTGCAACCTCTTTTTGGAGTCTGCCTCAGGTTACCTTCTCCGGTCATTTTGGGTGGACCTCTTTTCCTCTTGCCTTGGGGATTCCAAGTGAGGGCTTGTCTCACAAATGCTGTATGCAGATTTTCTGAGGGTGTGGCCAATCCATTTTCATCTGCGCCGGCGTATTAGATCATCCACTGGCTCTTGTTGTTAGCGTTGCCAGAGGTCCTCGTTGGTGATGACGTTGGGCCAGCGGTTTCGGAGAATTGTTCGAAGACATGTGTTTATAAATGTTTGAAGCTTTTTTGGAAGCAAAATAATTACGTAAAGATAAAAAGAAAAGGGAAAAAACCAAACAATGGCACACAATATATTTTCGTCATTTTTTTTTAGGTTAAAAATTGTGTCGTCCCCTTTTGTGACATAATTGTAGACAGTTATTTTTTTCATTGTCAGCCCTTGCGATGGTGTCACACAGAGCCGTCTGAACCCCCTAGTGATGCCCCTGATCCTAACTTCTATTTATTTTTAAAAATTCAATTATTACTGTAAGTATTAAAGCTATAAACTTTAGCATCGCACCTTTAATTCAAAGTGAAAATTTTATTTTGTTACTTCCATGCAAATCTTAGTATTTTGCTGAAATTTAGATTTCAAAATAAGAATATTTATGCCTTTTTATTCTTAAACGTTCATTTAAATTTTGAACACATACTATTCTTAAACTTATTTTTAAAGGATTAGTATTAAGCTAATTTTTTATCAAATGTTATGTATGATTTAACACTTGATTATTTTGTCTTTATCTATTAAAATATCATAATTTTATCGTAGCAAAAAAATTGAAAAAATTGTTGCTGCCTCTCTCAAAACAGGAAATATTTATACAACGCATTTCAAAAACTTGGAGTACCAAAATAAAGCTTATAGGGCTTATAGATATAATCAAGAAGACTCACTATAGACTTGCAGTACCTAGAATAAGCAGACGATATAGCCCTACTGAGTTGAAACCCTAACCACATAATTATAGCTTTCTTGGATTTTCCAAATTCCAATGTCAAAGCTTGTTTTCACTTAAAGGAACTCATGGAAAAAATATATTATAATGTCAATAAACTTTCATGCTGATGATATCATCCTTATAAAACAACAACAAATTTGAGATTGTGCCTACATTCAAATAAAACGGGCACAAACAGATAATTTTTGAAGGGAAAGTAGGAATATACGTAGGCAACCGTTCCTAGCAAGGGGAACCTAGAAGACAATATAAACCCCTATCATAAGACCAGTAGTAACGTACGCTAATGAGACTTTGACCATGACCACAAAACGGAGAACCTACTCGACACATGTGAGAGGAAAATCCTGCGGAAAATATACGGTAAGGTGATAGAAAATGACACATCGAGAATTCTTAAAACCAAGAACTTTACCATTTGTAGAAATGCCAACCCACAGTTACATTGATAAAAAGAAGAAATACTACGCTCAGCAGTACATTATCAAAGGTTTCCGGAATGTAGAGCAGGAAAAAATATACACAGGCAAAAGCCTAGGGGCATACGATTCACTGGTCGCCTAAGGCTGACATGGATCGATGATATTGATATGGAAATACACCTGCTTGGAGTTCGGTGGTAGAGGTGAAGAGCCATGAATTGCTCTGAGTGGAGGGATGTGGTGAAGCAGGCCAGGGCTGTTCGTGGATTTTCGCCCCATTGATGATGATGATAATGCCTCTATCAATATAACAGAAAACTATGCTGAAAATTGATGAACGTAAAATAATGACCAATAACATTGCCACAAACCCATCTTTCTCCCTGTGTACCAGTATGGACGTCTTCACACCCGGTGCCTGTTGGATGCAGATGTCCCCAATGTAAGGCAAATTGCTGACTGTGATATGTTTTTCCAACAGTTGCCACGCAGCGGAGTTCTCACCAACGGAAACAATAATTCCACGGCATCTTGTATTTTGGAGAGCTTTAAATAAATCTGAGCCGTCTGCTCTCAGAACCTGACATGACAGATACAAAGTAAGTAAGATATCGTTTTGAAAAAAAGAACGTACATGGCCGTATGATAATAATAAACATGTTTGTGGTTGGCTTAAGGCTTTTTGTAATGTACTAAATGTTTGGCAAGAAATAACTAATTGCTAAATATGTGAAATTCTCATTTAAAGGCTGAGTCACTTAGACTCTCATAGCCCGACCTACATGACCAATGGCGAGCCTCAACATAATGGTTATCGCCTCCATAGTGCGTGTGCTGTCTGACTCGTCCACGTCCCCAATTGCCGCAGAGCATTCGGTAAACAGATGTGCCACCGTTCCCTCGGCCATACCACATAAACGACAACTTGGTTCCCTGTTTTTGTCTAACCTGTGCAAGTAGCTGTTTGTTGGACAGTGGCAGCTACGAGGCAGCTTTCACAAGGGATATCGATTGCGAGGTCGCGGCATTTTTTCGTAAAGCACCCTTGCCGTGTTACCATTTTCCCCTCCCGCAAGACATCTTTACATAAAGCTGGCTTTTAGCCACAATTTGGCCCCCAGTTGACTCATCGGGCGATCGATTTGGGTCTGGGCAGCACCCTGCTGCGCCAGCAGGTTTGCCCTTTACTGCTGTGGTATTTTTGCGTGCCCTGTTAAGTACTATAGGATGACCAGTGCCCACGGCGAGATCAATTGTTGTTAACTATCTCCAGTACAACGTTGACAAAGTTCGTCTCCATTGAGCTCGGACCCAGAGATTCCAGGGAGGCTCTTGATTCGGTGAAGACTACAACTGTTGGAAAACTCTTCCTTCTACATAGACCAAGGCGAACATCTTTCACACCCCTGTGAATAGCTTCTAGCTCGTCATCGCCACTCAAGGCAAGTCTTCCACATGGCCAGACAGTTCAGTAACCGCTGAAAAACCTGACTACTCGAACGTCCTAATTATTACTGCCTTTGAATATTTTAACTTCAGAACGGCAAGGAATAATACAATTTTGATAGGAAATGCCATATAGATCTTAAAGAAACATTGAAATAATTTACGTTAGCATAAACATAACGATACAAATATTTAGCAATTATACTTCTGTTTTATGCTTTAACGTCTCAATGAGAAACGTGCCACTGACCTGTCCATTCATTGCGACACAACCAGCAAGTATGATCCCCAGGTCTGTGATGACACGTTCCGGAGAGTTGACCAGTGTGTTGGCTATGACGTCCTGATGCCGGAAGCCCTGCCGACGTAGTCTATTGGAAAATCGTCCAGCGAGTGTGTAGAGCTCCCGTGTTGTGTAGGCTTCCCTGTGGTTTCCGTCTGAGAACACAAACAGTTCTTTGTCCGGCACCTCGTCAGCCAAAAACTTGGCGCGCTTACAGATAGTGTCTGTGTCAAACAAGTGAGTTGTTTGGCCTGGCATCGTCTGTGGTACCCAAAAAAAAAGGAGAAAATATTGTTTCAAGTGCAACTGTAAATTATGTTCATTTCTAGCAATAAACCAGATTTCAATAGTCTTACACGGGTATATCAATCACAATTAGATGAATGAAGTAAATTGAAGATTTCAGTAAAATTCGATTTACAATATTATTATTTAACTTTTAATAAAGCGGTTTATAATTTTTTTTTAAATCTATCGTAAAAGTTTTTTATTTTACTTGAAACTTTTATATGTGTCTAAAACAATTAATACCAAATAAAAATTACATTAATAAATTAACATTCATGATTTATTTATTTTTATATTTCTTTACAAATCACAACGCAAAAGGAATATATATATATATATATATATATATAAAAGTAATAATAAAAAAATTGGAATCTTTCCTTTGCTGCAGCCAATTGATGAATACCATAAAAGAGTATTAAATCCTCTAATTTATCAGGCTACACATAGATAAAGAGGTAAAATGTCTAATGCTTAGACACGAACGATCGTTTTGTTCTCTGATAAAATTGTATCTGATTTTCACTAACAACAGTTTAGCTTTATTGGTTACATCTTTTACATATATTCATATATGATACTTATATACAGATTTCATCCAGCTGTGGTGACTCATATGCAGGCCATTATTATTTATCTATTACAAAGCCAGCGACGAATAAAAATGTTCCTCTACAATCTAATTTGCAGTGACGTAGCTAGACATTGTGAGTGTTGAGGACATAATTCGTTATGTATAGGTTTAATTGGCAGATTTCATTCTAGGCAGTGATTTATTTATGCCTAGCGTACTTATACAGCGGTACCTCAGTATAAGTCCTAAATACGTTCCAGTCAGTTCAACGTATACCAGAAAGACGTTTACCAAACTTATTTTTATTATAAGAAATATGGTGAAAATGATTAATCCATTCCCATGAAAAAAAATCATATTGTTAAACAAAAATTTTTTTTCAAAAAGAAAGATGTGATGTGGTTTTATAAAAATTTAAATGTTTCGTGGCTTATATTAAACGTTATATTTACATATTATACATTGATTGACGTGGTGGCATAAATTTAATATTTAATACTAAAATGCATAAACAAAAAGAACTTAAAGATATTTTGTTCTCTTTTATCCAGATAAAATTCAAATTTTCAACACGCTTTAAAGTCACAAAACTTTGTTTTGTAAACGATCACACCCCATTGGCCCAATAGAGTATTTGTTTTTAACAATCATAGAAATTGTCATTGTTGACATGCTTCACTTTAGTCATGAACAAAATGTGGGTGTGACTGCAATTAGGCTTATATTTTAGTAGATGGATAACATGTAAACAGGGTATGAGTGAGCCTGACAAAACGTACCAAAACAGCGAAGGTTTTGGAAAAGAGTCTTCTTCAACGAGCAAAGAGTACACAAATAAAACGAATATATAGAAATACAAAACTTAGCTGCGGTGAAATCCAGAGCCAAAGAGAGCAATAGTAAGAAGAGAGTATTATGAGCTTATTAGGAAATGAGAGATGGGGTGTGGTAAATAATTTAGTTTGTCAGCGCAAACACAACGTTCATCCCATGTGGTGCAAGGGTCACTTAAGTCCCACGACATGCATGCCAATTTCATCTTATATAACAATCTCTATTTTTAACTCCAAGGTGATCTTAACTCTTTTTTTCCGTTATTTGGCTCATCGTTTACTGTAATTAGCAACTGCTAATAACACACTAGAGTATCGCGCGGTGTGCTTTTATTTCTGATGACGTCACGCACCTTGTGAGGGGGGTCATACATTTTTGATGATGTGTGGCGAGAAGGAGGGACTGTTTAAAAAATGTTTTACATATTGTATATAAGAACAGTAAAAGTAGTGTAGCATCAAATAAATTGATAAGAGTTCACGAGTTCTATTTTCGGTGCTGGCAAGGCCACCCGGGGCTTTGTGCTAGCCACACAATCCCTTGCTCGTTAGTGGTGGCTAAATAAAAATTGTAAACGCTACTTCACATTCCCCATAGTCCGTCATGGACTTGAAAGTGGGTTATTATTATAAATGAAGCTATACCAAATTTGGCGAAAAATGCATTTTATGTAACATACAGAAACTTAATGTAATTCATTGTTAAAGACTCATTTCGTTCGCTTGATTCTGCGTTGTTACAGATACTAGTAATAATGTATCATTTTCTGGTGTAACAAGAGCAATAAAAAACAAAATAGAAAAATCCATTTTTAGTTTGAGATACGAGACAAATAACAAAATTATTTTATAAATGTTTGGATCCTGATATCAACTAAAGAGACGTAATTTTTTGGTTGGAATTAGCAAAGCAAATGTATTTAAATTTTACATATACACATCTGTGACCTCATTAAATGGCGTTAACAACGGAATATCAAAAGAGCTAGATAAAACTGCTATTTTTATGGACTGTGCACTTTGAAAATATCATTTTTGTTTCACATAGAAAGATGGGATGTGGTTTTATAAAATTAAATTGTTTCGTGGCTTATATTAAACGTTATATATATATATTTTTTTTACATAAGGCAAAGTTGGAAGCCCGTCAAACCAGTCCCATTTTTATTTCAATTCGTAAAAAAAAACCTTCTTAAGTAACTTAAGACACCGTTTCGATGACTCTTTTGTTTTTCTCGGATTAGTTAAATACGACTAGACTCTTTATACCAGTGCATTAAGTAAATCAAAGCTGTTGCTGTTAAAAGTTAATTTTTACTCCGCGTCTTTTCAAACGTATTCGAAATTTTAGGTATTTAAAAGTATCAGTTCCAACTACTCTACCAAGTTAAAATTAAAATATTTCATTCTCACAATGTAGCTAATTTTTTCAAATTCCAAATTAAATAATAATATATATAATTGTAATATCTATAAATATAAATCAAAGAGAAATGTAGATAGGATTATTTATCAAAATTACTTCAATAATGAGTTTTACACATTGAAAACGCAAAGTATACTTTTTCTAATAAAATTTTACGATTAATAGAAATAGATGAGGTGAACCTTTGTATTTTCTCATTAAACTATTATAGATGTGTTAAATTTGGAAGTGTTAAGGGCAGATACATATATATCTACAATAAATTATTTTATATATACGTTTTCTGCATATATTAATACTAAAAACTAGGTATGCTAAAGATTTTGAAAAATATAATTGTTTTTTTCCCCACGTTATTTGTAATGACGATAATATATGGTGTTGCTAAATTAATTTTCATTTCTAGCAATTAATGAATTAAATTTGTAGGGTATCAATTCGAAAAATCAACATTACCCTTAATTGTATTCTTGGCATCAAATATGTCAGAGACCGTTTAATTTTTCCGTGCTGCAATAACTGGATGACAAAACAAGGAAAGCCAACACTTTAGCAACATTTGAAATTCTAATACGAATGCAGGACTAGACACAAACCATAGATAAGCGTAGGATCCAATAAAATCTCTATAGAAGGATTGTCTGTAACAAATAAGATACGATACTATTGCGACTGTCTCATTCGGAAATATTTTAGAACCCTTGTTCTCTGCACACAGCTTGAGAGATTGAGATTACTTCAGCGCTTGTGTGGAGATCAATCCATAAATATTTGATAGCATCGCATTTTCAACAGAACGTTTTAATAGCGCTTACACTGTTGCCGCTGATGAAATAAATTAACCATTAAACTAGAACATTTCTTAATTCTTTGTGAATTTGAGAAATATTTGTTAGCAAGTTCAGACAGTTCTAAACCTTGACCCATGCCTAGAATGCAATTTTATTATATAATTGTCAACTGAAAATTGTTTTGATTGTCATGTATCCGTGCATCTTTAAAGCGTCAAATTAAATTTTCAAGTAATGTGCTTTTGATATGAAAAACTCCAAAGTTTGCCACTGTAGTTTTCAATAAATGACGACCATTTATTTGAACTAAAACTATCAAGAGGCAAAGTTACAAAGCGCAATGTGCGAATCTAAACTATTGGTTACATTACAGTTTACACAAATGAATCTCGAATATCATGGGAGATCATTGACTGTAGGCGAGAAATAACTGCATTAGTGCTGTGTAAGCGATATCTGGATACTATAAGCTATTCCCTTTTATATAGTGGGGCTCCAAGCATTGATACGATATTTTACAAAGAATTGACCGCTCAATTGAAAACTAATGTTTAAATTGCCCCCTTCTTGAACAAAATGAAGAGGAAATTAAAAACAAAATGTTTTTGTTAAATTGTAATTCGGGTCAAAAACGAATTTTTTACTCTTGCATTTGTAATGGATCAAGTGATTGCTTTGATGATAGCGATGAAAGCTTTTGTGGAGTTTCAGAAAAGCGTTCTCGTAAAACATTATTACATTGTAAAAATCAAAAGGCAAATGATTTTTTCCCAGTTAAATACGAGAAACCATTGGGTTATAAGTGTAACAATTTGTAAGACTAATTTTGAAACTAAACAGAACAATTGCTTTCAAAAATTGCTTCTAAAAATACGGGAGTCGTACGAAAAGAGTTTTTTTAAAAAATTCCTTTCCCAACATTGTTCTAAATATTATTAGCTATTGTTTGACATCTGTTTCAACTCGATAGATGTTATGGCTGGTGAGAAATTGACAAAATACTGAATTTGTTGGTTTTTTTTAAGGATTTTACAGGAAATCCAGAAACTTTTTCGGTATTGTTTTGGTCGTTTCACATTCTTGGGACCTCCTTAGCATATTTGCAAAAGACCCGAACCCTCTATCTGGTATGGTTCAGGAGGAGTTGCATGTGCAAGCGTTAGAGACATTTCGAGATTAATGAAATTTAAAAAAAATGATAAAACTGTATGTTATTTTAGATTTTAAAAAAACAAGTAAATCATGATAGCTTTTAATAAGTTTGTATATTAACAAGTGTTTTTAAACTAATAATTTTTCAAATCTTAATTGAACGAAAAGATGTATTAGCTGAAAAGCGGAAGTAATTCACTTTCTAACAGACTAGGGATCTTGTATATTCTACATGCTCGACCAGTACCTATGGAGTAAAATCCTCATCATGTTCCACGCAGTATGGTGATTTAAACGTCTTAACCAACTACAGAGGTATCCCCTTGCTGTTCATCCCAGACAAGATTTTCAACCGTGTGGTGCTCAACAAACGATGCATGCTGTCCACCCCTGCTGCCAGACAAGCAAGCTGCCTTTCGCTACAACAGATTATAATTGCAACACTGCGCATTATTCTAAAATAGTCACTGCAATGGAACTCACCTCTATATGTAAACTTTTGTAAACAAAAACAATAATAAAAACTCTGAAAAATGAATAACAACATCAACATGTTCCTGTTGACCATAAAAATATTTAATCCTTTAACAAAAAAATAATACCCCCCCCCCTTCCATTTTTCCGAAAGAGTTGACATTATGAGTTTAAGCCTATTTATAATTGTAATATGGCAAATCCAATTCTATTTAGCAATTTTAGTACAAGATCCATCCCTTAACATAGTAGATACTGTTTGAAATATGTTTTGGCCCCCGAATAAGTGGTATTTTAAAAACCTTTAACTTTTGTGGTGGCAACTTAATAAATAACTTTCTAAAGTTTCATTTTAATCGAATGAATACAATATTTTTTATGTAGCTTTCATTTTTAAAAAATATGTTTTGGCCGCGTGTCTACTTGTAGTAAGACGTAACTTTCAAATATTTGTTAATTGCAATCTGGTTCATGATGGAGATGTTTGTCAATATTTGTCAAGATTTTTTTTTAAAAATGTAACAGGAAATAAAGCTTGGAATTATACGAAAGAAATATATGGGACCCCAGACCACAAAAGAATGGACATCAGGATTTTAAAATCCTATATAGCTTTAATATGGGTAATCAATTTTTTTTTAAATTTGGTCAAGATCCATCCATTTATCCAGTAGTAACTGATAGTAACGGGTTAAGTAAAGTTCAAGTTTAAGTTTAACTGTTTAAATACTTTAATGTAACTCATGGTAGAAAAATTTGAAATCTTGGGGATCGTCCCCCTTTTAAATGATATTATAAAATATTTTTATGCCCGAAAACTTTCTGGGATCTGTTGAGTCCCTCAATATAGATTTTGATAATTGTATTAATTTTAGAACCGTTTGGAATATTTGGTAAGATCAACGTAATAGGAGACGCTAAGCTAACCATGGGTCGGACACAGTTTGAAAATTGGATGTTGCAGAGGTCACCCAAAAGTTATTAGGACGACATATGCTAATGAGGCCTTGACCTTGGCACCTAACTGGAAACATTCAATCACGCACTAGAAAGTGTTAAATTAGATTATGTCCAATGAAATTTAATGACCACATATGATTTCACAGTGAGACAACTTAGGCGCTCAATAGGGGAGCAAAGCAGAGGACTTGTGGCGTGGGCTCTGAGGCCCATATATACAGCGACAAAAAGACCGTGCATCCTTTACATTCCAAACCCTTACTTTAGACGGGTCTTATGAATGGAACCTAGATGCAAGACGATGCACGTTTGAATATATAATCTTAGACTTAGAATAGTTTCAAATGCACATTTGTATATGTTAGAGCCACAGGCTTATTATTTTTTGAATATGATTATTGTTAGTTAATATATGTATGTTCTCTATTCTTTTCAACTAGTAATGTTAGGAAGGTAACTGTCAGTAAAGTACGGCTAGTACATTAAAGAATTTTTTTTGTACAGTACACGTTCAGCAGCGTCGAACTTAAGTATAAAGAGCAGAGTTAGGCATCAGACGTGCTTGTGTGTAGAAGAGGGCAAGTCGACCATGAGCCACGAAGTTGAGAACCAGTGTATAGAAGACGTAACTTAGGTCACCCAAACGTTATATAAAACTAAAATGCTACCTCACTTTAGTGAGACCTGTACTAGAATATGCATCTTTTGTATGGGACCCATCAGCCAAAGAAAACATTGATAAACTATAACAAATTCAAAATGAGCTTCCTTGGGACATCCTTAGCCTATTTTCAAAACATGGTATGGTTCAGGAGGAGTTGCATGTGCAAGCTCAAACAGTGCGGAGACATTTCAAATATATAAACTCAATTCCCAAAGGGAATTGCGTAAAAAAATCATTTTGTGCCGTTGACCCACAATACTCTTTTGACTGTTACTATCGAAAGAGTGTACTAAAAAACTTGTCAAAGTTTCATGCTTCTACCTAGACGGGAAATTTGAAATTAGTAATAATTCATTCGAAGATATGCATTTTATTAATATAGATACATATTTTACCTGTTAATATACATGTATTTATTTTTAAAAGCGCATAAGCACACAATTTTAAGCACTAAATTCCAGGAACCTTATATTTTTGACAGTAATGACCCCTTGACCAATCGTGAAGTCAGGATGTTCCATCAACTTATTGTCCATTCAGCTGGGATAGAGAAGGTACTGTCCATAGATGATGACGTCATTAATTCTTCCAAGGACGAAGAGATCTCCAGCGTCATCAAGGTAACCGTAGTCGTTGGTGTTGTACCAACCATCAGAGGTGAACACTTTCTGGGTTTGGGGGTCAGGGTCCTCTAGCATGTTCAAGTAACCTCTGAACACAAAGGGGGCTAAGGAAAAAAGGTTTAAGTGAAATAACAGTTAAACATTTAGAGTTCTATGGAAAAGAGGGAAAAGGGAAATAACCTCTGAACAGAAAGGGACCAAACGAAAAAACGTGTATCTTATCTTATATTATCTGTTACAGACGCTCCTTCTATAGAGAAGATTATTGCATCCTGCGCTTAACAATAAGTTGCGCTGATTTTGGTGTAATTATTTTAATTAAATAGAGATTAAAAAAAGATTTTTAAAATCCACGTTTTTATAAGTGTACTAATCAGAAGAAAATAATTTAAAACTTATAAAATGAAGTACGAACACTTTGTGTTACTAAATTATCTAGCCGGATATTCAATATTCCATTCTAATTTATAAATATAACACAAAGATAGGTGTTTGGTATTAAAATTAAAGATTGTTAACTTTGAAGGCAAAAGAGAGATCTATAAGTGAGAGAATGAGGGAACTGCATATGTAAAACCTCAAAAGCACCCGCCCCACGTTTTTAGCCATATTAAATGAAAGTACTTGAACTTATAAAACGTGGTTTTTAAAAATCTTGTTTTAACTCCATTTATCTTTTTTTATACCAAACACCTCATAAGCGCCCGCCCAACGTTTTTTTAATACCATGGTGATGTGGTCACGGGGTGAACTCATAGATGTCAACAAAAGCAGACGGGTACAGATGCTTACTTTGAGATAAACTTTAAAAAATGCATTACTTTAATTACAGTACATTTGTTCGATCTGAAATTTTATTACAATGCATTGTCAGCTAAAATCTATCTGTGGTAAAATTTTGAGATCTCTAGGACCATCAGAAGTGATTTTACGTTGGAAAATTTGAAATTTTGCGAACGAAAACAATGCGGACAAACAGACAGGAACGAAATCAGGTTAATAAAAACGTGGTAAAAACCCATTCTATATTAAGATTTGGTTGTGGTGTAATTTCTTCAGCTATGATATAGCTATACTATACATTATAGTTGATTTTATAGCAAGTAGCACTCCTACATAATTGTCTGACCTATCTTTTCTAAAGATAATACAGTTGTTAAAAATCTCCGAGTTATAAATGTTTTTTTATAAAGTTTCAGAACCGGTAATTATGGCTGGTTCTTCTTTTTTTTAATCAATAATTCTAGATCTGTAATATTATTTTTTATACTTTAGAAATTAATTATTAGCGTTTTGTGAGTATTTTGATAATTAGTATAATTAGATTTTTGATGTTTATTTTTATGGCTTTGTGCGGCAGGTTTCACTCTAGCTAGTGGGTTATTTATATTAGGATTTGCTAAAACATTGTTAAGCGTTTGTGGTGCTCCGGTACCTAGAGTTAAACAAGCTTGAACTGATTTGAGGTAACCCATAGTGTTGCATTGACAATAGGCATCTTTATTTCCTATGCCTATTGCTATACAGTTTGGTGTGTTAGTATGCAGGCATGGTGTGGGGTAACATTCGTCGCTGGTGCCACACTGAATGGCTGCTTGTTGGCTAGTGCATGTCTTAGTACAAATTTTGCATTTAGATGAGACTGGGCCTGGGTTAAATTATATGTAGGTGGAGCGAAGAAAATTAATAGTACTTTTTTAGCCTATCGATATACATAATTTGCAAGGTATGTCCCGTCCCGTCTGTACCGTCCGTGACGCTACTAATTTAAAATGCAGCGCACCAAATTACTGCACAAAAAATAACTCGATTTGAACTAATTTGCATAAAATTGTTCAATATGAAAGTAAATGAATAAAATAAATGAATAAAATAAATGAATGTTCAGTATTACATTATTTTTTATTCTGGTGAGTATTTTTTCACAATAAATAGATTTCAGCTGAAATACATATAGTTCGAAAACTTCCGTTATTTTTGACGGGTAATACACTAGTATCTACATATTTTATGTTTCCATTGTTTTAGGGAAATTTCATTTATTGTGATTAAAATAGAAGTGTAATCAATGTACTTTGTGTTGTGGTGGCTTAGTATTTTTTTATATATTACAATGATTTTTAGGATATGTATTGGTTGATGTTTTTGTCCTTAAATTATTGTAGCTATCATTAAGACAAATATTTTTAAAAAATTTCCGGTTAGGCTAGGTGTATTGCTAATTTAGATTTATAACTCAAGATATTAATATTATAATACTATACGTTATGTATAGTTTTGTGAAAATGTGTTTATTTGTTCTAGTATTATTTAAGTTCAATTAAATTTAGTTAATAAATTGTTTAGTTTAAAATGTTAAATTTCAATTTTGTTTAAGTTTATTCATTTAATTTTTAACTCAGTTCTGTTAAAATTTATTATTTTGGGAATTGGCTTAAAAGAAAGTAAAAGCCTAACTGTTATTTATTTAATACTATTGGGTAACGATTTACTTTGCTACTGCCACTAAATACTTAATATTTAATATTTTAGAATGTCATTCCATTCATTGCGTGTTTCTAACGGCTAATACTAATGACTAAGCTCACTGTATAATTTATTGTTACAACTAACATTAGTTGTTATTGTTTTTTTTAATTAGAAGTTGAAAAAATGTTTATATTTATAATCATCATCTGATATTTGCTTTAAATGTATACATTGCTAGTTTTACACCTAGTAATCTAAGTTAAAGTCAAATCACTTGTTAACACAAAAGGTCAAAATGAAGATAGCTTAAAGTGAAATACTTTAAACATGAAGGAGCCTAAGGTAAAGATGGTAAGGTTAATATATTGTGAAGACACACAAAATAAACTAGGGATGGGAGGGTTAATTAAAATTAACCCGAACACAAAGAGGACTAAAGATCGAAAGGTTTAAGTAAAATAACCTCTGAACACTAAGGGGCTAAAGAAGAAATGTTTAAATAAAATAGCATCTGAACACCAAGGAGCCTAAGTAAAAGAGAGTAAGGTAAAATATTTGTGAACACACACACAAATAAACTAAGGAAGAGGGGGTAAAATGAAATAACTCTGAACACAAAGGAGCCTATAGAAGAAAGGTAAAGTAAACAAATTATTTTCCCGAATTTATCTCTGCATGTATATTATTTACTTTACTAACAAAAACATGCAGAATTATAAATGATATTTGAGAAAAAGAACTGCAAGCTGAATGACTCAATGTCACAGTAATGCATTATATTACGCAACTTATCATCCCACCTTTGACCTGGATTGTTCCAGTTACACCTGGCTGGCAGATCTCTACTGTGTCATTAATTAAGGGGATGTTCATTTCTTTCATGGGCTTACCACAGTTGTTTGACTTGTAAACCTCATCTGGGCCTGGCTCATGGAATGATACATAGTGATATTTTTAACGTTACTTCTCCTGTTTGATAAACATCATTCCTTCAATAGTGTTAACATTTTCTTTTCGTCTACTGAACTGAGTGATTCATTTACTAATGTGACTGTAAACTATCAAAGTGTTGCTTTTTACAACGCTATGCGATGCAAATCCAAATTTAAAAAGAATCATTATTGTTTTATGGTAGTCAAAATAAACACATGACGTATATATTAACTTTATATATGAAAACTTTAAAGTAAATACCATTTACACGTTTCATTGCCATGCGAAGCGTCTCTGTTGAACCGTAAAACACATTAACTGTCATTCAAAATGTCAGCATTTTCTTCACTTGAGACTTCAGGAAAGTTTAAAACACAAAACAAAATTAGCATCACCGATACTTCATTAATATCTTTAGATCAGGGATCGGGAAACGTTTTGTCTAAGACTAAGAGAGCCATAAACACCACATATTTTGAAAAGTAATTCTGTGAGAGCCATATATTATATATAAAACTAAAAATTAAAGTTAGTGTCTGCATTTTGTGTGATTTCAACACTAAAAGTGAAATAATTATGTCTCATATTAAGTTTAAAT
The DNA here is from genome assembly GCA_944989445.1 of Ampullaceana balthica. Taxonomy (NCBI): domain Eukaryota; kingdom Metazoa; phylum Mollusca; class Gastropoda; family Lymnaeidae; genus Ampullaceana; species Ampullaceana balthica. The sequence goes on from CALYLW010000029.1 coordinate 1,091,980, forward strand.
AACATTGTTATCCTGTTTTTTTCATATATGCAGATCAAAGTAGTCTGAATAAACATGTTTGTTTTTAATAATGGAATATTTGTCTGAGAACTAGATACAGTTATCAAAAGAGCCACATCTGGCTCGCGAGCCATTGTTTCCCGACCCCTGCAATAGAGTATTCATGAATTTATCGGCAACTGTTTAGTGGTGATCTAAGTAAATATAATTTATAATAACAGTTTTTTCCTATGTTCTTTTCCTTGTCTCGTCTTCAGTGGCGTTGCTAGGGGAGGGGGAGGTGGGTTCAAATATGAAAGTCCCCCCGGGCCCCCAATTGAGGGGGAGGGGCTACCAAATGAGTGGCCGAATTTTTTGGACATAAAATATTACGCCACTGCAAATGTATGCACTGCCCCCAAAAGAGGCCAAGACCCCAGGCCCTTAAATCCTTACAAAGCCCTAGCTACGCCACTGCCCGTCTTACCTTTTTTTTTCTTAACAATCTTTATACTGTGTAATTTTAATGTTTGTCGTCCTTGGGCACATTTGTTAAAAATTATTTGTATACGATTTTATTTCTTCTGTTTTTGTTTTGTTTTTTTTTCTGAGCGTGTCATTCGCTAATTCATTAACATTTATATAGCTGTTCTTAATTTCACTTATTAATAATCCTTGGTAATGGTTATCAGTGGAGTTGTGTATATAAGTTAATAGGTAATTTTTTCTTTCTTTCGTTGTTGATATTTTCTTTTTAATTTGGTTTTCTTTGTTTGTAGAAGACATATTGTAAATTTTGTGTCCAAAGAATTCTTGGACAATAAAAAAATTCTATTTTTCCATGCTATTAGAATTTTTTTTTATGAAATGAAAAATTATTTGCTCAATTTTGTTTTTTATGACTTTTCGTTTCATAAAGCATTACTCTTCTTTTTTTTAATTAATCTCTTCTGTCTGGTTTCACCATCTCTCTCTCTCTCTCTCTCTCTCTCTCTCTCTCTCTCTCTCTCTCTTTCTCTCTCTCTCTCTCTCTCTCTCTCTCTCTCTCTCTATTTCTCTCATTCTCTCTCTCACCTTCCTTCTCTTTCTTTTTTATTCTCTTATATCAACTTCACCATCTTGTCTTTCTTTCGTGGTCGGTCGGGTGGGAGGGCGGAAAAACAAATGTAAAAATTAACGCCTTGCCGTGATCCTATCGAGCTGAAATATTGCACATAGACTTATCTCACCTAACAATGCAATGTATCAAAATTTCAGATTGATCGAATTTACCATATTTAAATTAATGCATTTTTAGTTTATCTCTATGTATCTCTATGAAGCCGTATGGTATAGTTGACCTCCACGAGTCACTGTAGTTCACTCCAGCGATCGATGACCACATCCCCGTGTTTTACAGCAATGTTAGTTTAGTCACATTCAATATGTAAATGTTTGTCGCGCGTTGTGTATTATATTGAACATAATTAATATTTTTAGTTCTGTCTCATATATACAAGATTTATAGTCTAAAACTTTATTTTTACAGGTTGTTTATTCTCTCTTCCTGTCGCCCGGTAATTTGTTCCTTCTTATATATTATCCTCTAAAAACATGTGGTAGAAAGGGGAGACCAAGAGAAAAAAATCAAGAAATCATGAAAAATGTTTTAATCTTTTAAAATTTATATTTAATATACTTAATTTAAAATGAAAATTTTATAATTCCTCTTAAAATATATTAAATGTACTATTTTATATATTTCTTATAATTTTTAAATATATATATATATATTGTGCAATTTATATATAGAGAAACAAAAATAAATAGTGTTTAAATATTTACTTATAATTAAAATTGACATGTACTGAATATGAAGCAATTAAACGATTTGGATCTAGCATGACGTAAACCTAGAACATGCTTTTTTTTATTAATTTCAAGGCAAGTTATATCTGTTTACTTTATATATTTTGGGTATTGTCCACACAATAAGTGCCAAGATTTATAAATGGTTCGTTTCATACAAATTATAAGTCGATTAATGCAATGCAAAACTAAATAAAAACGACAAAGGCAGAAAGACTATTTTACGAAAATTAAAAGAAAAAGAAGAAATGATAATTCTAACAATAATAATATTAAGAATAACAGAAAATCTAGTATTAGCTACGTGTGATTTGTTGTTTTTTTTTAAATTAAATGGTAAATATGTATATAACTTTAAATTCAATAAATATTTGCTTTAACATTTTAAAAACAATTATATTTTTGTAAATTTTTAAATTTAACTGCGACTAGCAACTTTATTGGTAATGCGCATATTGAAAAAAAAGATTGACGTGCCTTTGCAATATATTTTTCTGCTCGTACGTCGCACTATTATTTAATATATTTTATTTTGCGTCTATAAATTGTAGTTTGCTTTTAATTCAAACACATATTCATGATACTAAATAAATGTATGCCAAATAATTTTAAATAACTCATCAAAACAATATTATCAAATCGTCTATCAAATGACACAGATGAAATGGTATTTTAAAATATTCCTAAATAATCTATAGCTTACTTTGGTGAGAATCATTATCCATAGCATGTTATTCCTAACTTAGATAATGAATTACTCGATTACTTCAAGATAAAAGCAAGGATACACTTTTAAATCTACATTATACCGTAAGAGATCAATTGACCTAGACAAATGTAATGTCCTATGCCCAAATCAACACGGCTTTAGAAAAAAAACAGATCATGTGAAACACAATTAATAGGTTTAAAAAATATGATCTGTTAAAAGGCTTACACAATAATAATCAAATAGATACAATATTACTAGACTTCTCAAAACCATTTGACAAATCCAACCACTTTAATTTACTCAAAAAAATAACTACTTTGGAAGCTCACCTCAGATCATTCACATCACTGGATATAAGCTTTCCTCTTTGGCAAAGTGCAAACTGTAAAAATGTATGGATCTAAATTTGCACCAATAACGGTTAATTCAGAAGGTCCACAAGGAGCTTTTCTACGTTCCTTACTCTTTTTAAAGTATATACGTGTTTTGCCCAACAACATCTCTACAAAAACAACAGTTAGGTTATTTGCTAATGATTTTATAATCTATAAAACAATTAAATCAGAAAAAAACGTAAACAAACAAGTTTTGTTACTATCAATCCTTTATGTACGAGACATAACTAAAAGAATGTAAATTATAATACTAAGCGCAAGACCGATCTGAAATTTTGATACATAGTTTTTATCATCGGCACGAGTCTGCCTGCAAAATTTCAGATCGCTAGCTTACGACGAAGAGGGATAAAAATCGATCCAAAGTTTTGGTGACAGACAATCAAGCAAGCAAGCAACCAGACACCACGAGTTAATATAAAGGATTTAATTTTAAAAAACGTAAACAACCAAGTTTTTCACTATAAATCCTTTATGTACTAGACGTAACTAAAATAAATTTTCATTATAATACGCAGAGCAAGACCATCCAAAAATACAAAATTGCAATTGTGTCGTAAAACATGTTTAACATAATGCGCACCGATCACGAATATGTTTATAAAAAGTGTTGTCCATAAAATACGCACCTTATTGCGCGACAGAAAGGTTGTTCAATATAATACGCACCGCGACACTCTATCTCAAAAAATAACATGATAAATAGGAATAAAAAAAAATCTAAAAATTCAATAATTTAAATACAGTACATGCGATCGATCTGAAATTTTGATACATAGTTTTTTATCATCGCCACGAAACTGACTGCTAAATTCAGCACTCTAGCTTACGAGGAAGTGGGTTAAAATCGATCCAAAGTTTTGGCGACCGACAATCGAGCAATCAATGAAGAGTTCAAACAGACACCACGGGTTAATATAAAAGTTTTAAAAAGATAGCAACATTTTACAAAAAGACTTAGATGAACTGATAAAATAGGAAATTAACTGTAGTAACAAAGAAAAATAAACAAATACATTTAAAAAATTGCATTCAGTGAAAAGAAGTAATTCAAAGTAAACATGCAAAATACTTAGGAATAATAATAAATGAGAAAATATCATGGAATTCCCATGTCAATAAAGTTATTAAAAATCAAACAAAACGTTAGGGTTTATAAATATACTTTTAACAGATATAATAAGCATATAAAACGAAAATGCTACCACAATTTGGTGAGACCTGTACTAGAATATGCATCTTCCGTAAGAGACCCATCAGCTATAGAAAACATTTATAAATTAGAACAAATTCAAAACGAGGTTACTGATACATTACTGGACAAAATTCAAAACTTACAAGAATAACACCATTAGTTAAATCATTAAGCCTTAAAACAATAGATTATAGAAGATCAAGAGTAAAGTATAAATAATACATTAAGCAATTAATTATAATTTAGAAATACAACACAAAGATAACTTAATACATCCCTCAGATAGACAAAAGGGAAAAAAAACCTTCCTTATTCCTTATGCAAGAAAAAACATATACACATTCTCGTTTTTTCCCGTCCGGTATTCGGACGTGGAATGGGTTACCTTAAGAAACCAGGAAAACCAACACTTTATCAACATTTAACACTCAAATAAGAATGCATGACTAGACACACACAATAGATAAGCGTACGACGCAATAATCCTCTGTATAGAAGGAACGTCTGTAACAGATAGGATATGATAACTATGGGAAAAACTATGTATTACGCCACTATATCTGTCTATTTGTTTGATCTTCCATTGTATCCAAATTTATCCTCTGCCAACTTCTTCAGCGTGACTTTATCAGGTTTACCATTGACAGTTTCTGGAAACTCGTCTTTGAAGAGCTTTATTGCCGAGGGAAAAGATTAGATGGAAGTCGTCTCATTAAAAGAATACATACACATTTAAAATCAATCTTAAAATCCCGTTATGAATCCTGGTAGTGCAGTACGTAAGTTTTGGAAAAATTGGTATTACATCAAAAGAGAAAAATCATTTATTTTATTTTTAAAACCTAATTATCTGAAAAAGTTCTTCATGTTCAATTTGATAGAAAATAGAAATTTATTAACATTTTTTTATTATTGATTATTTCGTAACCAAAGTTGTAATTATATTTACTCCTGTGCAAGTCTATTTTTAAAAAAAATGATTAATTGATATGTTAAATTTTGGAATTACAATTTTCTAAAATTTATGTGTGAGCCGATACGTACTAGATAAAATCCTGGCACTGGTGTCATGCTGCTAGACACGCTGGGTAGAAATGTACTTCGACAATAATTTTCAATTTCTTCCGTGTTGAGTTCACTTCCGGATACAAGTTTAAGACATGCGCAGATGTTCTGACAAATTACAGGATCTGACACCTAGACATTGGGCGTGAATAACAGACATCTTTCAAGACTTTATATGTCGATTTATTAATATTTGTTCTGTACTAACTTATTGGAGACATTTGTTGCTTCTCTAAACTCATCATAAAATAGTACACTATATAAGCAAATATATATATATATATATATATATATACATATATGAGAGTGTATTTATTTGTACGTGTATAATATTAAATATTCTATTTTAATTTATATAGTTTATATAATAATAAACTATACTGTATTTAAATTTATATATCTATATATATAATTCAGCAAAGCGAGTATATGCAAATAAGCATGACCAATGACCCTTGCTGGGTCGACCAATCAGTTTATGGTTTAGCAAGCGGAGGTGGTGGAGAGAGGGGCAACAGTGGTGCTTGCGTGCACTTGCTTTGTGCCTTCACAGAATAACATGCGATTGGGAGTGTAGCTGTTATCAAGTCCGCCTTAAACACGGAAGTTCCTGTGTTCAAGCCCAAGCGACAATATTATTGTTTAATATTTAAAAATGTGTGTTTGTGCCCGCTATTTTCCCCATTTTTTGCGAACATGGCTGACCCTCGCTAGGGTCGGCCAATCACAGTTTATAGTTGGCAAGCTAGGGTGGTGAAGGGTGGTGGACAGGTAGATAACAGCAGTGCGAATATCTTGACACCAACAATTCATCGGTTGTTCACCCAAAAAGACGATCACTCGCGTTGTTTTGATTTCTTTATGCTGTAAGCTGTGTCCGTTCTTTCCACCCTTTCTTTGCACTATCCATGAGCAAGTCTGCGGCGTATGCGACGACTCGGGGCGTAACTAGTTGTATATAAAAAATATTGTTTCCTACTTTTCTATATCATTTATAACAGCTTACAATCATACATTTAGCTTTTCATATAAAATATTATAAGGTACATTTAAATTTAGTTACATGTAAAATGTTTCCTATGACCAGCGTGGCCGCGGGACCACATAGATATCTGACCCACGCCACGCAGCAGTTTCGTGTTAAAACGTATCAAATTTTGTAAAGTATAGCAAAAAATGGATGCTGACAACTTTTCACACAAGTTTTTTTTTAATTTGCACACGGACCAACTAACCTTAAACGGAACATTGTTTACGTAATATAATACAATTTCATGTTTATCTTTCAATATGTTACGTACTAGTTTAGTATTATGTATTTCTAATAAGTATTTTAAGTACACACGTTTAAACATTAAATTTCACGAAACATATTATTTGGACAGTAATAACATCTAGACCCACCTCTAGAGATGTTTACTTACAGGTACAAGACATGCCATCGTGATGTCAGGATGTTCCATCAACTTATTCTCCATCCAGCTGGGATAGAGAAGGTACTGTCCATAGATAATGGTGTCATTATTTCTTCCAAGGACGAAGAGATCTCCAGAGTCGTCAAAGTAACCGTAGTCGTTGGTGTTGTACCAACCATCAGAGGTGAACACTTTCTGAGTTTGGGGGTCAGGGTCTTCTAGTTTGTTAAAATAACCTCTGAACACAAAGGGGCCTAGGGAAGAAATGTAAAATTAAAATAGCGTCCGAGCATAAAGGACCTAGGGAAGAAATATTTAAGTGAAATAAATTCTAAACACAAAGAGGCTTTATGAAAGGAGGGTAAAGGGAAATAACCTAAGAAGAGAAAAGGTGCCTAAGGCATAGAGGGTAAAGAGAAATAACTATGAAGACAAAGGGGCCTAAGGAATAGAGGGTAAAGAGAAATAACCTAAGAAGAGAAAAGGTGCCTAAGGCATAGAGGGTAAAGAGAAATAACTATGAAGACAAGGGGGCCTAAGGAATAGAGGGTAAAGAGAAATAACCTAAGGAGACAAAGGGGTCTAAGGAATAGAGGGTAAAGAGAAAAAACCTACGAAACTAAAGGGTCAAAGGTAAAAAGGTAAAAGTGAAATGACACTGAACCTTAAGTAGCATTAGAAAAAAGGTAAGGTAAAATAATTGTGATTAAACAAAAAAACACAAAATGAACTATAGGAGAGAGGGAAAATTTAAATGACTCTCAAAACAAAAGACAAAGTAGGTAAAGTGAAATAACATCTGAAAAGGGGCCTAAGAAAGATATGTTATAGTGGAAAAAAACATTTGAGCACTAAGGGGCCTAATGAAAAAAGGGTAAAGTGAAAGAACCTCTGAACTCTAAGGAGCCTAGGTAAAAGAGAGTATGGTAAACTAATTTTGAACACACAAAAAGTAAAGAAGATGGGGTAAAGAAAGCATACCTCCAATATAATTATACTCTGAATGACTCAATATCATATTAATCCATTAAAATACGCAACTTATCATCATACCTTTGATATGGATTGTTCCACTTAAACCTGGCTGGCAGATCTCTCCTGTGTCATCAATTACGCGGATGACCATTCCTTTCATTGGCTTACCACAGTTGTTTGACTTGTAAACCTCATCTGGGCCTGGCTCATGGAATGATACATAGTGATATTTTAACATTACTTTTCCTGTATGATAAACATCATTCTTTCAATAGTGTTTACAATTTCTTCTCGTCTACTGAACTGAGTGATTCAATTACCCAAATGAATGTAAACTATCAAATTGTTACTGTTTATAACGCGATGTTATGCAAATCTATTTTAAGAAGTAGAATTACCGTATTTTTACGTTACGAAAATAAACCAATAATGTGCCTTATATATAGCATTTCTTTTTATGAAAACTTCAAAGCAAATACCATTTACACGTTTCTTTGCCATGCCAAACGTCTCTGTGGCGCCGTATAACACATCAACTGTCTTGGAAAATGTCAGCATTTTCTTCACTTGAGCCTTCAAGGGAATTGTAACATGAAAATTAGCATCGCGAATACTTCAGCAGTAAATTTAGATTAACTCTAATATTATCTTTATTTACTTTATAGATCAATAATTATACCTTGTATATTATATCATTTATTGTTTTTGTTTTAATTTCGATCTACAATTCAGAAACATTTCAATGATTTGGTTTGTTGTTAACTAAATATCTGCTTTTTACTATTGTATGTGGCTCAAATTGTGTTCAGTGAACAATTAATGGTATAAAACACCACAGATTATGTTATTCTACCCATGTTATTGGCATGCCGGCGGCTTGAACGACGTCCAATTTATACGTTGGTCCTTCAGTTCTCAGCACGTGATTGTAGATACTGTCAAGCTCACGCGAATGCATGGTGTAGGTGTTACATCGCTATGTTACGATCAGTCGCCAGATGTCAGCTCCACTCATTGGTGTTGTGGAAGACATTTTGTCTCTCAGAACACGCGTGTCTCCAGTACAGAATGTATTTGCTGTCAATCCAAAAGTCCATCCTGAGAAAATAGTTAACATCTTTCATTGCCAGTTAAAGGTTAATTTTAAGAAAAGCGCCATCTTTAAATCATCGGATAAAAATATTATACAGTGGTAACTCGAAATACAAATGCTTTAAGATACGAAAAATCAAATTTATGAAAGATCACTCGAATAATTTTTTGTTCAAAGATACGAAAAAAAATCTAGATATGAAAATCGCACAGCTGACATCACTGGAAATCACGTGACGTCATTCAACATGCAACAAACGGTTCGGCTTTCCTATTGGGCAGTTCCAGCTTTAATGCTGTGTCGCATTTCTGTGTTCATGCGTGTCACGCACGCTTTCTTTACTTGTAATTCGTTTGATGTTAGTGTCTTTAATTCGTCAATAATTTCGTGAAATCTTTGGAAAAGCGTATTTTTATAGTATTTGCTTCAAAGAAATTAACAAGTAATCTTCTCAATCGAAGATAAAGGTTTATATTTGAATACATAATATTTTTCATTTATTTTATTCTGTTTTCATTGTTCTATTATTATTCTTTTGATTTATAAATAGCACATTTAAGGATTAAAGCACCACACTGTGTTGTGCTATAGTTTCCCGTGATATATTCAGTTTCTAGTATCTTCTCGGAGTGGCTTGGAACGGATTAGGTATTTTACATGTAAATCTTTGTTTGAGATACAAAAAATCCTAGATACGAAAGCTATCCCGGAACGGATTAACTTCGTATCTCGACTTACCACTGTACTCAAGAAATTGATTAATTTCAAAGGGGAATTTTTATACAATTTCTTATTTTAAAAAATGTTTGTTTCCATTAATTCATCGTCTGTTTTAAACGTTTCCTCAAGTAAAATACACTCGCAGTCGCTTATCCACGCATAAATACTATAGAAATGTTCGCGCTAATCATATGATTATCTTTCAATATTTTTCAGCTATATCTAATTACCTAGTTGACATTCGCAATAAAGTTTGCATTTATTATATCGTGGGTGAGTCCCAAGACCTCTGGTACTGTGCAAATCATTAGAGTTTACTATATCCAAGTGAGACCTTGGCACCAGCTTTGAGTATCCCGTGCTACCGGAAGTTGTGCACACAAGCACCAAATCCTCTGGGTTGACGCCCTTATTTTCAAAGACTTTTTCGTCACATGTCTTCAAGTCATGTATAAAAGGTTTCTTCTGACTGCATGAAATATCAACATCATAAAAATTAATTTCCAAAATATATTTATTAATAACGTATTATAAAGGCTAATAAAAAGGTACTCTATTCCAATCATTAAAAAAAAACTTTTGGAGGATTTCATATTCCAAAACAACTCCACTTGTATTCAGTTCATTTTTTTTTGGACAGGATTCATTGAATGTAATATTAAAATGAACACCTTGATTTGTATAGTTGTTTATACGTTTATAAATACTGTAATAGCTTGTAATATATAGCTGCTTTAAGTTCATATTTTTCATACTTATTATTGTTTCTAAATTCTAACTACTTCTACAATAAAAACAAGTTTACAATTGTATGTATCAAAGTTGGATACTTTAGAATCACCCCTTACTTTCAAAAAGAATAGTTTACATTGTTCCTTCGCAGATAATCACAGTAACTTCTCCGCACATCAGATTTCAAAATACAATTAATTATTATTGTTTATTCTTAAACGTTAATTAAATTTTGAAACACATACTTGTCCTAAACAGATTTTCAAACCACGGGTATTTAGCTAATTTTCATTTAATTTTAGTAAAAATTCAACACTTGATTATCATGTCATTTGCCATTAAAATGACAAAACTTTTTCGTTTAAGAAAATTGAATAAATGTTTGCTGCCTCACTTAAAATCTCAACCCTTTGCTAAAAATGTGTTATTGTAAAAAAATAACCAATTAAATAGTGACAAACCCATCTTTCTCCGTGTGTACAAGTATGGCGGTGTTCACTTCCGGTGCCTGTTGAATGCAGATGTCCCCAATGTAAGGCAAATTGCTGATTGTGATATGTTTTCCCATCAGTTGCCACGCAGCGGAGTTTTCACCAACGGCAACGACGATTCCACGACATCTTGTTTTTTGGAGACTTTGAAAGAAATCTGAGCCGTCTGCCATCAGAAGCTGACGTAGAAAAAAAAAGAACGAATGATATCGTGTCGGGAGGACGATAGTAAGTAAAATATCATTGAGAAAAAAGGGCGTAAATATCAGATGGGGGAACAAAGGATGTAAAGTGTCGTTGTTAAAAGAAGGAAAGTAAAATATTTCAAGGCAATAACATTTACGACGTTTTAATAATCAGGATCCTCTGCTCAGACTTCTCACACAGGTTTGCACATTAGCCTTAAGGCAATAACAATCAGTCTTACTTGAATTTAAATCTCTGTAATGCATTTTCTTTAAGGGCTTAACTAAACCCTCTCAGGGTTAAAAGTGAATCGAACTCTAAACTTTTAGATTATGAATTAAATAGCTCATTAAGGTGCAAGTTACTGGATTAGTTTTCAAAGTTATTCACTCAAACATTTCATTTAACCACTGATGAGTTACTAAGTTCAAAAGATAATGCTATCACAAGGTAATGTGATGCAATGACAAACATGATTTAGTCAATGTTCTTTAAGTTTCTTAATTAAATAATAACAGTAAGAACAACAACAACAGGAAAAAAGTTAGTTTGAGAAAATGTTAAATTGATTTTTTTTTAATCTTAAAAACAATCACGTCAGTATCAACATAACGAAACAAATATTTAGAATTATACTTATCAGTTATCCGTTAACGTCTAAATTACATTCGTGCCACTGACCTGTCCATTCATTGAGACACAACCAGCCAGGATGATGCCCAGGTCTGTGATGACACGTTCCGGAGAATTTTCCAGTGTGTTGGCTATGACGTCCTGATGCCTGAATCCCTGCTGACGTAGTCTGTTGGCCAATCGTCCAGCGAGCGTGTAGAGCTCCCGTGCCGTGTAGGCCTCCCTTTTGTCTCCATCATAAAACACAAACAGTTCTTTGGCCGGGACCTCGTCAGACAGGAACTTGGCGCGCTTACAGACAGTGTCCGTGTCAAACCATTGAATTGTTTGGCCTGACATCGTCTGTGGTGAAATACTAGGGGGAAAAAAAGTGAAAAAAATGTTTAAAGTGCAAATGTAATGTAATGTTCATTTCTTTAAACATTAAACTAGATATCCACAGTCTTGCAAGAAAAAGTGCCATCTCAATTAGAAGAAATATATTAAATGTATGGGTTTCGCCTCACTTTTAGGAACAATATGATAAGTTAAATTCTGATATGTAAATGTTGAAACCTTTAAAAAGTATAATCTACTATACACATTTTTCTTTACATGTAATTATTAAATATATAACAATTATAATTTATACGTAAATACATGAAAATAAATTTGCTTTTATATTTGTTTGTGTATCTTTACATATATCAATGCAACTTGCAAGAAAGCGTCCCCTTGAAACGGACCTCCTGCCGATGGATGAACACTATACGAAAGTATTACAACCGCCTAGTCATCTAGCTAATAAAGGAGATTGAGATAATGTACGACATGCATAGACACGAATGATGCTATTTCTCCCTGAATATATTGTATCTGTTATTTCTCTTGACATGCAGGGGTGATTTATTGGCTCTCTCTCTTTTACATATAATCATAAAAGTTAATTATATACAGATGTCTTCAAGCTCTGATGAGTTATTTGCATGTTTAACCTGATAATTTTATTTTTTAAATATGACAGATAACATTTTTTCCTCTACAAACTATTCTGCAGAGTCGTAGCTAAACATTGTGAGTGTTGCGGAGGTAATGCATGACTCACACAAATAAATACACAATTTTAACAAAATATTTCGTTTAAGTTAAGTATGCATGCAAAATAAATAGAGATGCCTACCATATAACAAAACAGTGTTCAATATGATGATGAAAATGGTGATAAAAATACTTTCAAATTGCGGATGTTTATTTTTCACTCGTCAGTCCAAATATGTTTTATATTATGTCTACAAATTATTGCTTTTGTACAGAACCAACATTGCCAAATTTGAACACAATTTTATATTCACGATATTTAGTTGTACTGATGGAAACATTTAAAAAAGAGTGGACACATGTATGTGTCGATTAATAATGCTTTATTGTTTCAGTCAAACATTCATTTGTGTAAACGGGGTGGATTTTGTTTGAGGAAGCTGTGTCGCAGTCACATTCTGTTTGTCAGAAAATGCAGTACTTAGGGCTCATAAAACAGTTGTTACTTAAGCATGGCAGTGATGAACATGTGATAGTGACGAGATAATTGATATAATGCACATATAGCTGCGGGACACTTTCTTTTCTTGTTTGAAATATCGAGTGTTCCATGTTCACAATGAGCATGAATCATATATGTTTTCTAAAAATGTTACGGAATCACACGGTCCTCTAGCGGCATCCAATTAAAGCATCGGCCAATTAATTTTCATTAGAAGCAAAAAATCAAATTAAGATGGACTGTAAGATTGCCGAATTTTATTTACTGTGTCCAGTGAAACTTTTAATATTTTTGATTTATATATTTCTTTTAATATTTCTATCTTAATTATTTTTCAACAAAGAAAATTCAAACACACATAGCTGGCTGCAATAATTGTTTTCGTAAGTACGTGGATAAGTAGTTTGACATTAACGCCTGTTACAATAACAAATTCAGACTGAGGAATGTTGTTGTTGAATGATATATGTAACGTTTTAACACATATCGGAAGCTGTAAGCATGAAATGCATTATCCAACCGGGAAGTGTACAGCTTTAAAATGTGTTATATTAATATCAATTACATTAGTTCTATTATTCGTTTATCCTAAATGTCTTTATGAAAACTTTAAAAAAGACATCAAATATTACACCAAAAAGAAAACAAGATGATAATAAGCAAGTCATTTTGATTACTGTGACCAAGATCATGTGCTTGTCTCCCTTGTCTGTCGATGGGCTAATGGCCTTAATTAAGTGCGCATAACTTAAGTCAAAATATTTTTTCTTGGATCTATATCATTATCTTACCACTGAATGATGCTTTCAGCCCAATGATTTATATTATACTAGACATTTACACACAAAAAAGAATGAACTTTAAAAAGGGTAGAAAGTATTTGGAAACTCAAAATCCTTTTTGTTACCTATAAATAAGTGATCTTATTTCCAGACTAAAGGATTATGTTAAATACATTACTTCAGTATTTGAAATGATTTATTTTATACAAGTATCTCCATAAATATGACGCCTGCATGTTTTCATTTTTTTCCTTTTGCTATTTAAATAGCACAGAACTGAAAATAACAGCAAATTCAAGAAACACAGCACAAACAAAATTACAAACGTTGCAAATAAAATATATTTTAACGAATTTTGATATGCAACTGAATTTAGATTTTTTTCCTTTTAAAAATACTTTCAATTTTATAAAAAATCATTTGCTATATGAGGAATTCAAGTTTAAAAGAAATATATATTTTTTTATAGGCATTTGAACAAAAATATGGATGTTATTGAAAATTAGGTTTTAAGAAATACTAGCGATATGTAAGACTTTATTATAATGAACAAATAATTACATTGTTTATTCACGTTTCTCCCCTATTTCTATTTTCCTCTCTTATTATAATAATGTTGTTTATTTATGTGCGAAGGTTATGTTATACACTAGTGTATTACCCGTCAAAAATGACGGAAGTTTTCAGCTGAAATCTATTTATTTTGAAAAAAAATGCACTTTTTTAGGGCGCCTAAGGCGCCCACCTTTTTCAAAAGCCCAACTAACTTGTCCTTGTTTGATAAATACGAAAAATTAAACTTTCTGAAATGTACACGAAGTATTTTATAATAGGGGTTGTAGGACGCCTTCGGCGCCCCCTTTGTGTTTTGATTTTATAATTAACCATCATCAAATCCTCTGTTTACATTGTTCCTTTTTCTAAAATTAAAATATGACCTAAAACAATGACGTCATATAATATTTTTTTACAGCGCATCATTTATTTGCACATCTTTTGATGCACACCTTGTATTACATATAAGATCAAACAATGACGTTACATCCACTCATGCATACATACATACATGCATACATACATACATACATACAGACGACGGGCATTATGAATATTGATTATTTTAACTTAAGATATACATTTTCTAGAAATCTTCTTTGTAAAGACATTATACCTTATTTTCATTTTTACACAAAAAATGCTCTTTTCAAATCTTAAATAGTTATTTTTTAATTTTTATCGATTAAAAAATATACAATAGTTTGTTTTTAAATTAAAAACTTGAAGTAGTTCATGATAAATGAAATGTAAATAATATAGTGTAAATTAATAATTATTTATTTACAAATTCTATAATATATAGGTCCTATGTTGTAATGTTGATGCAAGTATTTGCACTTTATTATTCATAATTTCAGTCCGTACCTAAAATAAAATACTGAAAAATATATATTTAGTATTATCTTCTATTAATAGAACGACGTAATGAAAAGCAATTATTTTTTAAAAAATGAAAGTGATTGTTATTTTAGGCTTTAAAAACATACCAATTATTTAAATGGCTTGTATATGAATATTTGTTTTCCAATGATTAGCTTTCGAAAAATTAAAACAAATATTTAAAGTATTAGTGGGAGAGCGGAAGTATATTCTACATCCTCGATCAGTAGCCGTAATCTGGAACAACAAATTATCATGCACCTTGACAAAGCAGCTAGGTTAGGAGAACATACTTAAGACAATACCAGTGATAGAGAGATAGTCGCAAGCAGGGCATTGGGCTTAGGACTGTAGTAGAAATATAAACTTTGTATTTAGTCCCCGACTGCGGTTTAAAATCACCTAGACTTAGAAGGTCAAGCATCACATTTACGTTCAATAAGCGAGATAAATATAATTATTTTAAAATATTTGTCTTTATACTGGCTATTTCACTTTTTTTTTAAAATATACAAGAACAATATAAATGAATATAAAAACAACCCCGTAAAAACAAAAATGTTGACTATAAATCCCTTATATACGAGACATAACATAAGTATTCATTATGTTCAAACGCAACAAACATTTACAGTCTGAAACTGAGTGAACTCCCCCTGGTGTTACCAACGAAATGTGGTCATCGATGGGTGGCTCGAACTCAAGTGACCCGTAAAATGTAAACAATAGCTACCGCTACATGTAGTTTTATATAGATTAAAATTAATGCATTAATTTCATTACGGTAAATTCGTTCGATCTGAAATTTTGATAGGATGCATTGTTGGGTGACACTACTCTACGTGCAACATTTCAGCTTTATTGTATCACGGGAAGTGCGTCATTTGTTACTTTCATTATTCCTCCTCCCCGACGTCTAACGACAAGATTTCGAAGTTAATATAATGGATTTAAAAAGATATTATTGTTTAATGAAAATGTAAATAGTGCTTGTTTATAAACATACACACCTATTCACTATTGGATATTTAGAATAGAAACGTGTTTCCTATTTTCAATTTCAAGTATTTTAAATTTTCTCAAATTATTAAAACATAAAACATAGTATATCATAAATTGGTTAAATAGTGATAATTATTTAAAATAAATTGAAGCCTTTGAGAAAACGTTATTAACAGATTAATAATAGAAGTCCTATACTTTGTCTAAAAGTCATGAAAATATGTTCATGTATAATCTATAAAACAATTAAATCAGATTGTCAGGGTATGAGAATCACTGCGAATGATTGTGGTGAGATTGTTGTGAGCCAGTGTTGGAGTCGGGTCAAGGCGTTGTTGACGGGTATGAACTCCTATCACGGGAATAATGTCTAGTGATGTCTGAGTGAACTTCTGGTCACACGGGATATGTCAGGGACATGACCAGAGGACACGCCAGGGTCAGTTGAGACCAGTTGGGGGGGGGTATATAAGAGAGTAGTCGAGACGAGTGCGGGGTGTTGCAGAGAGTTGTGTACTTCGCACAGTGTTGTGCGGTCAGACCGGTCAGGATAGACCGGGGAGCTGCAGGGTTGCAGTAAAACAGAGTTGAGTTTAACGTCGCCCAGAAGCGGTCGGGTCGGACCGAGGGCATGCTTGAGCATACAGCCGTTATATATAGATGTATTTTATGTCAAGGCAAGACAGCCAGTTGTACAGTTGTTTATAGTAGAATAAACATTGCATCGTTACACAGACTTGTGTCATCTCTTGTGTATGTTGTGTGTAGCGGAGAGCAAGGCACAATCCACCTAAACATAGAGACTTAACATGGGGGCCCGAATTGTCTCTGGATTGCCAAGCACCGCCAAACACTACGAGAGATGGGACGGAACCACATCAGCACAGCGGTATGTGCGCCTGTACTTTTCAGTACAGCGCCTCTGATACAGACTACTGTATCCATCGTAGGGCATACGTCTTACAACAGCACAACGACGATCAACCAGCGACGAACACGGGCAGACAGGGCAACGATCAGCGGATTTCTGATAGACGAGGCCTAGCAAGTCCCAGTACGGAACATTACCAGCCAGAAGACCAACTACAAGAGATACCTCGAACCAGAACCAGCAAAACAACGACGTCGGAACCAGCACAGCAACGACGTCTGAACCAGACGGTGCCAACTACGAGAGAAGACGATTACAAACTGTACCGGGAGGTCAAGTTGCAGAACCAACCATCCCGCCCCAGCCACAGTGGGACCCTGAGGAGCCGAGACGACCCACAGCACCACAGTTCAAATCGGGACAAGTTCGAGAAGATATTCAAGGTGGAGAAAAACATTACTAAGTGACAAGGAAACTGCAAAAAGTGTGACTTTGTGAACTTCTTACGAATGGATATTTATTGTGTAATGGGACTTTCATTGTATATGGATATTATGTATGAAATATAACCCACAGTAAGTACGTACTTAATTACGTATAAAATAGTGTTAAATTGGGGAAGTGTGTTATAGCAAGATTGATCTGTTAGATAATATATATAGATATAGCATACCTGTCAGATATAAACGGACAATAAGGGAAGCTAGATTATAAGTAAGTTGTAAGTTATGGTAGAAGTAGAATGGAAACTAGAAGCAGTAGTAAGGGTATAAACATGGACGAGAAATTAGAGTCGTTTAAAAAACAAGGGGAAAAACTCGCACTCAGAGGGGAGGAACTAGACGAATATGTGAGAGAGCAATGGAAAGATTTTCAAACACAGGAAAGGTTAAGGGAACAGAGAGAGTATGACGAGAAACAGAGACAGAAAGAAAGGGAGCACGAATTGAAATTGGCAGAAATTAAAAGGAAAGACGTAACTGAACTGGACATGACAGGCCACTCGAGAGAAAACAAAGACCTTCTACAAATATTAAAAAATTTGCAAAAATTCGACGGGTCCCAAGAACTCGACGAATATGTGGCGACATTCGAACATGTAGTGGCTCAGGCGAAAGTGCCAAAAAGTCAATGGCTGATAGAGCTACAAGTAAGGCTAACGGTTGAGTTACAATCATTCTTAATGACGGAAGACGTTAGGACAAAACTGCATGATTATGACACTGTCAAGCGACTCCTTTTGCAACATGCAGGATTTAATGGGGAGAAGTACAGGGAAGCGTGGAATCGTCTAGCACCGGAGAGTAATAATTTTAGATTATTTCACTCAAAATTGGTTAGAAGTTTAGACAATTGGGTGGCCAGTACAAAAACAGAGAGAACATTTGAGGGGTTGAGGGATTTATTATGTAGAAACAAGTTATTATTGAACATGAATGAAGAGGCTGTTAAATGCATCCTAATGAATAATGCCCCCAAATGTGAGGACGTACTGACACAAATTGACCATATAAAGTCGGCAGGACAAGGACAATTAAGTCGGAAAGTCAATACACAGTCACTGGTAGGGGGTGTGGCGGAATATAGGGGTGAATATGGAGGCAAGTCTAGAAGTCGCTCGACGGAGGGCCGAGTAATGGGTACATGCTTTAACTGTGGTCAGAGGGGTCACATAATGGCCAACTGTCGGCAGAAATGGGCCAATAATAGGATGCCTGCAAATGCGAAGGGAAATCAGTATAAAAGCTCAGACCAGAAATATAACTATGGAAATAAGTATCCATGGTACAGCCAGGATAGGTGACTAAGCAAAGATTGCAAACAGGGCCGTACTATACAGTGGCAGGGGTATAAACCTAGAAAAGGGTGGCAGTTTCGCAATACACAATGGGGGGGAAGTATGAGCGATATTTTTAGAAAGTCCACGGGTAGGTTAAATGTCGAAAAATGCTTGTTGTTAGGGAAGGAAGCTTCTCTTCTTAGAGACACCGGCTGTACAATCGTAGGGTGCAGAAAGAGTCTAATACCAAAAAAATACATGACTGATCAGACCTTTACAGTTAAACTTATCGATGGGACAATAAAAACGTTTGAAACTGCTATAGTAGACATTAAAACCCCTTATCTCTGCGGTAGATTTTTGTCCGCCCTTTTTGAAGATCCGGTAACAGATGTGATTTTAGGAAATGTTAGATCAGACGAGGACCCACCATTCCATCACGGTAACGTAGTTACCAGGGCCCAGAATAAACGAGATAAAGGGGGGGGACCACAAATGAAAACTGTGATTAGTACAATTCCAAAAATATTTGAACACATCAATTTAGCTGAGGAGCAGGCAAAGGATGGTGGATTAAATAAACTATGGCAAAAAGCTAAAAGTCAGAGGGTGGAAAACACCAAACAAGGAATAATAACGTTTGAAATAAACAATAATATACTATACAGGATATTTATTTCTAAAATAGATAACAGTGTTGAAAAAAAATTGGTGATTCCGAAACCATACCGACGATTAGTCTTAGAAACGGCTCATACAACAGCATTAGCCGGACACATGTCAGTCAGAAGAACCAAATACAGAATTTGTTCTCAGTATTTCTGGCCACGTATGAGCATAGATATCAAGAAATTCATTAAGTCTTGCCCTATTTGCCAAAAAGCACGTCCACCGGGGAGCATAAAACCCATAGAGTTAGGTCAAATGGAAGTGATCGGAACACCATTTCAGAAGGTTGCTATTGATATCGTAGGGCCAGTACAATTAAGTGATAATAAGAATAGATATATCCTTACGTTGGTAGATATGGCTACTCGTTGGCCTGAAGCTATTGCGCTAAAAAATATAACAACACAAGACGTTTATGAGGCCCTATTAACAATATTCTCTAGAATGGGATTCCCGGAAGAGATCTTGTCAGATAACGGGCCCCAGTTCTCCTCCGATATGTACAAACAGGTGTGTGAATTGTTTAACATAAAATCCAGTCACTCTTCTATTTACCACCCACAGTCTAACGGGATGGTGGAAAGATTAAATGGCACCCTAAAAAGCATGTTAAGAAAAGTGGCAGATGAGGAACCCAACAATTGGGATAGATTTTTGCCGGCAATTTTGTTTGCATATCGGGAAGTTCCGAACGAGACAACGGCAATGTCTCCTTATGAACTCCTCTTCGGGCGAAAAGTGAGAGGACCAATGTCAATTTTAAGGAAAATACTGACAAATGAAAATACGACAGAGGAAGGTAAAACAACATATGAATATATAATAGACCTCAAAAACAGAATAAAATCAGGGTTATATAAAACAGAGGCAATCACGAAAGGAAAGGCAAATAAATATAAACAATATTATGATCAAAGAGCTAGAGAGAAAGATATACAAGTTGGTGACAAAGTGCTCGTGTTGAAACCTAAAAAAGGAAATAAACTCGCTCTGTATTCAGAAGGTCCATTCACCGTCACGAGAAAATTATCGAAATTTAATGTAGAGATTGCGAAGGGACATAAGCGTATAGTTTATCACCTCAACAGATTAACAAAATTTGTCGAAAATAACATGGATAACACAGATGCGAACTTATCGGCAGCAGAGAAAAATGAAAAGACAATTAATGGTGCCAGTGCCACAGTGATAGCCGAAGAAGAAGAGGAAGATGTAAATAGTGAAGACATTAAGCAAATTCCGTTAATCAACGTCAAGGTTAATTCAGGCATTGACATTAATAAGGAACTAATGGACAAACAGAAAAGACAAGTTGCCGATATGGTGCAAGAGTACAAAGAAATCATTTCAGATATCCCAGGGAAAACATCGGCGGGTACGCACAAAATAGAATTATTAGAATCTAAGCCCATTAACGTAAAACCTTATGCAATACCTATACATATGATTCAAAGTCTAAAAGAAGAGATTAGTATGATGTTAGAACCAGGTATAATCGAGGAATCACAGTCACCATATTGCTCTCCCTTAGTTTTAATTAAGAAAAAAGATGGATCGATTCGGACTTGCGTGGATTATAGAAAATTGAACGCAATTACAAAAAAAGTAGCAGAAGTTATACCTAACCAGGATAAACTTCTAGAACACATGAATAAAGCCAAATACTTTACGAAACTAGACTTAACAAAGGGATATTGGCAAATACCGCTTGAGGAGAAAAGCAAAGAATACACAGCTTTTCAAGGCCCAGACGGGGCATATCAATATAACTTTATGCCATTCGGATTGGCAACCGCACCGGCAACGTTCAATAAAACTGTTAAGAAATTATTCAAAGGAGTAAAAGAGGTAGTTACTTATTTTGACGATATCTGTGTATACACAGACGACTGGGAGTCACATATACGAGTTACTCGAGAGGTTTTAGAGATTTTGAAAAAGGCAGGGTTCACCATTAAACCATCTAAGTTAGAAATAGGTAAAGAATCAATCGAATTTCTGAGACATAGAATTGGAGCAGGCATCTTAAAACCAGACATGAACAATATAAACAAAGTGTTGGAAATAGAACGACCCAAAAATAAGAGACAAGTAAGGGGACTAGTTGGCCTAATAGCGTATTACAATAAATTTATACCTAATTTTTCAACGATAACAGCCCCATTGACGGACCTTACAAAGAAAGGTAAACCTAATAATATATGCTGGACTAAGGAATGCCAACAAGCATTGGATACAATCCAAAACTATTTAACAAATAACCCCATTTTGGTTCTGCCCGACATTAAGGAACCCTTTATAGTTCGTACAGATGCGTCAACGAAGGGATTGGGGGCATGTTTGATGCAGAAGAGAGACAATATGCTCCACCCGGTTAAATATATTAGTCGTAAACTGGTTGACAGGGAAACTAGATACTCAACAATAGAGAGGGAATGCTTGGCAATAATATGGGGAATTCAGAAATTATCCTACTATTTAATGGGGGCAAGATTTACGCTCCAGTGTGACCACCAAGCGTTAAAATATTTGAACACGACTAAATTTGAAAATTCAAGAGTTTCCAGGTGGTCTTTGATGTTACAGGAATACGATTTCAACGTGGAATACATTAAAGGTGAAGATAACATTATTGCAGATTTTTTATCTCGGCAATAAGCAGATATGGCAGCTGATTGGTTAGATATTTACATCAAAATTCGGCCGAGTCACGAAGGTCGAAAAACAAGTAGAGTTGCTTGTTCATGGGGACTAAATTGGGTAGAAATTGAGGTCTGAGTCACCTCGGGCCAGTATTATTATTATATGAACATGATTGTAAGGTTTCATAGCGATTATGTACTTATGTTAGTTAGTACTTACGGATGGTTGTAAATAAATATGAGATGGTTGTACTTTCGTGCTGATGTTTTTTATTATAATTTTTGGCTCCGGGTGACCTCGGGCAAAAATTCATTATAAGGAGATGTAATTATTTATATATATATATATATATTTATGAAATTATGAGATATGATGATAATGATTTTGTTCATGATTATGAGTATTATGATGAATTATGTTGATTATGACTACTATATGCACATGATTGTTATATAATTGATTGTAATGGGTTAAATACAATCAGGCTGAAATGTCTATAGTTTGGATAAGTAGTTATCCCTATAACATTATCTCATGCTGGAGCTAATCCTGGAATAAATATCTTAAGGCATTTATATGAGGAACCAGTAGAGTCAGTTGTAAATAGATAACAATCTAGCGTAAAAATGGTCAATTGTTGGATACTAATTATGTGAGGTGTTATGACCAGTAGTAGGTCGAAGGTTGGTTCTTTGAGAATTAAGATAATGATAACGTACGAGTGCGGGTTAGTGAAGTCGTATAAAGGTACGACCAAGTGGATTTATGCTCTGTGTTGTATATACTAGTGTTTTTTTTTCATGCAATGTTGTGTATAAAATTATTTTGAAAGATATTATTTCATTATGTATTATATTATTGTAATTGTAATGTGCAGTGATTCCATGCCCTGACTTTGTTGTATTGTGAGATTCTACCCGTAAGTAGAATCTAACGGAAGAGGGGGGATATGTCAGGGTATGAGAATCACTGCGAATGATTGTGGTGAGATTGTTGTGAGCCAGTGTTGGAGTCGGGTCAAGGCGTTGTTGACGGGTATGAACTCCTATCACGGGAATAATGTCTAGTGATGTCTGAGTGAACTTCTGGTCACACGGGATATGTCAGGGACATGACCAGAGGACACGCCAGGGTCAGTTGAGACCAGTTGGGGGGGTATATAAGAGAGTAGTCGAGACGAGTGCGGGGTGTTAAGTATTTTGGCTCTATTGTCTAGGGTAATATTCATTAATGGCTCTAGCCCCCAGTGTTAAGTATTAATACTTATCTTGAACTGCAATACTTAAACACATATAAATAACACGTAACACCTCTGTGTACAACAGAGAGAAATATTTATTTACATAGATAAAACATATATATACAAAATGAATAGGGTATAAAACATGTAGAATGTACACAATAATAATTCAGGTACAAAATATCTAAAATGGAGGTACGTTCACAATTGGATAATACATCCCTTGATTCGGCTCAGCTCAGCTATATATCCGCCGACCTCACACACTGTCTCAGGTAACGGGATCAGTCAGTGTTCCGCCTCACTGGTCAGCGATGCTTAACCCACACATCGTCTGATAGGCCGATCAACACCACGCCCCTCAGTTACTCAATGACTGACAGCTGGCTCCAATGTTACTACAGTATCTTCTCGTCCGGCTTGGGGTCGTCTTCCCACTTTTGCCTAGCACGTCTGGTACTCAGCTCTAGGTTAGCTTGCCTAACCGCTATTCTCCGCTATGACCTACTATACTAGCTGGGAACAAACTTCTCAGCTAGGCTCCTCTAATCAAACAGTCACACCTCAGAACTCAATCTTATGGTGGTCTGTGACTTTGATCTTCTGAGAGAGAGAGGACGCCTTAGAGTTTTGCTGGGGTATATATTGGGCTGCTCACCGCGTGGGTGGTGACCCGCTGTCCTAGATTCCTAACCGTTACTATTGGCTATTCAACTGGGTGGCATGGGTCAGCGTGCAACTCTTAATTTGATTGGTCAGCCCTCACGTACCAATTCCTTTGCACGTGCTCGCATGCATACATTCAGGCGTCATCAGGCACCTGACACGTGATCACATGTGACTTAAGTAGTTGTAGCGTCCTAATAAATTTCCCATGACCCATCAGATTATTCCAAAATCTTTGTCCACTCAAGGTCAGCGTCTGAACCCCTATCCCCCAATGGTTCTAAACTGAATGAGATTCTCAAACCATTATTAAGGTACTTAACACTCCCCCCCTCTTACTCTTTGACAATACTTGTATTGTCACATATAACATTACAAGTTGAATAATAAAAAGTCTTATTTCAAATGTTACATAGTAGTTCTAATTATATGGTCATGAAAACATCATGCAAGTTCAAAAAGATTATACATCCTAACAAAACCAATTCAATGTCACACAAGACAATATCAAACATCTAAAATTCATAAAATGCCAATGCAACACATCATGTGTATCAAATACATATAGGCAATTATTATAACATTACTAACTCTCTAAATCATCAAGTCTTAACTAGTAGTTATAAAATTGTTAACATTATACTATTTATCTGCAATGAAAAAATATAACAAATCATTTTGATATCCAAACTTTCATTTTCAAGGTTAGAAAACAATAAACCATTTTAAAGCATCATATACTTATAAATATCATCAAATTCAAAGTATGCATCATAAAATGTAACTAAAATACAAATGAGTAAACATAATTAAAATCATCAAGCATGATAAACAATATGTTTATATTAACTCACAAACGTTCAGTCACAATTTCAGTAAAGCAAAAATTCTGAAACACAAGCAAAGTTTCAAAGAATTAGCACAATAAACATTTTCAAAGTTTTCATAACTAAATCCGTGTTCCCAAATATTCATAAATGACAACTCATTTTAAAAGTATCAATAACACATTGTAGTGCTAACAATCAAATAAAACTAAACAATCCTGAAAAATACATCTTTTTTGAAAATATTCATCCAAATTATCAAGGCAAAAATATTTCTGAAAAATAACAAAGTTTTCAAAGTATAACAAATACATAAGTTTCAAAGTGCACACAAATCATTTATCAAATATCAATGTGCTTATTAAACAACAAGATTCCACAAATAACGAGAGTTCAAAGTATTCAAAAAAATAGATGAGTATAATACTCCAATCATATTTCTAAACCTCATAAAAATCATAAGTCCATATTGTCCATAAACAAATCATAAATGCTAAGTTAATATTTTCAGCACTGAAAACAAAATCAAATCTTTAAAGTTACAAACAAAATCATAAATGCAAAGTCCAAATGTTCAAAAAAATCATAAACAAAATTATATTTTTTAAAGCTCAAAACAAAATCATATTCTAGATCAGTCCATAGTCTTATCAAGTTTATCAACAGTCCAGTTCAGTAATGTCGTACCGTCAGACACTTACAAGTTCAAGAGTTTTCTCCCCTGCTCTTAGACAAAATGTGCCTATCCCCGTTCGAGGCATATCTATACTTGGAGAAAAAATTTTATGAACTTTATAATGCGAAATCGTTTCTAGAAGAAAAGTTTTCCATGTCAGCATACTCTTACAATTAACAGGCCACCCATATCTAACAGTTGGCTTACCTGTTAGCCTATGGTCCATCGTGGCTACTGTACGTCTGACTTGCAACTTCATAAGTACTGCGGGCGGCACAAAATTGTAACTCAAATTGAACTTACGCACCCTCTCACATTTAATATTCACATCTCTTAACTGCTGGATCTGTCTTCTCCTACTAGTCATACCAACATCAGTTTTAGTATGTTTTAGACTAATACAATTATCAAGAAAGTCAACATTCTCGTGGCTTTCTGGTATAAACTCATTTCTTACCATTTCATCAATGCCTAAGCATATATCCTCTACCACAAGACACTCTTGTTTTGATATACTAAATTCTTTTCCCACATTTGACCAACTTGACTCATCAATGGTCATATCTGATTTGTATATATCCATCACGTGATCCTCACATGTGATGACCTTCGGCGAAGCGTCACTCACTGTGGTCACTTCCCTTTCTTTTGTCTCCTTTACGTTAACCGTAACGGTCGCTCCCGTTAACTGTTGCGCGCTTTGTTTGCCCTTCTCACAAAGACGCCAATTCGCTCCATCGGTCACGGTTACTTCACCTTGACCCCCCTCCGTCATGCTCATATTCACGCTGGCCGTGGCTTGCCTGAGCCGTTTTTCTTTGATGTCCACCGCTTCTGCCCTACCGTGATCTCCCCTCGCTGCGGGTAGCTTTGAGTTGGTGTTGTCTGTCTTTGTTTGTGTAACAACGTCTAACGCCTTTGTCTTAAGTAAAGCCGTGACCTTTTCACTTGCCAGTTCAGTAGCGTGCCTCTCTTTCTTAAAGACATTTGACCCAGTTTGGTCATCGTTATTGGCCAAGGTCAACATTTCTTCCTTAGTTTCATTGTTAACTGTTAACAGGTTCTTCTTGTCTTTGTTTACTAACCATTTGGTAGTAACGTCCTCTGAAATCTTAGCTAATTCGAATTCGAGTTTACGCTCTTTTTCATCTATTTCTAGCTTTATTGACTTTAGTGTCATAAGAATATTTTGTTCTTTTTGTTCACCTAACCTAGTTTGTTCTTCACTATATATTTCTTCCTTCTGTATTTCTTCTTTTAGCAGCAAAATTTCTTCCAATGACAATTTTTCTTCTCTTATTTTCCTTCGAAACGTATCCATTCTAGTCATTAGTTTTTTATGAATCTCTGTAAATACTGTACGTTTTTCATCCAACAACGTATTTCTTTTTTCTATTAATATTGACATTTCTTTCTCAAAGTGTTGTCTTACTGATTCTTCCTGAATAAAAATTTCTATTTCTATTTCCTTGAAACCCATTTCTGTGGCTTCATATTTAAAATCTTCTACAGATTTACCCAAATGCAACATTGAAAGTGTCGGAAGAAAAGACATTTCTAAAAGTGCTTCAAAAGGCTTTGAACACAGAAAATGAAGTAACAGCACCTTACAAAACAAGACTTAACAAAAAATGCTAATCTATACTAACCTATATATTACTAGTAAGTCGAGAAAAAATGTAATAGGAGTCCCCAACGAAATTACTTTATCGTTCTTACGGGCATACGAACTCAGATTACATAACTCTTGCATATTCTAAACATAAAAATATAACACATAGTACTATTCTAAGAACTAAACAAATACAAGTGGCTCTGTTAAATTGTAAACAGTACGGACAATAACAAACTTTCCTTACCTTCCCCTTAGAATTGTTTCCCCTGTTTGCCTAACGCTCGTGGCCCTGGGCGAGGTTGAACTCTTGAACCTGCTTGGTCCTGGTCCGTCTGCTGTTGGTCGTGTTACGTAATATTGACACCTCTAGTCTCTAGCCTCACTCACAGCAGTGTTTTCAGTGTTTGTTCTGGATTTTAAAATGTGAACATGAATTAATAAAAATATTTCAAAGCATTCAAACTTATCCTGTAATAAAATAAATTATAATGCTACAATTCAACTAATAACAATAGTTCAGCTAATAGTCCCAAGGTCCAAAAGCCCTAACAAATTTAACTTAGGACGAGCTCCCACTGTTAAGTATTTTGGCTCTATTGTCTAGGGTAATATTCATTAATGGCTCTAGCCCCCAGTGTTAAGTATTAATACTTATCTTGAACTGCAATACTTAACACATATAAATAACACGTAACACCTCTGTGTACAACAGAGAGAAATATTTATTTACATAGATAAAACATATATATACAAAATGAATAGGGTATAAAACATGTAGAATGTACACAATAATAATTCAGGTACAAAATATCTAAAATGGAGGTACGTTCACAATTGGATAATACATCCCTTGATTCGGCTCAGCTCAGCTATATATCCGCCGACCTCACACACTGTCTCAGGTAACGGGATCAGTCAGTGTTCCGCCTCACTGGTCAGCGATGCTTAACCCACACATCGTCTGATAGGCCGATCAACACCACGCCCCTCAGTTACTCAATGACTGACAGCTGGCTCCAATGTTACTACAGTATCTTCTCGTCCGGCTCGGGGTCGTCTTCCCACTTTTGCCTAGCACGTCTGGTACTCAGCTCTAGGTTAGCTTGCCTAACCGCTATTCTCCGCTATGACCTACTATACTAGCTGGGAACAAACTTCTCAGCTAGGCTCCTCTAATCAAACAGTCACACCTCAGAACTCAATCTTATGGTGGTCTGTGACTTTGATCTTCTGAGAGAGAGAGGACGCCTTAGAGTTTTGCTGGGGTATATATTGGGCTGCTCACCGCGTGGGTGGTGACCCGCTGTCCTAGATTCCTAACCGTTACTATTGGCTATTCAACTGGGTGGCATGGGTCAGCGTGCAACTCTTAATTTGATTGGTCAGCCCTCACGTACCAATTCCTTTGCACGTGCTCGCATGCATACATTCAGGCGTCATCAGGCACCTGACACGTGATCACATGTGACTTAAGTAGTTGTAGCGTCCTAATAAATTTCCCATGACCCATCAGATTATTCCAAAATCTTTGTCCACTCAAGGTCAGCGTCTGAACCCCTATCCCCCAATGGTTCTAAACTGAATGAGATTCTCAAACCATTATTAAGGTACTTAACACGGGGTGTTGCAGAGAGTTGTGTACTTCGCACAGTGTTGTGCGGTCAGACCGGTCAGGATAGACCGGGGAGCTGCAGGGTTGCAGTAAAACAGAGTTGAGTTTAACGTCGCCCAGAAGCGGTCGGGTCGGACCGAGGGCATGCTTGAGCATACAGCCGTTATATATAGATGTATTTTATGTCAAGGCAAGACAGCCAGTTGTACAGTTGTTTATAGTAGAATAAACATTGCATCGTTACACAGACTTGTGTCATCTCTTGTGTATGTTGTGTGTAGCGGAGAGCAAGGCACAATCCACCTAAACATAGAGACTTAACACAGATAAAGATTGCAACGTTTTTATAAAAATGAATTGATAAAATTGGAACCTAACTAGGGTGTGTCTTTCCACCAGAAATGTGTCAACTGTTAAAAGTAACAAAGAAAATAAACAAATAAATTCAAAATATTTCATTAATAGAAAAGCTCTAATCCAAACTAAAGATGCAAAATAATTTGGAGGAATAATAAATGAGAAACTATCATGGAATACCGATGTTAGTGAAGTTATTACAAAATCAAACAAAACCTTAGGCTTTATAAAAGAAACTTTTACAGATGTAATAAGAATATAAACTAAAATGCTACGTTAAATTATTTTTGGTGATAGCTGTACTCGAATATCCATCTACTGTATAGGACAAATAAACCAAAGAAAAAATTTATAGACTAGAACAAATTCAACAAAGAGCTGCAAGACTCATTACTGGATGATATTCAAAACTGACAAGAATAACACCATTAGTTAAATCATTAAACCTTGAAACACTAGAGGAAAGAAGAACCAAGAGTAAAGTAGTAATAATACATAAATGAATTAATTCTAATTTAGAAATACAACACAAAACTAACTTAATAGAACCCTTAGATAGACATAAGGATAAAAAAAACGTTAATATTCCGTATGCAAAAATAAACACATACAAATTCTCATTTTTTCCGTCCAGAATTCAGACTTTAAATCGGTTGCGTGAAGAAACCAGGAAAACCAACACTTAATCAACATTTAAACTCAAATAAGAATACAGGAATAGACACAAACCAGATAAGCGTAGGACGCAATAATCTTCTGTATAGAAGGAGCGTCTGTAATAGATAAGATAAGATCAAATAATCCTTAAAATCTACTCTGAAAAGTAAAACAATTAATGAAACAGTAACTTCTTTTAAGCATAAGTTTATGTAAAATATATATACCGGGTGATAAAAAAGTATAATCACTGATGAGAATATTGTACTGATAGCTTCGTGGATTTAGAAAAATCCCGTTCTCTTGAATTATGCTTACTACTTTTGTTATATATTGTTTGTTGAATCAGTTTTGAGGTTCATGATGTTTTCATCACGACCTTTGTATGTATTATTATTAATCTTCATTGAATTTTTTTTTAAATTCCTTGATATTTTCTTATTAAATGGTTTATTGTCCAATATTTATATTGTAACATTCGAACTGAATTTCAAATATATATATATAAATGTATAGTATATATTATATATATATATATATATATATATATATACTAGTGTATTACCCGTCAAAAATAACGGTCGTTTTCAAAATGGATATATTTCAGTTTTTGTAATTGTCCCTTTAGCCTGAAAGCCGCATAGTAAATAATCAGAAAATGTAGAGACCAAGAGAGAAAAATTAAATCTCTTCTCCATATTGAACAATTTTATGAGGACGTTTGAAAATAGTGGGGTTTTTGGTTGTTGTTTTTTTGCAATATATTTTTCAAGGTTATTTTTTTAGCGGTGGGCTTTCTAAAATCTAGCGTTACGAACGGACATAGCAGAGTATATATTTTGATTATATATACGAATATATGAGTTATGAGGAAAACCTCCAAGCTTTTGCTTCGCGTTATATAAGGTTGCATGAATAATAATGATATAATCATGATAATAGTAAATGCATAGTGAATTACACACAGCATAAAGTGATACTGCGGCAAAGAAGTTTGGAATTCGACGTATTAACAAATATTGCTGAGGAGTAAGCCAGACGTTAACTTGCGGCATTGAATAGTGCGCACCGATTATGAGTGCACCAATAATATAACACAGTGCGTTAAAAATAATGTATGTGACTTAGGGGTCTACCGATATATCGGCTGGCCGATATATCGGCACCGATATCTGGATATCGGCAATATCGGTATCGGTAGCATGTAAAGGTCCCGATATTGACGTCACCGATATTTCATAATAAGTGACATTTTGACCCAAAAAAAAATATTTAAAAATCGGAAACGAAAAAGCTATCATTTAGATTTACAATATCTCGACAAATTAATATATCGACCCCGATACCGGTATTGAAATAGTCAAAAGAGTTCTAGTATTAATATGTGCAGCCACGATACTGTGTGCCATGTGCTGTGATATTGTTTAGGTATCGGCCGATTTTCGTATACTCAGAAATACTGTGTAAATAGTGCCAATGCCAAGTATACCGTAATTGCTATAATAAAATGTATAACATGTAAACATTATGTTCACGTAATTGCTCTAATACTAACAGCAAAGATGCACGCAGAATCGCAGATGTCTAAAACATTTCGTTTCGTATGGAATAACAAAATGTAACGTGTGCAGACTTGCTGTCATTGGCAACCATTCAACCTCATTTTCACTTATTACTATTAATTTGTTCTCATTGTTTCATTCATAAAAGGTGGCCGTGTGCAAAAGCCATTAAACTATTGGTTAGAATTAATAATTATGAGTCAAGTTTGAAGTTTCAAAAGGACTTCCTAATTTTGCTTGTACAATTTAATAAAGGATTGTTCGTTTTGTTATGAGTCCTATGTAGGTCATGATCTGGAACTTGTAAACACATCGGCGTATCGGAAACTTTGTTTCGGGGAGCAAAAAAATCGGTAATATCGGCAAAACTGGAAATCGGTAGACCCCTTAATTATAAAATATAAATAATTACGAGTGATAAATTTAAGAATGCCGTCATCAAATAGGCCTATGACCGCTGTTATTTTTGTCCTAACAAATACTCATATCGGCACTCATATCGGAAAAAAATATCGGCAAAAATGAACATCGGTAGACCCCTAATATTTTAAATAATTACGAGTGATAAATTTAAGAATGACGCCATCAAATATGGCCGCTGTTATTTTTGTCCTAACAAATACTCATATCGGCACTCATATTAGTCATATCGGGAAAAAATATCGGTAATATCGGCGAAAATGCATGTCGGTAGTCCCCTAATATAAAAGATAAATAATTAGGAGTGATAAATTTAAGAATGACGTCATCAAATATTACCGCTGGTTTTTGTCCGAACAAATACTCATATCGGTACTCATATCGGCAAAAAAAATATCGGTAATATCGGTATCGGCAATATCGGCAAAAAAGGCATATCGGTAGACCCCTAATGACTAATGTGACTGTAATGTTATCCACATCACGCATATCTGTGATTTGAAGCCGTTTAAAATCATCGATGATTATGACTTGTCAGTTTATTCGCTCTTTTGTCCATACACTATTACCACAACATTATCAAAACATGTAAAAATAAACTGTAATTTTTACACATGTTAATAACTATTTATTTTGCATGAAACGTAGTAACCAAAGTTTGTCACAGGATAACAGAAAAGATGAACTTATCAACTGTTAATCATATTTACAATTTAATCTCCACGTGTTAGTAATTCACATAAAAGTTTTTATTGTTGTCAAGTCAGCACCTTTTCAAGATCTATTATGACTTGTCAGTTTATGCGCCCATTGGTCCATACATTATTACCTTAAAATTATTAAAAACATGTAAATAAAAAATTGTAAATATTTACAAATATGAATATCAACGAACTATTTATTTTGCATGAAACTTTTGAAGTAAAGTTAAGCACTGGATAAAATAAAATATTAAAGTATCAACTTTTATATACACATTTTTGGAATTCTAATAAACGTTTTCATTATTGTCAAGTCAACACCCCTTCCAGTTCTATATTAAAAGCAAATATTTTTTATTCAAAATTAGTCTAAGACGCATTAAAATATTACATGTAAATAACAATTAAAAAAAACTATTGTGGGGAGGAGTCCGATTTTTAAATATGTTATTTTTTTAAACATACAAATATGCAATCTCAAAGTGTATAAAAGAAAAACAAACGCTAAACTGAAGCATAAGTTGACCAATTTCATTTGCAATAATAAATAATGGCTTTGTAGTTCAAAACGCAACGAAACTTGACAACCGAATGACAACCAATTGTAAATTTTATAAACTGAAAAACGAATGTTATACATTGATATAGAAAATTAAATTTTTAATTACGTACGTATTATTGACATGGACACATACACAAAAACGGACAAAAATAATAATAATATTAATCACATCAAATAAAACATTGCTCTTTTTACTTCGTTCCCGTCACACATTACTAAAAGCTCAAATAATGACGGCACGTCACAATATTTTATGGTGAGCATCACATTTTGCTATAATCTCGAAAACAACATTTTTATTTTTTTTTATCGGGAGTTACCTAGCATAGCGCCAGGACAGACTGACTGACACTACTTGCGTGACAATTGCAAATTATAATATATATATATATATATATATATATATATATATATATATATATATATATATATATATATATTATCTGTCATGAATATATAGTAGAAAGGGGAAAACGAAAGAAACAATCCAGAAATCAAGCTCAATTTTTTTATATTTTTTAAATGTAAAAGGAATGATTTTCAAAATTTCTTAAGTCCTTTAAAATGTATTAGACGTACTATTGTGTATATTTTTTTTATACATTATTTTTAAATTATATATTGTGCACTTTATATATCGAGGTGTTATACAGAGAAACTGAAATACACACTGTAAAAATGTTCACTTACACATGTTACGAAATAACATTTATGACACTTAATTTTAAATAACTCATCAAAAGAATATAAATATAATCGTCCGACTAATACATACATGAAATGGTATTTCAAAATATTTTTTTTTAAATCTATAACTTACTTTGGTGGTAGGAGCCCTTATCCATAGCATGTTATTTCTTATGAAATACTCGATTATTTCAAGAAAAAAAGCAAGGATACAGGTTTATTTATAATTTATACAGTAAGAGATCAAATAACTATGGGTAAACTATTTATTACGCCAGTACATCTGTCCCTTAATTTGACCGTCCATTGTATCCAAATTTATCCTCTGCCAACTTCTTCAGCGTGACTTTATCAGGTTTACCAGTGACAGTTTCTGGAAACTCGTCTTTGAAGAGCTTTATTGCCGAGGGAAAAAATCAGATTGAGGTCGTCTCATTAAAAGAATAAATACACAGCTAAAATCAGATTACGTATCATTTTAGTGCAGTAAGTAAGTTTTGAAAATTTGGTATTACGCCAAAAGCGTAAAGTCATTTTTTTAATTTTAAAACTTAATTATCTGAAAATTTACTTCATTTTCAATAAATGGAAACTACAAACTTATTTTAATTTTATTTGTTTAAATCCCCCATATTAACCTCACTGTCGTGTACGCCGTGATTGCTCTATGTCTTGGTCGGGCGCGCGGAATAATAAAAGTAAAAAATGACCCACTTCTCTTGATTCTAACGACCTGAAATTTCGCACATAGACTTGTGTCACCTAAAAATGCATTGCATTAAAATGTACCGATGAAATGTACCGTAATTAAATTAATTCATTTTTAGTTTATCTCTATGAATCTATATGTAGCCGTCTGCTATTATTGACATCCACGTGTCACTGGAGTTCACTCCAGCCATCGATGACCACATCCCCATGTTTTACAGCAAATGGGAGTTCAGTCACGTTCAGTCTGTAAATGATTGTCGCGAGTTGCCTATTATATTGAACATAATCAATACTTTTAGTTTTGTCTCATATATAAGGGATTTAAAGTCAAAAACTTTGTTTAATTATTGATTTTTTGGTAACCCAAAATTCTAATTATATTTACTCCTGTAAAAGTTTATTTTCAAATAAGAATAATAGAAATGTTCAATTTTGGAATTACAATTTTCAAAAATGTATGTGTAAACAGACACTTACTAGATAAAATCCTGGCACTGGTATCATGGCACTAGACACTTTGGGGGAAAAAGTACTTCGACAATAATTTTCAATTTCCTCCTTGTTGAGTTCACTTCCGGATACAAGTTTAAGACATGCGCAGATGTTCTGATAAATTACTGGATCTGAAACCTAGAAATTTGGAGTGGATAACAGTCATTATTCAAGATTTTAGAGTTAGAGATATTAATATATCTTCCGTACTAACTTTGTTGAGACATTTTTTGCTTCTCTAAACTTAAATTCTTTGAAATAAAATAGTACACTATATAAACAAATTGACATAAAAATAAATATGAGTGTGTGTGTGTACGTGTGTGATATATAATATTAAATATTCTGTTTTAATTATATATAGGTTTCATCATACTAAACTATTATGTATTTTAAGAAAGGGGATAAATCAGACCCTGGTAATTACAGGCCTGTATCACTTAGTAGTATCACCTGTAAATTACTAGAACACATAATTTATAGTAGAATAGTTAACCACCTTGGCAAATATAATGCCCTATGCCCACATCAACACGGCTTTAGGAAAAAACAGATCATGTGAAACACAATTAATAGGTTTAATAGATGAACTATCAAAAGGCTTAGACAAAAATGATCAAATAGATACAATATTACTAGACTTCTCAAAAGCATTTGACAAAGTTCACCACCTCAGTTTACTTAAAAAACTTAACTACTTTGGAATCTCAGGTTCCTTACATCACTGGATCCAAGACTTCCTTTTGGGCAGGGAGCAAACTGTAATAATTAAAGGATCTCAATCTGCACCAATAAAGGAACTGTGCTAGGTCCCTTACTCTTTTTAATCTATATAAATGATTTACCCAACAACATCTCAACAGGTACAAAAGTTAGGTTATTTGCTGATGATTGTATAATCTATAGAACAATTAAATCAGAACAAGACAGCAAAATTTTACAAAAAGACTTAGATGAATTGATAAAATGGGAAACTAACTGGAGTATGTCTTTCCACCCAGAAAAGTGTCAACTGTTAAGAGTAACAAAGAAAAAGAAACAAATAAATTCAAAATATTACATTCATGGAAAAGAACTGACCCAAACTAAAGATGCAAAATACTTAGGAGTCTTAATAAATGAGAAACTATCATGGAATCCCCATGTCAATGAAGTTATTAAAAAATCAAACAAAACCTTAGGCTTTATAAAAAGGAACTTTAACAAATGTAATAGAGATATAAAACTAAAATGCTACCTCACTTTGGTGAGACCTGTACTAGAATATGCATCTTCTGTATGGGACCCATCCACCAAAGAAAACTTGATAAACTAGAACAAATTCAAAAAAGAGCTGCCAGATTCATTACTGGAGAATATTCGAAACTGACAAGAATAACACCATTAGTTAAATCATTAAACCTTGAAACACTAGAGGATAGAAGAACCAAGAGCAAAGTAGTAATCATACATAAAGCAATTAATTCTAATTTAGAAATACAACACAAAGATAACTTAATACAACCCTCAGATAGACATAAGGATAAAAACACCTTTCTTATTCCGTATGCAAGAACAAACACATACAAGTTTTCCTTCTTCCCGTCCGGAATTCGGGCGTGGAATGGGTTGCCTGAAGAATCCAGGAAAACCAACACTTTATCAACATTTAAATCTCTAATAAAAATGCAGGACTAAACACAAACCATAGATAAGCGTAGGACGCAATAATCTTCTGTAAAGAAGGAGCGTCTGTAAACAGATAAGATAAGGTATTTAAATGTATATATGGTTATAATATTATACTATTATGTTTTAATTTTCTATATTATTTACGACATAATTTTAACATGAGTTTAGCTTTTCATATACAATATTCTAAAATATATATGTAAAAGGTTCCCTTAACCTTTGCGGCTGCGGGGCCGCACAGATATGTAACCCATGCCACACAGCAGTTTAGGGTTACCATGTAGTAAAGTTTGTAAAATATTGACAAAAATGGATGCTTTTCAACTTTGCACACGAACCAACGAACTCTTGAGGAAACATTAGTTATATAATAGTATACTACTAGAGATAACCCGTCAAAAATGGAATCTTTTTTTGTTCAAACAGCACTATAAAACAAAATCGATCGCAGCGCCTAACAACACTTACATCCATACAGACAACGGGAATCAATATACATAATTTACATAAGTAACTTATCCTTGTTTGATAAATACGAAATATTAAACTTTCTGAAATATACACAAAGTATTTGATAATAATTATAAATCCTCAAATCCTATTTTTACATCGTTCCCTTTTCAAAAATTAAAATATAAGCTAAAACAATGACGTCATATATTTTTTTTACAGCGCGTCTTTAATTTATAATTATTTTGCACACCTTTTTGCACGCCTTCCGATGCACGCTTTGTATTAAAATATAAGCTCAAACTTTTATAATAAAGGCGAAAAGGAATTAAATGGGTAAGCCAAAAAAAAACCCATCAAGAGAATAAAACAAAATCGATCGCAGCGCCACCTAACATCATGACAACAAAAACGATCGCAGCGCCACCTAACTATAATTACATCGATACATACAGACAACGGGAATTATGTACTGTATATTGATTCCACGTTCATTTTTAAATATGTTTCATTGACTTCGTTGGTAATTTCCATTCTTCGAAAAATATTACTCCAACAATCAATAGGAGTGCTGTTAATTTGTTTGACAATAAAATTAACTTGAAAGAAAACAAAATATCAACAAAAATTATTTACAAGTCTACAGACAGCCATAGTTTCCTTATGTATGCATCGTCCCATCCTCAATCTTTTAAGAACTCTATCCCCTTTTCGCAACTATTGAGACTTAAAAGACTCTGTAGTGATGAGGCTTATTTTTGGAGAAGACTAATGAAATGCTGGATTTTTTTTCGAAGGAGGTCATACCCGGAAGCAGCTTTAACATCTGATGTAACTCGAACTAAAGGCATGATCAGACCGGGCATTTTTACATCATCTCTTTCTGATCACTGTGATCGATCGAAATGTATTTTAACAATTCATCTCCATAATTTTAAAGCCCGCCAGGTGATTCTCAAAAACCGACCCATCCTAATGGCTGACCCTCTAACACAGCAGGTCTTCAAAAAATCTCCCCTTTTTGCTTTCCGGAGACATAGAAGCCTCAAATATATACTTGTAAGAAGTTACCTTCCCACAATGAAAACACATATTGGAACACAAGGTTGCAACCGTAACCTTGCAATACTTGTCCATATTCGATTGAAATCTACATTTCTTTCCCTCTTGAAAAATTCAAAATAAATTATGGATTCACTTGCACAAGTCGCAACTTGATTTATGTAATTCTTCGGCTTGGAGATCGGTTTAGAGAACACCTGTGTAATATATAAAAACAAGCTCAATATCATATGTCTAAGCATTTTCACTGTGTCGACAATAGCTGAATTTCAGATATTGCAGTAACCAGTATTTTTTATGCGAGCAATACCCATGTTAGGATCTAATAGACTTATAAAAGGATTTGGTACGTTAACTAAATATGGAATTAACAAAATTCATAATTTTACCTAACTGTAGAATATTTTTCCCGTTTTGGTTTACACTGTAACTTTTGATGTTTCCTCCTTTCTCCTCTATTCATTGTTTGTTGTTTGTCAATTCTTTTTATTTTACATAAACTCTTTATGATATAGTATGTTTTAAGAATTTAAATATAATGTTATTACTTATGTAAGTACATTTTTTATGTTTATTGTACTGATGAAGGCATTAGAAGAAACGTTTACGGTCGTGTTAGTTTATTAATAAATCTCACATTTATTGTTTTCATTAAACAATTTGTTTGTGTATTTTGTATTTTATGTAAAGGCTTTACCGCAGTCCTATTCTATGTGATATATTATTTCTGATAAGTATTAAACACAAACGTTTAAACATTACATTTCACAAAGGATATATTTTGAACAGTAATAACATCTTAACCCACTTCTTCCCCTAAAATATAGAGATGTTTACTTACAGGAACCACACACGCCATCG
This sequence comes from Ampullaceana balthica, assembly GCA_944989445.1. Classification (NCBI taxonomy): domain Eukaryota; kingdom Metazoa; phylum Mollusca; class Gastropoda; family Lymnaeidae; genus Ampullaceana; species Ampullaceana balthica. Next base: position 1,130,951 of record CALYLW010000029.1, read on the forward strand.
TGATGTCAGGATGTTCCATCAACTTATTCTCCATCCAGCTGGGGTAAATAAGGTACTGTCCATAGATGATGGTGTCATTGTTTCTTCCAAGGACGAAGAGATCTCCAGAGTCGTCAAAGTAACCGTAGTCGTTTGTGTTGTACCAACCATCAGAGGTGAACACTTTCTGGGTTTGGGGGTCAGGGTCCTCTAGCATGTTTAAGTAACCCCTGAACACAAAGGGGCCTAAGGAAGAAAGGTTAAAGTGAAAGAGCCTAGGAGTATAAAGGGGCCTAGGGTAGAGAGGTTTAAGTGAAATAAATTCTGAACCCTAAAGTGCATTAGAAAAAGATGATAAAGTGAAGTCAGCTCTGAAAGCAAAGACCTTAAAATAAGAGAGAATAAAGTGAAATAACACTGAACTTTAAGAAGCCTAAGGGGAAACCGGTAAGGTAAAATGATTGTGAAATAACAAAGAAAAATAAATAAAGCATTGGATAAATTGAAATAGCTCTAATTAAAAAAGGCCTATGTAAGAATAGTGAAAGTGAAATAACATCCGAAAAATGGGAATAGAAAAGAAAGGTTACAGTGGAAAAAACCATTTAAACGTAAGAGGCGTAATTTAAAAAAAGGTAAATTGAAAGAACCTCTAAACACTAAGGATCCTAAGGAAAAGAGAGTAAGGTAAAATAATTCTGAACTCAAATGGGCCCCTAAAAGAAGGGTAAGGTACAAACAATTATATCAAATATTTATCCCTGCATGTATATTTTGTTTACCTTACTAACAATAAAATGCAGAATGATAAATGATATTTTATAAAAAGGCCTTCAATATAATTATAAGTATCACGACTTAATTGCAGAGCGTCTATCAAATTAGGCAACTTATCATCTCACCTTTGACCTGTATTGTTCCAGTTACACCTGGGTGGCAGATCTCTCCTGTGTCATTAATTACGCGGATGTTCATTCCTTTTATGGGCTTACCACAGCTGTTTGACTTGTAAACCTCATCTGGGCCTGGCTCATGGAATGATACATAGTGATATTTTTAACGTTACTTTCCCTGTACGATAAACATCATTCATTCAATAGTGTTAACATTTTCGTCTCACCTACTTAACCGAGTGATTCATTTATCTAAATGAATGTAAACTATCAAAGTGTCACTGTTTATAACGCGATGTTATGCAAATCCAATTTTTAAAAGAAGCATTACCATAGTTTTATGTTAGGAAAAATAAAAATAAAGTGACGTATATATTAACTTTCTGTATAAGAAAACTTCAAAGCAAATACCATTTACACGTTTCATTGCCAAGCGTAACGTCTCTGTCGAGCCGTATAACACATCAACTGTCTTGGAAAATGTCAGTATTTTCTTCACTTGAGCCTTCAAGAGAATTTTAAAACAACCAAAATTAGCATTGCGAATACTTCAACAATATCTTTAGATTAACTCTAACATTATCTATATTTACTTAGTAGATCAATAATTATGCTATGTATATTATATCATTTATTGTTGTTTTAATTTCAATTTAAAAATCCACAACATTTCTATGATTTGGTTTGTTGCAAACAAACTTCTGCTTTTAACTATTGTATTTGGCCCAGTGGCGTAACAACGGATTGGAATCGGGGCAGTTGCCAAGGGCGCCAGCTCTAAAAGGGCGTCACTAAATCTATACATTTATTTAAATATGTATTTAAATAAAACAGTGGGACCTCTCTAAGTCGAACTCTTTAGAACCAGAACAGAATCGATTTACGGAGTTTTTGAGTTAGGGAAAATCGTGAAACAGGCGCCGATTAATCAAGGACAATGTAGATATTGAGAGGTGGACGGAACAGCCATATATGCTAGTAGGCTTGACAGGAAAGAGAGGCAGTCTCTGATGAAAGAAAGCCAACTTGCATTGACATGCCGACACAAGCCCGTGAGAGGAGACACCTTCCCTCCACTCCCCCACATTACTCCCTCGTGGAATGTACTAAGACAGGGGTCGGGAAACCATGCAACTGGCTCTCAGACGAATGTTCGATTTTTTTAAAAATACACGTTTATTAAGACTCCTTTGATCTATATCTTAATTGCATTTAAATAAACAGCATAACAATGTTCTTAAAAGAATTCAGAGAAATAATTATTGTACTTTTCGTGTTGAAATTACACAACATGAACACATTTATTTGAATTATTAGATTTAAACATAATATATGGCTCTCACGGAATTTCTTTTCAAAATATGTGGTGTTTAATGCTCTCTCAGGCAAAAAGTTTCCCGACCCATGCACTAAGATAAGAATTTACGTCCATTTACGTGGCTCTACGGCAAACGTGTTGTGAAATGTCACTCCAGAATAATAACCCAAACGCCTTGGAAAAGTCAATTAAGAGAGGGTGAAAGCCAAAAATCTTGGAGTTCAGGAGACTAAAATCTCTTATGGAATTTGGCTGGGACCTAACCATTAATTCGATATAGGGAGGTTTTCGACTTAGCGAAGTTCAACTTAGCGAGGTCCGACTGTATTTCACTTTTATACTCGAAAACAAAAAAGTGAATGATTAATTATATTTAAATATATGTCTTTTAAACCATTATAATATTTTTTTATTATGATATTTGGCCTTAGTGGGGCATCTTATCATACAAACGTCAATATGATTTTACAGTATTTTTTAATTAGTAAAATCCTACTATCCCCATCCAACTGTCGAATGAGTAAAGTGGGAGAGGGGAGGGAAGGTGTCTCCTATCAAGGGCGTGTGTAGGTATATCAACGCAAGTTGGCTTCTTTCATATGAAACATTAGACACCGCCTCTCTTTCCCGTCAAGCCTTCTAGTCACTATGGCTGTTCCTCCCCCTTATTGATATCAACAGTGTCCTTGATTAATCAGCGCCTATTTCCCTAAATTACTTTTAATTGTGAGTTTCTATCGTTATGTATGAGATAATGAGTATGAAACATTGACACTATTGTTTTTCTTTAAGTTACTTCAAGTTTTGCTGTATTTTGTATAAACGCAACAATATCCCGTTTTATCCCCCAATTGTTTGGTATTATTTAGTAATCTAGGTTGCTCTGGTGTGCCGTGGTGCCTACGGCGCCCACTGTTTTTAGGGTGCCTACGGCGCCCACTTATTTCAAAAGCCCAACTAACTTATCCTTATTTGATAAATACTCAATATTAAACTTACTGAAATGTAAACAAAGTATTTTATAATAGGTGTTGTAGAGCGCCTACGGCGCTCACTGCAGTGTTAGGGCGCCTAAAGTGCCTACTTTTTTTGTCAAAATCCCAAGTAACTTATCCTTGTTTGATGAATACGAAATATTAAACTTGCTGAAATGTACACAAATTAATTTATAATAATAAATCATCAAATCCTATTTTTGCATCGTTCCCTTTTCCAAAATTAAAATATAATATTTTTTTACTGCGCGTCTTTAATTTATAATTATTTGCACACCTTTTTGCGCGCCTTCCGAGGCACACTTTGTATGAAAATATAACATCAAAAAATGACGTCATAGCGTTACACATCCAACCTGTGATTTGGGCTATTATATTATTCACTAGTGTAATCCGTCAAAAACTTTCAAAATGAATACATTTCATCTGAAATCTATTAATTTTGAAAATATACACATCAGAATAATAAATAATGTAATTTATAACTTTTATTTATTTTTATTTGATTCATTTATTATCATATTGAACAATTTTATTCAGAACGCTCGAAAAGTGTTATTTTTAATTCAGTAATTTTATTAGGTTGATCGCAGGGCCACCTAATAGCATTACAAATTTTGCAGCGCCACCTAGTTACATCCACACATACAGACAACGGGAATTATGTATATTGATGATAATTTGCAATTTAGAATTGTTCTAGCCTTATTCAATTTTTATACTCTCGTTGTATGACTGTCACTGTCAGACTACGTAATTATTGTCATAAAAAAATAAGAGAAATTCAATTATTTTTTCTAACAAATGGAAAAATCGCAAAGGAAAACTTGTCACTTTATCAGGGGCGCCAAAAATAAATTAGCCAAGGGTGCCAAAAACCTAGTTACACCTCTGGGCTCTACTTCAGTTCACAATTTATGGTATTAAAAAACGACGGATTATTTTTGTTCACTACCTCTGTGAATGGCATGCCAGCAGCTTGCACGACGTCCAGTATATACGTTGGTCCCTCAGTTCTCATCACATGCTCGTAGATAAGGTCAAGCTCTCGCGAAGGTATGGTGTAAGCATTACATCGCTCAGTTACGATCAGTCGCCAGATGTATGCTGCACTCAGTGGTGTCTTGGATGACATTTTGTCTATCAGAACACGCGTGTCTCCAGTACAGAATGTCTTTGCCGTCATCCCGACAACCCATCCTGAAAAAATATTTAACCTCTTTCATTGACAGTTCAAAGTTAAGTTTTAAACAAAGTGGCCATCTTTAAATCATCTAATAAAAATTATTATACATCGGTACCTCGAGATACGAATGGTTCAAGATAAAAAAATCAAAGTTACAAAAGGCCACCAGAATAATTTTTTGTACCAAGATTTACAAAAATCCAAGATACGAAAAACGCTCAGCTGACATCACTGTAAGTCACGTGACATCATTCAACGCGCAAATAACAGTTCAAATCTCCTATTGGTCAGTTCCAACTTTACTGATGTGTGGCAGCTGTGTGTTCGTGCATGTCACGCGCGCTTTCTTTACTATGTAATTATCTTGGTGGTAGCGTCTTTAATTCGTGAATATTTTCATGAAATCTTTGGAAAAGCGTATTTTTATGGCCATGTATTAAAAAAAAACTAATAATTAATCGTCTCACTCGAAAGATTAAGATTCATATTTTATACATATTATATTTCATCTATTTTATTCTGTTTTCCTTGTTCTATTATTATTCATTTGATTTATAATGTGCACTTCTAAGGATTGAACACTCATACAGGTTTTTCTATAGTTTTCCGTGATATTTTCAGTTTTTAGGATTGTTTCTGTGTTGCTTGCAATGAATTAGGTATTTTACCTGTAAATATTTGTTCGATATACGAAAAATCCTAGATACGAAAGCCATCCCGAAACGGATTAACTTCATATCTCGAGGTACCACTGTACTTAAAAAATTGATTGCTCTTTAAGGGGTCCTTTCTTATACAATTTTTATTTAATATAATATTTATTCCCATTAATTCTACGTCTGTTTTAAATATTTCCTCATGCAAAATACGCTCGTACTCGCTGATCCTCGGACACATACTATAGAAATGTAAGCGTTAATCATGTGGTTTTCTATTAATATTTATCAGATGTATCTTCAGTATAATTACCTAGTTGACACTCACAGTAAAGTTTGAATTTATTATCTCGTGGGTGAGTACGTTGAAATCTTTTATAATTCAAATCAATGTAAGTTACTATTTCCTTGTGAGACCTTGGCACCAGCTTGGAGTAGCCCGTGCTACCGGAAGTTGTGCACACAAGCACCAAATCCTCTGGGTTGACGCCCTTATTTTCAAAGACTGCTACGTCACATGTCTTCAAGTATTGTATAAAAGGTTTCTTCTGACTGCATGAAACATCAAGACAGATAATATTAACACCATAATATACAAGCTAATGTAAAAAAGAACTTTATTCTAAACATTTTTTTAAAAATCTTTCGAAAAATCATGATCAAAAACAACTACAAGTTTATTCAGTTTTATTTAAAGGATTGGTATAAAGTAATAGTAAATAGTTGTTAATACGTTTACTTTATTTATTTATTTTCTTTAAATGCCATAATAGCCCGTAATATAAAATTGCTTTAGGTTAATATTTTTCAAACAGATTATTTAGTAAATTCTATTTCCTATATAAAAAAAATAAAAGTTGACATTTTTCCTTTGCAGGTAATCATAGTAATTTTCTTCATATTAGATTTACAAATACGAGCAATCATTCTTTTTTTATTTTTACAAGTTAATTTAAGTTTGGAAAACATTCTTTTCTTAAACAGATTTTTTAACGACGGGTATTCAGCTAATATTCATTAAATTTCATTAAATTTTAAGTAGGAGTTAATCCTGATTATTGTGTAATTTTCATTTAAAATGACAGAAATTTTTCCATTTAAATGAATAAATATCTGCTTCCTCCCTCAGAAACTGGAGCCTTTGCTGAAGATTTGTTAATAAAAATTAATAGCCGATAAAATAGCTACAAACCTTTTCGTCTCCCTTTGTACCAGTATTGCGGTGTTCACTTCCGGTGCCTGTTGGATGCAGATGTCTCCAATGTAAGGCAAATTGCTGACTGTGATATGTTTTTCTAACACTTGCCACGCCGCGGAGTTCTCGCCAACAGCAACAATGATTCCACGGCATCTTGTATTTTTGAGAGATTGAAAGAAATCTGAGCCATCTGACCTCAGAAGCTGTCGTGTGAGAAATAAAATAAACGTATGATATCGTGTAGAGGGATGGTAGTAAGTAAGAGATCATAGAAAAAAATGAGGCTAAAATTTTGGTGGAGGAAAAAAAGGGATGTAAAATGTGGTTGTTAAAAGAAGGAAAGTAAATATTCCAAGGCAATCATATTTATGAATTTTTAATAATCAAGATACCCTTGTCAGACATTACAGAATTCTAACGCAGATTTGCAGCTTAGCCTTAAGCCAATAACAGTCTTATTTGAATTGAAACCTCTGTAATGCATTTACTTTGAGGGCTTAACTAAACACTCTCGGAGTTAAAGGTGAATTGAACCATCAACTTTTAGGTCATGAATTCTGTAAATCAAATGCTTCATTTTACAACCGACGAGTCACTCAGTTTAAAAGATTAATACTATCATAAGGTAATGTCATGCAATGAAATACATGATTTAGACAATGTGTTTTTAAAGTTTCTGAACTATATAACAACAATAAGAGCAACAGCAACCAGGTTAGGGCATTAGTTTAAGAAAATGTTAGTTTTTTTGTGTGTGTAAATTTTAGAAACAATCACGTCAGTATCAACATAACGAAACAAATATTTAACAATAATACTTATCTGGCAGCCTTCAATTACATTCGTGTCACTGACCTGTCCATTCATCGCGACACAACCAGCAAGGATAATGCCCAGGTCTGTGATGACACGTTCCGGAGAATTGTCCAATGTGTTGGCTATGACGTCCTGGTGCCGGAAGCCCAGCTGACGCAGTCTGTTGGCCAATCGTCCAGCGAGCGTGTAGAGCTCCCGTGCCGTGTATGCCTCCCTGTTGTCTCCATCATAGAACACAAACAGTTCTTTGTCCGGGACCTCGTCAGCCAGGAACTTGGCGCGCTTACAGACAGTGTCCGTGTCAAACCACTGAGTTGTTTGGCCTGACATCGTCTGTGGTAGAAAACCGGAAATAAAAAAAAATATATAAAATCGATTATATATGAGACATAACTAAAAGTATTCATTATGTTCATACTCCCCTTTGCTTTATAACACGGGGGGAAAAGGGAAAGGTCAGGTCACCGATCGATGGACCGAGCTCAGCGTGACACGTAAAATGTAAACCAAAGCACTCCAGTACATCGACAGTTTGCGTCAACGCGCGAACTGAACTGTCAAGTGAAAAAAACAACTGTGAAATTGAATTACATAAGTTGTATAGAGATAAACTAAAAATGCATTAATTTAATTACGGTATGTTTGAAACGATGCATTGTTAGGTGACAAGAGTCTGTGTGCCGAATTTCAGCTCGATGGCATCACGGGAAGTGGGTCATTTTTTACTTTTGTTTTTCCGCCCGACCGACGTATGAATAGATGACGACAGACAGAGAGAGAGAGAGAGAGACAGAGAGACAAGATTTCGTAGTTAATATAAGGGATTTAATAAATAAAGGTACAAAAGGATTTTAAAAAACTAAGTATTTATAAGTGGACTAAAAAGAATAAAATAATTTAAAACGTATAAGTTCAAGCGGGCGCTATTGAGGCTTAACATATGCAGTTCACTCATTCTCTCACTTATAGATCTCTCTTTGCCTTCTAAATTAGAAATCTTTAATTTTTATACCAAACACATGCCCCAAGTTTTTAGTCATATTAAATCAAAGTACTTGAACTTATACGTTTTAAATTATTTTCTTCTTTTTTGTCCACTTATAAAAATGTGTTTTTTAAAAATCCTTTTTTTACCTTTATTTATTTTATTCTTTTTAGTCCACTAATAAAAACGTGGTTTTGAATAAAACATGTTTAACTCTATTTTTTTTTACCAAACATCTCGTCAGCGCCCGCCCAACATTTAATAACAAAGCGATGAGGTCACGGGTGAACTCGACACGTGAAATTGAACTAGGGCAGGTGGGTACAGATGCTTATTTAAAGATAAACTAAGAAATGCATTAATTTAATTACAGTACATTCGATCGCTCAGAAATTTTGATACAATGTATTGTCATCCAAGATCTATCTGTGGTAAAATATTGAGATCTCTAGGACCATCGGAAGTGGTTTAATTTTACGTTGGCAGATTAGAAAAATTGTGGACAGACAGGAACGAAAGCAAGTTAATAGAAACGAGGTAATAAAACAAAGCAGTATAAACAACGTTTTTGACTATAACTCCCTTATATATATGAGACATAACTAACAGTATTATGTTCAAACGCGACAAACATTTACAGTCTGAATCTGTCTTAACTTCTCTTTGCTTTTTAATCCTGGGGGGGGGGATAGGGGTGGGGAAAAGTCTGGTCACCGATCGCTGGACCGAGCTCTGCGTGACACGTAAAATGTAAACAAAAGCACGCCGGTACATCGACGATGATGCGCCAACGCGCGAACTGAACTGTCACGTGAAAAAATACAATCACAAATCGTTAAATCAAATTACATATGCCGTATAGAGATAAAGAAAAATGCATTAATTTAATTACGGTACGTTTGATCGATCTGACACTTTGACGCGATGCATTGTTATGCGACACGGGTTCATGTGCCAAATTTCAGCTCAATGGCTTCACGATAATAGGTTCATTTTTTATTTTTGTTTTTCCGCTCGCCCAAGACAGAGAGTCAGAGAGACAAGATTTTGAAGTTAATTTAAGGGATTTAATAAAACAAACCCGTAAATGGAAAGATTTTGACTATAAATCTCTTATATATGAGACATAATTAAAAGTATTGATCATGTTTAAATGCGACAAACATTTACAAACTGAATCTGTCTTAACTCCCCTTTGCTTTATAACCCGTGGGGGGTGGAGAGGGGGTCAGATCTGGTCACCGATCGCTGGACCGAGCTCAGCGTGACACGTAAAATGTAAACAAAAGCACGCCGGTACATCGACGATGTTGTGTCAACGCGCGAACTGAACTGTCAATTGAAAAAAAACACGTGAAATTGAATTTACATATGCCGTATACAGATAAACTAAAAATGCATTAGTTTAATTACGGTACTTTCGATCGATCTGAAATTTTGATACGATGCATTGTTAGGTAACACAAGTCTATGTGCCAAATTTCAGATCGATGGCATCACGGGAAGTTGGTATTTTTTAATATTTTTTTTGCCTCCCGCCCAAGACAGAGACAGAGAGACAAGATTTCGAAGTTAATATAAGGGATTTAAAAATGAGAAACTATTATTTAAAGTGTGACTTTACTTAATGTTTATTTTTAAATCCCTTATATTAGCTTCACCGCCGTCTCTCTCTCTGTCTGTCTGTCGTTCGTCATCGGGCGGGCGGAAAAAGACAAGTAAAAAAAGACACCCTTCCCGTCAAGCCATCGAGCTGAAATTTGGTACACGAACTCGTGTCGTCACCTAACAATGCATAGTATCAAAATTTCAGATCGATCGAACGTACCGTAATTAAATTAATGCATTTTTAGTTTATCAATATAAACTAAATGTAGCGGTCGCTATTGCTTACATATTACGGGTCACTTGACTTCATGCCAGCCATCGGTGACCACATGTCGAGTTTTAACGAGGTTGGATACACTCTCTTTTTTGATGTAAATGTTTGTCGCGTTAGAACATAATTATTACATTAAGTTATGTCTCATATATAAGGGATTTATAGTCAAAAACTTTGTTTTTACGTTTTTTTTAAAAATTATTAAATCCCTTATATTAACTTCTCTCTCTGAATTGGACTATCGGTCGTTCGGTCAGGAGGGCGGAAAAACAAAAGTAAAAATGACCTACTTCCCGTATTGCCATCGCGTTGACATTTGGCACATAGGCTCGAGTCACCTATCAATACATTGTAACAAAATTGCAGATCAATTGAACGTACAATTATTAAATTAATGCATTTTTAGTTTATCTATATAAACTATATGTAGCGGTCGCTATTGTTTACATTTTACGGGTCATTTGACTTCACGCCAGCCATCGATGACCACATCTCCTGGAGGAGGATTTCACTCAGTCTTAGGCTGTAAATATTTGTCGCGTTGGAACATAATCAATACTTTAAGTTCTGTCTCACATATAAGGAATTTTTAGTCAAAAACTTTGTTTTTACGGGGTGGTTTTATTAAATCCCTTATATTAACTGCAAAATCTTGTCTCTTCGTACGTCGGTCGGTTGGAAAAACAAAAGTAAAAAATTACACGCTTCCCGTGATGCTATCGAGCTGAAATTGTGCACATAGACTTGTGTTACCTAACAATGCATTGTGTCAACATTTCAGATCAATCGAACGTAGCATAATTAAAATAATGCATTTTTTAGTTTGTCGCTATGTAAGTCTATATAGCGTCTGTTTTTGTTTACATATTACGTGTCACTGGAGTTCATTCCAGCCATACACGACCACATCCTCCTGTTTACAGCAAGCGAGTTCAGTCGCGTTCAGTCTGTAAATGTTTGTTGCGCGATGGGTATTATATTGAATATAATCAGTAATTTTATTTATGTCTCATATATAAGGGATTTATATTTTAAAACAACTTGGTTTTATGTGGTTGTTTAATTTAACATTAAAGTGGATTTCCATAGTCTTACAAAAAAGCACGATAAAAATTAGATGAAATAAAGTAAATTTAGTGTTTCGCTGCAATTTTAGGAACAATATTATGATATTATGTTAACTTTTGAGATGTTGAAATCTTTAAAAAGTACAATCTACAATAAACGTTTTTGCTTTACACGTAATTATTAAATATATAGCAAGTGTAATTTATCTGTAATGACATTAACATAAATGTGCTAAGGATTTGTATATAATTGTTTGTACATCTTTACCTATCTCAAAGCAACTTACAAAAAAGCGTCGCCTTGTAACAGAATTCCTGCTAGTGGATGAACACGATATGAGAGTATTATAGCGCCTAGTCGTCTGGCTAAACAAAGAGATTGAGATAATGTGAGCAATGCTTAGACACGAACAAGGCTATTGCTCCCTCTGATATTTCTCTTGACATGCGGGTGAACTTTATTGGCTATCTCTTTTAAAAATATTCATATATTTTAATTATATACAAATTTCATCCAGCTCATTTGCATGTAATTATTTTTATTAGTGCTACAAAGGTGGAAACTTAATGAACACCGATATCCGATAATGTCATTCATTGTTAAGACTGTTTGTGCATACCAGTTACCTCAGTTCAATGTAAATGATTGTTCAGCTCGGCTGGTTATATTTTCGATAAGACTCGCTCATCGCTTGAATCAAATAATGTCACCACACTTGTCTTTTTGCGTAGTTGGTTACAAAATGATATATAACGGAGACATACAAGTGTTATTTAGATTTTCAACAAGAACGCTTAATAAGTGTTACTTAAGGCATCATAAATTTTAATTTTCGTCTTTAATGGAAATTAATGATTAATTAAAATCGTTAATTTTTCAAAAGTAAACGATTAAATTTAAATTAATCGTTAACAGACCCATTTTGTATATATCACATATATAGATAAAAAAATTCTTTGTATGTAGCTAGACGCTTTGAGTGTTGCGGACATAATGCATGATTTATACATATAAATACACAATTTGTAACTAAGTATTTTGTTTTAGTTAAGGCTGCATGCAAAATAAAATGGAGATTGCTTCCAGAAACCAAAACAATGTTCAATAAGCTGATAAAAATGGTGATTAAAAAAATCAAATGGCGGAAGTTTATTCACTCGTCAGTCCAAATCTGTTTATTTTCTTTCTGCACATTATTGCTTTTGTACAGAACCAACATTTCAAAATTTGACCACACAAATTTATGTTCATGATATTTAGTTGTACTGATGTGTCGATAATATGATTTTGTGTCATTTGAGATGGCGTCAAAAGGCTTCGAGTCACTAGGACACTTATAGAACCCCTCGGAGAATTCCCCGGCAACTTTCTCTCCTCCCCTGAGGAGAGCTAGCCGACCCTCTAGAAGAGAGGGTAGTCTGGGCAGATTGCAGCCGCACAAGTCGACCTAGTCTGCCTTTCAATGGAGTTTCTACCCCAAAGGGTGGATGTGGATATTTTTCCTACTTCGACCCGCCATAGCTGCGGCGCAGAATACGGTTCTATATAATCAAGGACTTTTGTAAGGTAGGGGGACGCATCATCGTAGACCACCCATGGAGGTACGGGCAACCGCAATAACCAACCACGTATTGTTGGGTAAGGGCATCCCCATTGGGAAAGTCTCCTCAGATCTGACATCCGACCAAATTTCCTATCGGCACTTTTTTCTAGAATTGTATTGGCCCACCTGGCCCTAAACAGTGCCGTTCACTGAAATAGCTAGAAAGGGGATTAAACGGTCGCTTTTGATGACCCGACCCTCAAAGGGTACAATGGTTTTCATCATCGACGGGGGCATTCTCCACCACGGTGCCCCCGTCTACGTTCAGTATAGTGACTGTAATCATCTGTCTAACTGCCTAGCTAACCATAAAGGGACTTCGACGTTCCACGTCGGGAATGTTAGTTTCGGGTTTCGCGCACGCTACTTATCCAGAGGACCCCGTAAAGGTCAGCCCCTTCCTCCGGAATAATGCTTTTGATTTATTGTTTTAGTCACACATAAATTAAGCATTGTAGTTACGAAAAGTGAGAACGATGAGATAATTGATATAATGCTTAAAAAGCCATGGGACACTTTGTTTCGTTGTTGGCGATATCGGATATTCCGTGTTCACAATGTACATGAATCTTAACAGAGTATATATATTTTTTTTAGAAATGTTTGAGAACCACTGCGTTATAAAACAGATCCAATTAAAACATCCGGCTATCAACTTTCATCATAAGCGCAAAATTAATTTATACATGTTCTTGTGATAATGTGAAAGATATTTTTTCACGGACTGCAGGCTCGGATGAATTTTTAAATTACAATTGGCTTAATGATGAGCGTAGCTTTTTATGATTTTCTATTTGCTGCATTAACCCATTCGCAAGATATGTCCATAAAACAAATTAGAACTGTTATTAACCTAATAATAAAATAGTGATGTACATTTTTTTAAAATTATATCCATACAAATGTTGTTACTGTCGACGAACTGATGAACAGGCTCGAAACTTAATAATGTTTCTGCAAAAGAAGAAAACATGTTTTGAAGAATTCCATATAGAAAATACAAGTTTTTAAATCAGAACAATCCGATGTTTTGCTAGAGTATTTTATGGTTTTTAACTCCTTTATATAACTTGTGGCTTCTGTTTGCTTGCGGCCTTGCTTGCCGAAATAACTTTGGATCGATTTTTAACCAACTTCGTCGTAAGCTAGCGAGCTGAAATTTTGCAGGCAGACTAGTGCCGATGATAAAAACGACGTATCAAAATTTCTAATCGATCGCAGGTATTGTAATTAAATTAGTGAATTTTTAGATTTTCTTTATTTATCTCAATGTAACATGTTAATTTTTGTGCTAAAGTGTCCTTGATATGAGTTGGATTCAACGTGTACTTTGATATTTCGAGCATCGCGAGATCTTGACAGAGCGACATATAGCATTCCGTGCGAGAAAACAGCTGTCTGAAGATTTACTCCTACGTGATCGAATGTCTGACCCTGACTCTTATTGATAGTGATGGTATATGCAGGTGTAATCGGAAATTGACGTCGTTTGAAGGTGAAAGGTAACACAGTATCCGTCGGTGCAAGATCGATGCGAGGAATTAATACCAAGTCACCACGATTGCATTCTGATATAATCCTTGCTTTTATAAAGTTTCGTGCCAGCTCTTCCACAATGAGTCTTGTTCCATTACACATACCCTTCTTCGGGTTCAAGTTACGTAGAAGCATGATGATGGTGCCCTTTTTTAATAAAAGAACATGTGGTGGCATACCCGATGGGGTCAACTCATTCAAGAATTCTGTTGGAAAATTGAGATTGTCGCTGGGGTCTTCGCTGCTGAGTGAATCTGCTGAGTAATAAATCATAGGATCTCCAGCCAACATCTCAATGATTTTACGATTCATTGCGAGTGTCTGAGCATTTGTCGGTGCAACAATCACGCGCTTTGAAAGCTCTTCGAGTGGCATCTGTTGAACATTTGCGAATATTGTCTCAATGAGATCGTGTGTTGAAACCATTTGCTGCGGTATTTGAATTGCATCTTCATCAAAAAGTCCCGACACTGGCTCTAAATTTCCGGATCCCACTTGTAACAGCCACTGATTATGAGCGTTTTGTCCCTCGCTTCTCATATTTGTTACCAATGTCAATTGCTTGAAATGTCTCCATAATCTACTTGTTTTGATGCAACACTCGATGATGTCTGTGCGAGTACCACGCGGAACAACAGGTAAGGTTTGACGAAAATCTCCTCCAATCACCAGAACCTTTCCTCCAAATGGCAAGTTAACATCCATAATCTCGCGAAGAAGCTTATCGATGCAACGCAAGCCATGTTTTGGCAAAATTGTGATCTCGTCCATGAGAATGAGAGATGCTTGCTGCAATATTTGAGCTTCTGTGGATGTTAAGCGCATTAATGAGACTGAAGTATCGAGCAAAGGAACTGGCAACTTGAATCCACTGTGGACTGTCCTTCCACCCTTCAAAAGCGTTGCAGCAACTCCGGTGTCACGAATGGCAAGACAGATTGATTTCGACCGCGAATGAATGAAATGAGCGTCGTGTAATGTAATGTTTTACCAGAGCCTCCGGTCCATCAATGTAAAAACATCGCTGTGTGGCATTCACATCGTTCACTGCTGCAATTATTTGATTAAATGCACTGAGCTGTTGGTCGTTGAGAAGTGCAATTTGCTCTGCTCCCTCTCGCGCCTCTTCGACGGCATCGTACGCCGGAGTGTCGTCAGTAAAATTGCCAGTGAGCAACACGGACCGTGCATCATACATAGCGTGACTATTTCCCGAAGTCGCGGACTAGATTCTGGAGGAATTTCAGCGCTGACATATTGATCAATTCTGTGCGCCATGGTGAATTTATCCTCCACTTTCCATGTTACCAAGATGTGAGCGTGTGGGAGGCCACGTTTCTGGAACTCAATGCTGTTCACGAAAGCGAGACGTTGTCCGAAGATTACATGCTTTGTAATGTCCTCCATCAATGAATCAAGCTTCAGTTTGAACAATCTTGCTACCAAATCGGGACGATTCCATGTTTGCTCTCCAGATCGCAGGTTGGTGACGATCTCTGGCCAGCTTGGATTTGCCGTAAATGTGATGAAGACGTCAGGTGCTCCCCACTTTGCAAAAATTGACATTGCGTCGCAGCATCTCTCTCATGTTACGCGGTGAGCATTCGAATGACGATGAAAGGATGATAGACACGCATGCTGCAACATTCTGATTCTCCGCTAAGTTAGCCATAATTATGATTAGCCAGTCCTTGCTACTGCTCTCTTCGTATTCGCTTCTGATTCTGCCTGATGTAGTTGAGATTGTTGACTTCTACTTGAAGGTAAGAATCTACCAACCACAGTTACGTGAGCTTTCCAGCGCTCATAATCGGACTGAAGTCATCGCGAATTGCTGTGAGAGCAGCTGTGTACTGCAACATGCTGACATTCCAACGCTTTTCTGCGAGCGTTGCACCTTGGTATGACATCTCATTGCCAATATGGCTGCCACCCTGCCTCGCCATACGGAAACATGATCGCGTAAGTCATGGGGTCAATATTAGGGCTTAAATGTGTAATTTGATAAAGGCTTGATTGGGATCTTGAGGAATTTGTTTGGATAGATGTGTATGTATCTCTCGAAGGGAGGTTCTCCCGTTTCATTTACAAAGACCATGGCGATCTCATTGGATGTCGGTGCATTGTATCGCCTCTGATCAGACTGTCGATCGCGATAAAAGTCCATCGAAACAGTAGGAATGGTAAGTGCTAATTGAGTGGCATTCTGTGCTTCTCGCGACTCGATCTCGTGCATTAGCTGGTAAAATTGTGCGAATCGATTTTTGTCGCAGGAAAAAGCGATCAAGCTGAAACACAATTTCCTGTCGGCAATCCTCGTTTGCTTGATGCTGCTGACGAACGTCAGTTGCTTGAGTTGTAGTAGCAAGCACATACAATTGAGCATATTGTGGTGCTTGATCGTTGACTGGCAGAGTATGGGATGTTTGGTGACATGTCTGGCCGTGAATGTTGAAGACATAAGCCCGCTTCATGGAAAATCGATGATTTTTGCACCCATTGATGTGAAAGAGATTGCATTGTTGTATGAACGGATCTTATCGCGAAAATGTCTATATTGTGGTTGAGTTGGATCAGAGAGAAGCTGTTTTAGAAACGTAGGATATGGCAGTAGAGTTCCGCCAACATTTGTAGGCTTTGGAAATTTGACGCAACCCTTCCTGCAACAGTTGTGAATTTCTTGTCTGCCGGTCACTCTGCAGCAAAATTTCGAGAGGCACAAAATTGACACATTGCATCAAAAGGTCCGCAGTGATGTTGATCAACATTTGCCTCATCGAAGTTACTTGCAACATCTTGACTTTGCTTGACTAATGCGTTCTTGAGCTTGCTGATATGATGCTGAGTTTGCTGTTAAACGTGCTTGCTTTTGTGATGGAGTTTCAAGCGCAATTCTATTACTTTGTGAAGCTACATTTGCAGCTGCGTACTCTTCAGTTTCCAGCTCTAATTTTCGTCGTTTTTCAGCATTAATTTTAGCGAGGGTTTCCTGAGATTGTTTAGCCCGCCATCTTGCTTGACGTTCTCTTGCCAGCCTGCGCTTCCTTTCCATTGGTTTTTCGCCCACATCTATAGTGTCTCTAAAGTCCAAAATAATGAATACGAAAATAGTTAAATATATATAAAAGTTAATTATTGTTCTGGTACTTACGATGATATTTTAGAGGATATTTGAAATCATTTAATATGTATGCAGAACTTCAATGATGTTTATGTTTCAGATTGTGAAAGATAACCTTTAAAATAACAGTAAAAGTTAAGGACTGGGTTTTGGAAAATTTTACGAAAGCTCCCGCGTAACTTAGCTATTTCACACTGAGAGGCAGTCGAAAAACTGCCTATTTCCAACTATATCATCATATTTACTTTGAAACTGTTATGCATTTGGTTATAAAACAAATGAAAATGTCATTGAATTTGATAAGTAATTGATGTTGATCTAAAATAAAGTATCAATAAATTTCAACGTTTTTCGTTCGAATGTCTCTTTATTTTACTTCTACTCAGCATTCTACTCAGAATATGATAGATTAAAATCACTATTTTTTAAATAATTGAAAAAAATCGAAATAATTGTCGGAACGTTTGAATCAATATTGAAAATTATTTAAATGGTAACTACGATTGTGTCACATTTGCCAATATTGTTCATCTTAACACATATTTAAATGTTTTATTTTAACACATAATGTTCATTCACTACCATGGTAGTTAAGACAACTCTTGTCGGAAAGCTGGCTGGACTTCCCAAGGGAGTGAACGACAGGCTCATGACCATGAAACTCACACTGGCTGGAAAGAAGCACCTCACCATCATCAGTGCCTACGCTCCAACCATGACTCAGACGATGTCGAATGTCTCTTTATTTTACTTCTACTCAGACTTCTACTCAGAAGATGAGTGATTAAAATCATTATTTTTTAAATTATTGAAAAGAATCGAAATAATTGTCAGAAACTTTGAATCAATATTGAAAATTATTTAAATGGTAACTACGATTGTGTCACATTTGCTAATATTTTTCAGCTGAACACATATTTAAATGTCTTATTTTAACACATAATGTTCATTCACTACCATGGTACTTATTCGGCAGAGTTGGAATGAACTTTTCGACGTGTAGCTGCCTCCTCATCGGTTTGAAGTGCAATTCAATTTTTCAGCCTTAACTTTAGTGAGGGTGTCCCGAGATTGTTTAGACCGCAATCTTGCCAACCGCCAACCTGTGCTTCCTTTCCATTGGATCTTCTCCCACTTCCATAGTGTATCTACAGTCCAAAACAATGAATACGAATAGTTAAATATATACGTATGGCAACCGTCTGTCCTCCTTGGACGATGTCGTGTACTCATACTCCTCTGCCCCCCCTGTCATTTCTCTTGGCCCTTCTCTCGTCACTCAAAGCCAGGAGGGATGCTTCCGCGACATGAATGCCCTCACGCACTTTTGCCCGCCAGGAGTTGCGCTCCTCGGCAATGGTCTCCCACGTTTTAGGGTCTATCTGTGCCAATGACATTCTTTCTTGCAGACGTCCTTGAAGCGCAAGCAATGACGACCTCTTTTTCTCATACCGGTTGCCAGCTCACTTTAAAGCAAGGCTCTAGGAATGCGCTCCGAGCTCATCCTGCGGACATGACCTAACCACCACAGGCGCCTCTCACTCAGAATTGAGTGCATACTCAGCATATGTCTTCTTCTGAGTACCACGACATTGGTGATCTTGTCCTGCCACTTGATGCGTAGAATCCTACTCAAGTATCGTAAGTGGAAGCTGTTGAGCTTCTTTGTTTGCTTGGCGTAGGTCGTCCTGCACTCACTACCATAGAGGAGTGTGCTGAGCACGCAGGCCTGGTACACAGTGATTTTCGTCCTATCTGTGAGCTGCGCATCGTTCCTCACTCTTTGATTCAGCCTAGCAATTAATGATGTGGTCTTGCCGATTCTGGTTCCTATTTCCTTATCCAAGGAGAGTGTGCTTGTGATGTTACTGCCAAGGTAGGTGAAATCATCGACGACGTCAAACGTGTTTCCCTGTGCTGTGCATATTGGTGTGGAAGGACTTGATGATGGAGAGAAGCCGCGGCGGACATCCTTTTTTTCCAGTGTACGTAGCAGACCCTTGCGGCTGACCAGGTCAAATGCCTTCGTTAAATCTATGAAGGCAATGAAGAGGGGTTTCTGTTTCTCCCGCCATTTCTCTTGTAGCTGACGGAGTGAGAAAATCATGTCCATGGTTGATCGGCCAGCCCGAAGACCACATTGTGATTCTGGGTAGACATTTTGTACCAGACTTTTCAGGCTGCAAAGACCACTCTGGCAAAGTCCTTTCCCACAATACTCAGTAAGGAGATACCACGATTGTTATTGCAATCGCTGCGATCATCTTTTTTTTGTAAAGTGTGACAATTTTGGCGTCGCACATTTCCTGTGGGATGTGTCCGCGTTCCCAGCAATCGCATATGAGTTCGAGCAGAGGCTTCAGTAGTGATGGTTTGCCGTACTTTACTACTTCTGCAGGAATGCCATCGTTACCTGGAGCCATCCCATTGCTCAGATGATCGATTGCCTTACTAAGCTCCTCCAATGACGGTTGAGCATCAAGCTGGTCTAGAACTGGTTGTTCTGGGATTCTATCTATGGCAGAGTCAGTTAATACATTCTGTGTCGCATATAGTTCTAGATAATGCTCAGTCCAGCGCCGCAACTGCTGGTCTCGTTATGTAATCATCACACCTGACTTTGACGTAATTGGAGCAGACTTTGATATCGTGGGTCCAAAATATATATATATATATAAAAGTTAATTACTGTTCTGGTACTTACGAATATATTTTAGAGGATATTTGAAATGAATTAATATATATGCAGAATTTCAATGATGTGTATGTTTCAGATTGTGAAAGATAACCTAAAAATAACAGTAAACGTTAAGGACTGTGACATCACTATGCTTTTTTTTTAAAAATCATAATCATTTTGGTTTACAGATTAACATTAACAAAACAACGCACGAACCTTTGACGTGAGCATTTGTGTTGTAAACAGTTATGCCATCGCTAGTTTATTTAATCATAGTGTGCTTTGAGCGTTACGGAATGACTGAGTCAGTGATAATTGAGGGTGTTGTGCTGGGGTTCCAGCTAACTAAATACGATATATTAAATTTCCCCAAATGTATAAAAAGTATTTCATAAATAACAATCTTCAAATTCTCTTTTTACATCGTTCCCTTTT
Source organism: Ampullaceana balthica (assembly GCA_944989445.1). Classification (NCBI taxonomy): domain Eukaryota; kingdom Metazoa; phylum Mollusca; class Gastropoda; family Lymnaeidae; genus Ampullaceana; species Ampullaceana balthica. The sequence continues at coordinate 1,151,302 of CALYLW010000029.1, forward strand.
CCAAATTTAAAATATGAGCTAAATCAATGACGTCATATAATATCGTTTTACGGCGAGAAATTTTAGAAAGCAGTGCACCAAACTAATGAACAAAAAATAACTCTTTAAAAAGGGGGGCGCCACGGCGCCGCAGCAAAAACTAGTAACTAAAAGAATGTTCATTATAACACGCAGTGCAAGACAATCCAAAAATAAATTGTTTTAGTTCTGTGCATTTTTTCAAAATAAATAGATTTTAGCTGAACACTTCCGTCATTTTTTACGGGTGATACGCCGCGGGTCTCTCCAGAGTTCCTTCTTTTCATTCACTCACAGTCGTTTACCAAAACCCACCCCATTTTGACAACCGTGTCTTTCAGGAAGTCTTCACCCGTCACTAAATCATTAGCGGCGTATGTTACGCCGCGAGTCAGCTCGTTATTAATAATAGTGTGGAGGTTGTTTAATGTTAATCTGGAAACCAAAATGATTATCCAATTTTTAAAAAAAGCAGAGGGATGTCCCTAAGCGTTAGGCTACATAATTGATCGTAAATATATATTAAAAAATATATATAATATTTAAATTATATATATATAATGTCTCCTATGTAAAGGATTTATAGTCAAAAACTTTTTTTTTACGTTTGTTTTAAAAAATTAATTATCTGAGAAAAAACTGATCAACTTGCCAGCCAAAAGAAAAGTGTTGGGAGATTTTGGAGTCTATTAAACATCTCTTACCCGAAGGGGTGGCGCGTGAGACGAGTAAGGTTGCGGAAGTGGATGCTACATACGGGAGGCTTACTGACACAATCCTTGGGAATGCGAGGCAAACAATCCCGAGGAGAAATGGAAAACGGAAATTTAGATTTTACTGGAATAAGAGTCTGGTGGGCGTACAATAAATAACTGGCGAAGTCCGCAATGCAGTCAAAAAAGCGAAGAAGGCTAAATTGGTCGGAATGTGCGAAAAACGCAACCTCATTGTAGGAAGGTTAGGCGGCTTATAGATGCACTATCAGGCGTAGGTAAAGCGAAAAATATTTACCCTCTGACGACGACAAAGGGCCAGATTCAAGTGAAGTGGTAAACAAAAATGCGCCAGATCTAAATTCAGCCGAACCATCGACCAAATAAAACAAGGCGAGAGGGCTCAAGGGACAATGCAGGGGCCTTCACTTAGTTATATTCTAAGCCCCCTTCACAATGACAGAATTGCAAACAGTGCTAAACAAGTGCAAGACAGGTAAAGGACCAGCGTCACACACAGTTCACAACGAAATGCACAAGCATCTAGACACAACATGCCGGATAAAACTAATGAGTTTTATCAATAGAACTTGCACAACAGGCACTCTGCCAACGCTGTGTAAGAAAGCCACAATTATCCCAATTCTCAAAGAAGGGAAACCAGGCTTAGACCCATCCAGCTACCCAACAAATTTCCTCACTTCGTGTGTGGGAAAGGTGGTTGTACGACTCTACTGCTTTTCCGAGAAGACCAAAAGCATTCCAATTACGCAGGGTGGGTTTCGAAAGGGACGCCAACCGACGGACCAGACTTTCCGCCTAATACATTCATTTACGAATGAAATCGAGATGAGAAATAACACAGTTGCTGTTTTATTTTATGTAAAGCCGGCATACGATAACGTTTGGCGTGGAGGGCTACTTTATGAATTACATGCGTTTGGCGTTGCTGCTAATATGCACCGCTGAATACAATCGTTCCTCGCGGACCGAACGATCAAAATCCCTAGGGTGAAGCACTATCGATCGAGACACGCCACGAGGACGGACCCTCTCAGGGGTCAGCCCTAAGTTGTACATTGATCTTAGCCTACGTCCGTACAAAATGCCATGTTTGTTATAGATCTGGTAATGTTTAGTTTAGGAAAAGACGTTGCTACACTGCAGAACCGGCTGCAGAACGATTAGACTCCCAACGATTTGTACGGCAACCGTTGGCATGAAAACGGAGAAAAAGGTGCATTCCATTTTTACTAATGAAAGGAATGCTCTGAAGCATTGTATGACTATTCAGATATGTGGAAAAAGATTGTGTTGGAATAGGACTTAGACGTACTTGGGAGTTAGATTGGACCAGAAGGTCCAGCTGCACAACCATGTGCGTGATTTGTGAGCAAGAACCACAGCAAAACTGTCCCTGTTGAAGAAAGTGGCTCGCACGAGGTGGGGTGGAGACGTCAGACTACTGAGAGCTCTCTATCTCGATAGTGTGAGAGGTGTCATTGACTAAAACCTCCCTGTGCAGGCCTTCGCAAGCCGTACGGCCTTAGAGGGACTGTACAGAATAAAAAAAAACTTTTCGTTTTGTATGTGGGCGTTGCATACCACACCCACAGCCACGGTAGAAATTATGTCAAACGTAGAACCCCTGACCATAAGGTGTCAAAAGGCAATCATGACCGCGATGGAGCGATACCGTTGGATGGAGCATAACGAATCCTGCTTTACCACATGAAAGCTTTGACTTGCCCGAACTATGTTTTACACTGGTTAAAGCGGCGGTGACCAAAGCCAGCCCCATGGAGCAACGCAGAGATGAGGCTCCGAAGACAACCGAAAATGCGTGGTTCAAATCTTCACAAGTTGTGTAATTTACGAAATATCTTAGAGTTACATACATCCAACTGCAATATACGAAGCTTAGACAATGTGATAAGCGGAAATTTTATAGAATCAATTTTTAAATTAGATTTAAGTAATGATAAATTTACTAATTTCGATTTCTCCTTTACGTTAGATCACAACAATTTTTTTTTAAAGTTAACTGGACATTATCATCTTTCTTCTATTCATGCATAAGTTGAAGGCTTAATTATGAATGTTTCTTTCACAAACCTATAATCAATGAATGTACAACACTTGCAACTAGACATAATAACTTATCTAAATTTGTCAAACATAAAAATACCTGCTTGAAGTAGGCTCAATACAAATTTAAGATATTTTCAATACAATGCTAAGTGTCACGTATACAATTAGTTTGTTTTTAAAAGTTACTATCAAAATTGCGTTGTACACTGATAATATTAAGTACTTTCTTCATCAAGTTCTTGGTAAAAGTTTACCAAGAAAGAAATTTCATGCCCCGTTTGATAGTATCTCGTTATGTGAAGATCTCATTGGTGACATTTTCAAGCGTTCACTTCTTTTAATTGTGGTCACATGTATAATTTTTGGAAACATCAAAGTTTTTCATTTACGATTTATTATGATTGGCAAAAATTAAATAAAGTTTATGCATTTTTGTAATTAACCTTGGAATATCTGATTTTTCATGGGCGTGTACCACACCATCATTGTTTTTTTGCAGATATTCTCTTCTGATACAATTATTTTCTCCATGAAAAAAATTGGCGTGCGAGTAATTTATGTAAGATTTCATGGTTTTTGTCAATATTGTCAAATGAAACATCAACTTTCTTTATTTTATTGATAACACTGGACAGTATCTTGGTCTTAAGATTTCCGTTTGGAGATTATAGACTAACAAAGGCTATTATATTTCATTTCTGAAGCACCTCTTCGGTTAAAGGTTTTATATTAGCATTGATTCCTATTATATATCCAGAATCGAAAATCTTATATTCTAATGTACGCGTTGCCCGTTTACCTTTAACTACAGGCCAGCAAGGGATGGCAATATGCTTTTGGAATATTTATTGTTTTTAATTTAATTTAATTTTTAGCTATTTCATCAGGAAAAAAAGAATTTCTCTCTTCTAGTAGTCAGCGAATAATTGTAGTTGCAATCCGTTCTTCAAGTTGAGAGCAAGACATTAATGTTGCCAAACAACTTTTTGTTGTTGCTATGTCCTATTTCCAGTGTTGGTTCCAAACTGTGTCACATTTTAATTTCTATCAATGGTCGTAATGTGCGTACTGACACATACGCCTGGTTTGTTATCTTTGTCCTACCACTGAACTCCGCTCTCAATCCCCTCATCTACACCATACCAGCTATATAAATAATGGAGACAATTTAAAAAGGATAAACTTTCCAAATCGTCGTAAATTGTTTCCCTTCTATTATGGAAAGATGGAAATAAATAAAGTAACTAAAGACCATATATTTTTATATATCTCTATACATATAAGACGCATTTGTTGCTGTCTGTCTGTCTGTCTGTTCCCTAATAACTCAAGATCCAGACAACCAAATAACGTGAAATTTGGTACACGTACACAAAATTATACCGGAAAGGTTATTAAACAGGTTTCGTTCCATATATATAAGATACTGGGGGCCGGGGGCCCAAAATGTAGTTTTTCCCTATATGAGCTATATAAAATTAAAAATTATTGAAAATTAAGACGTAAAATAATAAACATTTTGGTGTCGAGATTAACAAGATGGCGTTTATTGCCATAAAATAATGTGATGTGACGTCATAGTTTGAGTTCATATTAATTTGTAAATAGGAAACAAAGTGAAAAGAGCAGTGCTTATTTTAATTTATTTTTTAATTGTTAATATACCGCTGTGGGTGTGCGTTTAAGTATTTGTGTGCACATGTGTGAATCATTGAGTGTGTGTGTTTTTTGTTGTGAACTAAATGTTATGAAACGGTTTATTTTTATGTCTGTTAATGTTGCGCCTCTAACAAGATTACGTATATATTTTTATAAAATTTGTTTGCAAATTACATCTTTTTTACATTACACTGTTTCTTTTATGTGTATTCTATATGTATATTTTCCAGTCATTCGAACAAGCTTTTTCCTTTTATAGGTGAGGGTAGGAGTCAATGATATCGTCCATCCCTGGGTGGCATAAACACTGTAGCTAAGCAACTGTGTTTATACTTTTTGCATAACTTAAACTAAACCAGCAGGGCACAATTTAAGCTCAAACCTTGCGTTTCGAAATATTTCTTTAAAACAAATAAACCCCATACAACAGATAAATGAATTATATAAATTATCACTTACTGGGGGCGGGGGCCCAAATGTAGTGTGTTTTTTTCGTATATTTAAAACTGACTCAACACTAATTCTCCAACTTCCCGTGAAGGTAGAAGCATGAAACTTTGGGAACTTGCCGAATACACTATTATGACGATAATTGGTGAAAAAGAATGTAAGCATTTCCACTCATGGGTGGCCGGGGGCCCCAAAACCGTTTTTTCCTTATATGGGCTATATAAAATTGAATCAACACCAATTCCTCATATTCCCGAGTAGGTAGAACACATGAAAATTTGGAAAGTCGTTGAGTACCCTCCCACAATGGTAACAGTCGAAAAAAATATAAAATTATCACTAACTGGGTAGTGGGGTGGGTGGGGTCCCAAACATAGGATTTTCTTAAATGAGCTATATAAATCAGGCTCATCATTAAATCTCCTATTTCCTGTGTAGGTAGAAGCATGAAACTTTGGGAAGTTGTTATATACCCTCCCAAAATGGTAACTGGCGAAACATTAATAAAAACTATCACTCACTGGGTGGTCAGAGGCCTGAATGTAGTTTTTTTCATATATCAAACTGACTCATCAATATTCTCCAACTTACCGTATCTATATCTATCTCTATACATATAAGACGCATTTGTTGTCTGTCGTCTGTCTGGATGTTCATTATTAACTCAAGATCCAGACAACAAAATAATGTGAAATTTGGTACACGTACACAAAATTATAACGGAAGGGTTATTAAAGAGGTTTCGTTCCATATATATAAGATACTGGGGGCTGGGGGCCCAAAATGTAGTTTTTCCTTCTATGAGCTCTATAAAAATAAAAAATAAAAAATTATCATATTTCCCGTGTAGGTAGAAGCATAAAACTTTCGGTAGTTGTTAAGTATCATTTGTCGATGGTAACAGGTAAACAAAAGGTATATAAATTATCACTTACTGGGGGCCAGGGGCCCTATTGTAGTTTTTTTAAAATCCTTTATATTAACTCGTGGTGTCTGCGGCCGACCGACCTACCGACCTTGCTTGCTTGCTTGCTTGTCGCCAAAACTTTTGATCGATTTTTAACCCACTTGCTCGCAAGATAGCGAGCTGAAATTTTGCAGGCAGTTTTGTACGGATGATAAAAACAATGTATCAAAATTTCAGATCGATCGCATGTACCGTAATTAAATTATTGATTTTTTAGATTATTTTATTTATTCCTATGTATCATGCTATTTTTTGAGATAGAGGGTCGCGGTGCGTATTATATTGAACAACCTTTCTGTCGCGCAATAAGGTGCGTATTTTAATGACAACACTTTTTATAAACCTATTCCTGATCGGTGCGCATTATATTAAACACGTTTTACGACACAACTGCAATTTTGTATTTTTGGATGGTCTTGCGCTGCGTGTTATAATGAACAATCTTTTAATTACTTCTCGTACATAAAGGATTTATAGTCAAAAACGTGGTTTTTTACGGGTTTTTCTTATTTTATATTTAAAACTCAATCAACACTAATTCTTCAATTTCCCGTGAAGGTAGAAGCATGAAACTTTGGGAATTTTTGGAATATACTCTTATGACGGTAATTGTCAAAAACAATTTTAAAAATTTCAATTATGGTAGGCCGGGGGCCCAAAACCTTTTTTTTCCTAATATGGGCTATATAAAACTGAATCAACACTTATTCCTTATCTTTCTTTGTAGGCATAAACATGAACTTTGGAAAGTTGTTGAGTACCCTCCCGTGATGGTAGCAGTCGAAAAAAAAATTATCACTAACTGGGGGGGCCGGGGGCCCAAATGTTATACATATAAGACGCATTTGTTGTGTGTTTGTCTGTTCCATAATAACTCACGATCCAGACAACCAAATAACGTGAAATGTGGTACACATACCCAAAATTACATGGGAAAACTTCTAAAACAGGTTTCGTTCCATATATATAAGATACTGGGTTTCGTGTAGGTAGAAGCATGAAACTTTCGGTGGTTGTTAAGTATCATTTGGCGATGGTAACAGATCACAAAAAATTATATAAATTATCACTCAGTCTTTTGGGATTGCTGGTATAGACTTGCAGACACCATGCTTTTCTCATGGACAGTTGTATGTGGCATGCTCCAGAGTTAGCAAAGAGGTAAATCTTTTTGTACACACTCCAAATGGAACTGCAAAAAATGTTGTCTATCACATTGCTTTAAGTTCAATGTACCCTTTATTCCATGCAAATAAACAGTAATGTACGCTTCTACAGAAAACCTTTTTTAAACTGCGGAAGAAGCCGGGTACTTGCCCCTATATATATATATACATTATATATATCTTCTTATATATATATATATATATATACATATAAGACGCATTTGTTGTCTGTCTGTCTGTCTGTTCCCTAATAACTCAAGATCCAGACAACCAAATAACGTGAAATTTGGTACACGTACACAAAATTATACCGGAAAGGTTATTAAACAGGTTTCGTTCCATATATATAAGATACTGGGGGCCCAAAATATAGTTTTTCCTTATATGAGCTATATAAAATAAAAAAATTTGAAAATTAACGCGTAAAATAATGACGCAAAATAATAAACATTTTGGTGTCGAGATTAACAAGAAGGTGACTATCGCGATAAAATAATTGTTTTGTTGTTGTTGCTTTGCTGTTGTTGCTTTTGTTGTTGTAGTTGTTGTTTTGTTGTTGTTGCCTTTTTGTTGTTGCTGTTGTTGTTGTAGTTGTTGTTTTTTTGGTTGTTTTTGTTGTTGTTTTGTTTTTGTTGTTGTTGCAGTTGTTGTTGTTTTTGTTGTTGTTGCAGTTTTTGTTGATGTTGCTGTTGTTGTTTTTGTGTTGTTTTTTGCTGTTGTTGTTGTTGTTATCCATATTCCTTGCCCTGCGATGACAATTTCCTTTATGTTGTTGTTGCTTTGTTTGTAGTTGTTGTTTTGTTGTTGTTTTTGCTGTTTTTGTTTTGTTGTTTTGTTTTTGTTGTTTTGTTGTTGATTTTGTTGTTTTTGTTGTTGTTGTGTTTTTGTTGTTTTGTTCTTGATTTTGTTGTTTTTGTTGGTGTTCTGTTTTTGATATTTTGTTGTTGTTTTTTGTTGCTGTTGTTGGGAAAAGCCGGGTACTTGCCCCTAGTATATATCTTTATTTCTCTATATATATAAGCCGCATTTGTTGTCTGTCTGTCTGTCTGTTCCCTAATAACTCAAGATCCAGACAACCAAATAACGTGAAATTTGGTTCACGTACAAAAAATTATACCGGAAAGGTTATTAAACAGGTTTCGTTCCTTATATATAAGATACTGGGGCCCGGGGGCCCAAAATCTAGTTTTTCCCTATATGAGCTATATAAAATAAAAATTATTGAAAATTAAGACGTAAAATAATGACGCAAATTAATAAACATTTTGGTGTCGAGATTAACAAGAAGGTGATTATCGCCATAAAATAATTTTGTTGTTGTTGTTGCTTTGTTGTTGCTTTTGTTGTTGTTTTGTTGTTGTTGCTTTGTTGTTGTTGCTGTTGTTGTTGTAGTTGTTGTTTTGTTGTTGTTTTGTTGTTGCTTTGTTATTGTTTTGTTGTTGATGTTTTTGTTGTTGTTTTGTTTTTGTTGTTGTTGCTGTTGTTGTTTTTCTTGTTGCTGCTGTTGTTGTTGCTGTTGTTGCTTTTGTGTTGTTTTTGTTGTTGTTGCTGTTGTTGCTGTTGTTGCTTTTGTGTTGTTTTTGCTGTTGTTGTTGTTGTCCACATCCCTTGCCCTGCGACGTCAATGTCCTTCATGTTGTTTTTGCTTTGTTGTTGTTGCTGTTGTAGTTGTTGTTTTGTTGTTGTTGCTTTGTTGTTGTTGCTGTTGTTGTTGTAGTTGTTGTTTTGTTGTAGATTTTGTTGTTTTTGTTGTTGTTTTGTTTTTGTTGTTTTGTTGCTGTTGCTGTTTCTGTTGTTGTTTTTGTCGTTGTTGCTGTTGTTGTTTTTGTTGTTGTTGTTGTTAAACCCGGGAGAAGCCGGGTACTTGCCCCTAGTATACATATAAGACGCATTTGTTGTCTGTCTGGTTGTCTGTCTGTTCCCTAATAACTCAAGATCCAGACAACCAAATAACGTGAAATTTGGTACACGTATACAAAATTATACCGGAAAGGTTATTAAACAGGTTTCGTTCCATATATATAAGATACTGGGGGCCGGGGGCCCAAAATGTAATTTTTCCTTATATTAGCTATATAAAATAAAAATTATTGAAAATTAAGACTAAAATAATAATGACGCAAAATAATAAACATTTTGGTGTCGAGATTAACAAGAAGGCGATTATCGCCATAAAGTAAATTTTTTGTTGTTGTTGCTTTGTTGTTGTTGCTTTTGTTGTTGCTTTTGTTGTAGTAGTTGTAGTTTTGTTGTTGTTGCTTTGTTGTTGTTGCTGTTGTTGTTGTAGTTGTTGTTTTGTTGTTGTTTTGTTGTTGTTTTGTTGTTGATGTTTTGTTGTTGTTGCTGTTGTTGTTTTTGTTGTTGTTGCTGTTGTTGTTGTTGTTGCTGTTGCTGTTGTTGCCTTTGTGTTGTTTTTGCTGTTGTTGTTGTTGTCCACATCCCTTGCCCTGCGACGACAATGTCCTTCATGTTGTTGTTGCTTTGTTGTTGTTACTGTTGTAGTTGTTGTTTTGTTGTTGTTGCTTTGTTGTTGTTGCTGCTGTTGTTGTAGTTGTTTTGTTGTTGTTTTGTTGTTGGTTTGTTATTGATTTTTTTGTTTTTGTTGTTGCTTTGTTTTTGTTGTTTTGTTGCTGTTGCTGTTTCTGTTGTTGTTTTTGTCGTTGTTGCTGTTGTTTTTGCTGTTGTTGTAGTTGTTGTTTTGTTGTTGTTGCTTTGTTGTTGTTGCTGTTGTTTTGTCGCTGTTGTTGTTTTTGTTGCTGTTGCTGTTGTTGTTAAACCCGGGCTAAGCCGGGTATTTGCCCCTAGAATACATATAAGACGCATTTGTTGTCTGTCTGTCGTCTGTCTGTTCCCTTATAACTCAAGATCCAGACAACCAAATAATGTGAAATTTGGTACACGTACACCAAATTATACCGGAAAGGTTATAAAACAGGGTTCGTTCCATATATATAAGATAATGGGGGCCGGGGGCCCAAAATGTAGTTTTTCCTTATATGAGTTATATAAAATAAAAATTATTGAAAATTAAGACGTAAAATAATGACGCAAAATAATAAACATTTTGGTGTCGAGATTAACAAGAAGGCGATTATCGACATAAAATAATTGTTTTGTTATTGTTGCTTTGTTGTTGTTGCTTTTGTTGTTGTTGCTGTTTTTGTTTTTGTTGTTGTTGCTGTTGTTGTTTTGTGTTGTTTTTGCTGTTGTTGTTGTTTTCCACATTCATTGCCTGCGACGACAATGTCCTTTATGTTGTTATTGCTTTGTTGTTGTTGCTGTTGTTGTTGTATTTGTTGTTTTGTTGTTGTTGCTTTTTTGTTGTTGCTGTTGTTGTTCTAGTTGTTGTTTTGTTGTTGTTTTGTTTTTGTTGTTTTGTTTTTGTTGTTTTATTGCTGTTGTTGTTGCTGTTGTTGTTTCTGTTTCTGTTGTTGTTTTTGTTGTTGTTGCTGTTGTTGTTTGCTTTGTTGTTGTAGTTGTTGTTTTGTTGTTGTTGCTTTGTTGTTGTTGCTGTTGTTGTTGTTTGTTGTTGTTTTGTTGTTGTTGTTTCTGTTTTTGTTTTGTTTCTGTTGTTTTGTTTTTGTTGTTTTGTTGCTGTTGTTGTTTTTGTTGTTGTTGCTGTTGTCGTTAAAACCGGGTCAATCCAGGTACTTGCCCCTAGTATATATATATATATATATATAAATATATATATATATATATATATATATATATATATATATATATATATATATATATATATATATTATATATATATATATATATATATATATATATATATATGTATGTATTCCATCACTAGAATTTTATAAAAATGAAATATTTTTAAGTATCAATAAATATATTTATTTTGTAAAGCACATATAACTAATACATGTACCTATTACATGTGCTCTCTGACTGACCTATTGTCTGAAAACAATCTTCAAATGATATTACGCAATCTTGTAGTGAAGTAAGTAAAGTTGAGGATAATGTGTATATTATGTCAAAAATTGTGAAAAAAAATTTTTTGCAAAAACTAAATCAAACTATTTGAAATTTACATCCTTTTCAAATATATTAAATTTCATTAATGTCTTTTTTTGTTTTGTTTTTATCATATAAGGCTCTAAGGCAAGGGTGTTCAAAGACCGGCACGCATGCCAAAACCGGCCCGTGATGCAATTTTAACTGGCCAACGCCTTCATCTGAAATAATTAATTGACTGACGTGTTATTTGTTTAACGACGTTATATCTATAAGAAATATCGAAATATGGTACTGTTTTGAGTACGTCAAAGGATGGCAAAATTCGATAGCATCGTATTGTTTACCAATTACTAGACTTTCAGTCTTAAAGACCAAACAAGGGGTACAAATTTAGCTGCTTTGGTTTATTCTGCTGTCAATGAAGTTAAATTACCAAGTAAACATTATCTGTATTTATTACTGATGGTGCCCCTGCCATGACTGATAAGCACAGTGGACAGACAAAACGTGTCTGTATAAAAGTTAGCGAAGAGGCTGGCAAAGATTTTAAACTTCACTATATCATTCACCAATAATTTCTTTGTGTCAAACACTTTAGATGTGATCGTGTCCTTAAGCCAGGGATAAAGGCTATGAACTTTATTTGCTCTAAAGCTCTATCTTCTTGACATCCACGGAGAATACGGAGATGTTATGTATCACAACGGTATAAGATGGCTCAGTCGGGGGACTGCACGTCATCGATTCTACGCACTTTAAAAAAATATCATTGGGGAATACATGGAAGTTAAGAAACGACCAAATCCAGAACTATGTGATACTGCTTGGCTGGTAGATTTTGCATTTTTAGTTGATATGACAAAACATCTAAACGATCTTAACACAAAGCTTCAAGGGCACAATGCAGTGTTAAGCCAATTATATTCACTTATCGGGGTATTTGGGAACAGGCTGCACATTTTTCAAAGTCATCTGTTTTAAATGCAGCCCTATAACACGCGTTGCCCCTCACTACATGACATCATGACACGTTTTACAAAAAGAAGCTTCAATGCTATAATGCATAGGTATTTTGCAGATTTCACATCCCTGTCTAATGAAATTCAAAGACGCTTTCGGGACTTTGAAACTTTTAAAAAGGAAATATTTGTTTTTTCTTCACCTGTCTCTGTTGAACTTGGTAATACTCCAGGCAATCTGCAGCTGGATTTCTTTGAGCTGTAAAGTGATGCTGAAAGTCGCAGCAGAAAATAGATTTCTCTTATTGAATTTTACAGTCAGTTGGATAAAGACAGATTACAAGCGATTCAAACGTTTGCTGAGAAAATGCTCAGCTTGTTTAGCTCGACATACTTGTGTCAGGAGACATTTTCAGTTATGAATTTTAACAAGAACAGTTTGAGAACAAGAATAAGTGACTCTCACCTACGTAATACCGTACGTATCAAAAGCAGTGGCATTGAACCTGAGATAACCTCTTTACTTCAGTCAAGATTTAAATTTCACCCTTCACATTAAAATTTTGCAATAAAAACTTCTCAACCCAGTGGCGTAGCGAGGAATTTGTAGGAGATTTGGGGGCCCGTGAAGCTTTGCCTCTTGGTGGTGGCGTAATATTTAATGTAAATATATTTTGGACACTCCTTTGGGGGCACTTGAGGGGCTCGGGGGGGGGATTTTGAATTTGGACCTCTCCTCCCCTCCCATAGCTACGCCACTGTCTCAACTTATGTCATTTTTGTGGTATTATTTCAATCCGGCCCGCAAATATCTTTAAATCAAAGAATATGACCCGCCATGCAAAAAATGTGGTTCCCTTGCTCTAAAGGTTGGGCCACACTATCAATCATTGTAATAGATGTAAACATTAATCACGTGACTTGAGTTTACAGCTGATCTTAATTTTAATGGCTGCCACTTTCTTCGATTCTAGTCTAATTAATATGTATCAGCTCTACTAAATCGTATTGAAAACATGGATAAGTAGCTAATATTCACAATGAAAACAAATCCTCAGCATACCCAATGGTCTTTAAAATCTAATAATATCTACGCGACGTCATCACTTTAAAGAACAAAATTTGAATTGAACAAATACTCTGATCATACTTCGTGACATAATAGTGCTACTAGTACTTCTACCTTACTACTACTACTACTACTAGAAATAGTCTGCTGTTACTGATCACTGATAAGTTATCAAGTTCAATAAACTTCAAAGTCATAATGGTAAGTTCAGTTATTATTAATTTTTTTATATTATAGCTTAGTTTTTAAGGAAAGCACATAAATGTTATATTATGATATAATTAAAAAATAATAAATATATTAATTATTAATATTTAAATTTAATATCATCAATATTGACCAAGGCATCCATGGACCTGGAATGTATGAATCACTTTGAATTAATTAATAATAACTTAATAACAATAACAAAACATAATTGTCATATTTTAATTAATTATTTTATTTAATGATTAATCAATCAATTTATTGTTATTTTCTGCAGACCTATTTTTAATATTAATATTTTAAAAATAGGGCTGCTGAAAATACAATAAATTAATCGATTAATCATTAAACATAAAACTTAATTAAAATTTAAGAAAATATTTTGAATATTTTTTTTCAATTTATTGTCTATATATATAATTTCTCTGTCGACCCTGCGAGACACCAACTGCAATATGTTCAACAATACTAATTTTAAAAGCAGCACCAAATTATGCACCATGCATAGGTGTGCAAATTAAATATCGTGTAAAACAAAATTATATGACGTCATTGTTTTCGCTGATATTTTATTTTTATAAAAGGAGCAATGTAAAAAGAGGATTTGATGGTAATTAAACATCAAAAAACAAATGGTGTGCTAGTGCCTACAACCCCTATTATAAAATACTTTGTGTGCATTTCAGAAAGTTTAATATTTCGTATTGATCAAACAAGGACAAGTTCGTTGGGCTTTTGAAAAAGGTCGGTGCCGTAGGCGCCGTAAAAAAGTGCATTAAAGGGGTAAAAGAACTCTCCATGAGCAAGTCTGTGACGTATGCTACGCCGCGGGGCGTCTAGTTAATTTATATTGTTTGTAACTACATGTAGCATACTTTTCCCTTGTATTATTATTATTTATTTAGACGCGCATACGTAAACAAAAAGGTTTTTCTACCTTATTTCTTGCATAGCGAAAAAAAAATGTTGCGTTACGGCACAAAATTTGGAGCCATGGAATTATTGTGACTTAACTGATTTAACAAAATAATGAATTGCAACTTAACGTGATCTATATTTGTGTTATAAAATATAATTAATAGAAATTAATCGATTCATCGATTAAATTTTCCCCCCGAGATTAATCGAACAAATTATTTTAAAATAGTGCCAGTCCTAATTAAAAATGATGATACATTATAATATAATAATGTTCAAATATTTTGATATATTAGGTTAGAGCTTAATTACTGTTTTGTTAAGATAAAACACATACAATATTGTTTATTATAACTGACTTTGTTAAGTTAACAACAAGTTAAATAAATGTTTTTATTATATTTAGGTATAGTGGAGCAGAAATGGATGGTGTTCTTATTTCAAAGTGGTGGTTCTCTGACAGAATAGATGAAACCTGCCATCTGTGCATCTTGTACTGTGACTTAGGCAAAATAATTCTAAATAACCTGGTAAGTATATAATATAATTTAATAACATTTCTTTGATCTCTAATATATGGTTAATGTTTAAAGTTAACATAATACATTTGCAGGGTCATAATATCATTGTGAGTGTATAATATCCTTTTAAAGTCAGTAAATGAATTGAGGGGTCAAGAATAATTTAAGTGAGAACAGCAATGAAAGAGTAAAACATAATTTAAATTACCAAAACAATGTGTAAATTTCCAAATTTTAGCAACATGTCCTTTTTTAATATATTGAGTTTTAAATATTTTTTTTAAAGATAGTTAAAAATATGCAAATTTGTTTTTCAGAAAGAAAAGACTACATCCAATAGCACCGGCTTTCATTTAGATGATGACAGCATGTTTGAATCCTATTCGATACCAAGTCACTCTACTAAGTTATTGGAGCAAGAGATATAAAAAATAAATTTAATTATGAAGAATGAAACAAATTCCTCATTACTATTCTTACTACTTACATAAATGTATTTAAATTCATTTTTATCCTCTTTCTGTTATTACAAGTCTAAGAGACTTTAATATGTTTTAGATTCAATACTACCACAAGACTGGTAAAATAAACAAATTATTTTGAAAATCATGAAATATCACCAGATCATTTCAGTAGTTATCATGATTAGAAACTATTTCATAAAAGTATATATATGTTTTCATTTTCAGATTTGGCTTTTAGCAATAAATTTTAACAATCTTCCATTTTCTAAAGTTTAAAAAGAAAAATATTATTAACTTAATATCCTGCATTTTTTTCAAGTAAAAATAATATGGTTTTTATTTATAAATAACCTGAATATATCTTCTGATTACATCTTAATGTCTGCTATGTTTTTATTACATATAATTTATTAATAAGTAAATAAAATAGTTTAGGCCATGTTGCATTTAAGTGTAACGAATTGCTACTTTTTATTTAATTATACAATTCTTATTTTATGTTTGATGAAATGTTTGTATTCAGTCCTGTTTATAATACACATCACTCACCTCAAATAAAATTGTAAGTGCATATGGATCATATTGGTCAGAGAATTTTTCAATATATGTACAATAACAAATGAATTGAAGTTTTTTGGAATAAGTAATTTATAGGACAGTTACATTTTCTTAGTTACATTTGAAGAGAATATGAGTAAATTGTTTGTATAATATTTCAAGTGATAGTGATAAGTCTAATACTAATAGTAATAGTAGGTTAGCTTTTAATTTTTTTATTTGTATTAATTTTATTTAAAGCTATTTAATATGGGTCTTTAAAAAAGATGATTCAAAGTAGCTATAGGTTTTGTTTTTTATTTGGATTGTTATTTTTCTTGTACATGCACCAATTAAAAATACATTCAACAAAGTTGAAAAGTATTGGCCAGACATAATGTAATCAAAGGCGACATTAAAAGTTGGGGGGGGGGTGCGGACCGCACCTGGTGACAGTGGCGTAGCTAGGGTCATCTGCGCCCGGGGACATGACACAAATTCTGAGCCCCTTCTCGTACCCAGACATCTTTCCTTACAATAAATTGTTTGCAATGGCATAGAGAATTATTAAATCTGTATTGTAATTCATTAAAATACCAGATTCTTCGAAAATGAACCATTTAAACCGTAAAACTTGAAAAAATTTCTAGGGGGCTCAGTGAGCCCTCAGTATTTGTCGTCTGGGAAGCCTTCCCGGTCCGAGATGGGGAGCAGAATTTGTGTCATGTCCCCTGGCGCAGATGACCCTAGCTACGCCACTGGTCATTTCATCAGCATTGTTATGTTATTGTGACCGATAGTCGGCTAGAGGTATGTTAACATATTCCAGTTTCTCTACGATAACCCTTTCAAGGCTTGCTGCGTCTTTGGAATGTATATGAACAAAACCTAAAAATGATTCTTTAATGGTTACTTTTTTAGTTTGAAAATCCACATGGCGCACCTTAATGCTCAATGGGGGCGCCAAAATCATGCTTGCCAACTGGTTTGTAAAGAAGATATTTGTGGAGCTCCAAAATTCATTCTTGCAAACGTATTTGAAATACATTAGTTTTCATCAAAATAAATTTAAATAATTAATTTTAATACTCATTTTGGCGCCCCCT
Organism: Ampullaceana balthica; assembly: GCA_944989445.1. Lineage (NCBI taxonomy): Eukaryota > Metazoa > Mollusca > Gastropoda > Lymnaeidae > Ampullaceana > Ampullaceana balthica. Next base: position 1,168,119 of record CALYLW010000029.1, read on the forward strand.
AATGTGGCGCCCGGGGACATATGTCCCCGCCTGCACCCCCTAGCTACGCCACTGCCGGGTGACACCATCACAAGGGGTGACACCAAACTGTAAAATTCCGTATGTTCCGTTGTTTGGCGGAGGAGTTGTTTGTTGTTTTTTTTATATTTTTTTTTGTTGTTTCCGCGCGGCAAAGCTCTGTGGCGTCATCTTGGAGGGGTGTCTAAGTTTTTGTGGCGTTAATAAAATAGGAAAAAATTGCCAATAAGTAATTATATATAAAATAAATTAATGTAAATATATATAGGCATAGGCCCAATTAACTAATTAAAAATAAGGGGCCGTCCATAAAGTATGCCACGCTATTTTTAACCTCCCCTCCACCTGTCACAAACTGTCACGAATCTCGGACACCCCCCCCCCACCTAAAGTACTTCACTCTTTCGAACAAAACTATTTTTTTAATTAACACAAACTGTCACACAATTTTTTTCCCTGTCACAAACTGTCACACTTTCTTACACCCCCTCCCCCCTCTGGGGCGTGACGTACTTTATGGACGGCCCCTCTAGCTAGCCTTAGGCTGAACAAAATTTAATTAACAAAAGTATTGAAATATAATTTAGAGTTATAGTTATAGATCTAGACTCTTGGCAAGCTTTGTATTTTTTCTTGTGTTTATGACCAAGGAGGGGCAAAATATTTTTTTAAACGTACCTTCATCTATCTTATAATATCATTATTAATTATTAGTTCTATTTCATAGATTCGAAATGACGAAAACAAAAAATCGTAATTTCTACGAACGATGGCAGACTCCTTTGCCACAGTTGTAGATAGTATGAATATTTAAACATATTAACTCATTTTTAAACATGAGTCATAGTCATACTCATTCTACACATTCATTTGAATATTTTGAATTTAAAGTTGAAGTCTTTATTATTATTTTATTATTTATTTTCATTCTTTTAATTTTTTTATTTTAAAATCTATGTTTTTAAAAGCCTAATTTAAATAAAATGCATATCTACTTCGTAATAAATGGTATATTGTTGTTGCTTTGACATTTTAAAAAATAAATAATGATTTGATAAAAATGTGGTTGATCACGAGCAATTTTATTAATTAATAGCACATCGTAGTCAACATAAACCACTCTCCGATTATGAACTTTGAACTTCAATTTGTAATAATTTACCATGTGATATCGAGGTTGCGAAATAATACAAAAATATGTATAGTGCGTTTGATTGATGCTTGATCAAATGCTCGCGAGCAAATGATTGAAGGTGTGGACCAACCTTAAGGCGTCTGTGAGATTGTGATCGCTATGTAGTGCAACTCCAAACTTAAACAACAATTGAAACTTAAAATAATGAACATCATTGTGTGCCTGAGTGTGTGAATGTATGTAGGATAATTTGTGTGTGCGTATGTGTATTACTGTGTTTGCAAGCGAGTGTGTGAGTATGTGAGAGAATGGGTGTTTGCGTTTGTTGTAAGGGGCCGTCCATAAATGACGTCACGCACCTAGGGGGGGAGGGGGGTCAGACTTTAGTGACGATGCGTGACGAGGGGGAGGGAGGGGGGTTGAAGAAATGTGACGTCACATCAAAAGGGTTACTTTAAATAAAACTTCCACTCAAATATTTGGTCGCTTACAATTTATTTAATGACTTTTTAAAAATAATTAATTTAATTTTCTTGTAATTTTTTTTTAAATCAGTGCTTCTCAATGTGCCAGTCGATATAGGCCATCAGACGCTGGTTGGCGTAAGCTATCAAGACACGAAAATTAAATCTAATTATAATCCTTAAGTTTGAGAACCACAAGATAACCTATGAAATTGCGTCGTTTCATGTTGACATCAAAGCATTTGTGATGTAACCGCAGCTCCGTTTGGTTCTCTCTCGGCAGGAGTCAGTCAGCGAACTTTTTTGCCCGTTACCCCAAAATATACAAGTTTATGTGTGCGTTACCCCCCAACCCCCAGACTCTAGGTCCTGCTCACATGACTCGGATATTTAGGGGAGCGTCGTTAGCCCCCCCCCCACGAAAATGCTACTGGTGAGTTTTACAAGCATGACAAGTGTATACAAATATTCTGAATAGGATTATGTGTAGATATTTTAAGTAAAAACAACACGGAATATCCTTTTTGTTTAAAAAAGAGGGGGGATATATTTGATAAAATTATAAACGTTTTTGATATAATTGTTTGATTGGTTTTGGTCAAACGCCCCTGGCCATTCTAGATATAATGATAAATGAACCCATTTAAAATTAGTCAAGTATTCATTAACTTTATTTAATCCATCAAATTCTTGACATCGTAATTCGAGAGGAGCACAAAACAACTTTTCTTCTTAGCTCAGTTTCTTTAAGGCATTAATTTTAAATATCACAGAAAAGATACTTGATACAGTTAAGTCATGTGGATTAAGGTTATTGTCACTCGTGTCAATATAAATGATAGTAGGGTAGATGTAGGTGTATTCGTATAGTATGTTGGTAAGAAATCTACATAGTTTTCAAATTTTAAAAAATGCATTTTTTGGAAGGAACGGGTTCAATAATGGGCATATGTTCCAAGCGCATTCATATACATGACGTATTTTAATATATCTAGTGGATTGTAGTGGATGTTATATGTCCCAAATGAGTCTGCATTACCCCGAAGAATTCCCTTTTTTGACCCAAGATGAGGTTATTTACCCCTGTTCGCGACCTCATTCTTACGGGATGCCCCGTCAGTCAATTGAGGGATTTTTAAAAAATACATTTTAAAAATATTATTTTTAAATAGTTTTTTTTTCTAAACGAAGACGTTAACAGTGATGATTAATAGTCTATGTTTAATTTGTATGCATTAAAATAAAATATAATTTAAGGATGTTAACACAGTTCGTTTTCTGAAGGCCGGTTAAAAGTTTTTAAAAAATGCTTCACGCGGATTACGATATTACAATGTAGACAGGCCCGGACTTAAGAGACACAGGGCCCCTAGGCACTTTTCACTTTTGGGCCCTCCAAACATGTCGAAGCTATTTTGGATATTTAGCAAATTAAATGCACCAGTACAGAACATATAATCTTTAATTGACTTTAATGACTTTAATAAACATCAGAATAATACAATGTATATTACTATGAATGAATACTGGAATGAATCTCAAAAATCATTCGATAGTACATCCGTCTTCAGAGACATATCTAACAATGAAAGAAAGTTGATCTACATGAGATATGTCCGGAGTTGAGCCCACAGCGATAGAGAATTGTTTGGCAAGTTTGATTTCAGTCATGATTGTATTTATTACCTTTTCTGCCATTAGATTGATCATTTAATCGCATATTTTTTATGACAGATATTATGTTGTGCTACTTCTTTTGTTTCCATGGCGTTTTATGTGTACGTCCAGAAAAGGATCGAACTCAGTCAAAAGTTATGGGTCATAAGTCATAACATAATTCCCAGTGTTTTTTTTTAAAATCCAAATCTATCATGGAAACCTAAACGCATAAACGGTAACCCGCGTGCAGAAAGTGACCTCACAACAGCCACAATGCGCCTCGAAACCTCATGCCAGTATTTTATTTATTCTTCTGTTTGAAGAACAAGCCTCTATTCAACTCTACCGCCATCATTCTTACTAGATAGTGTCGCAAATGCTGACCTTTGTTCTTCCGAATTCTCATGTTCCTTCATTATTTGAACTGTGGTTTTCCAGAAGTTGAACACTTCATTAGCTTGTGACCCCAATTTCCCAAACATCTTCGAAAATATGAGCCAATGTCGAGGTCAGTTTCACCATTTCTTAATGTTTGGCTAAAAAGTGACAGCGATAGATACCTGGCTTTATCTGTCTATTGACGCCTTGAAAAAGAAAAGTCGGCATCAATATTTTGTGTCATGCCATTTTGAACAAGGCACTCCAATTAAACTTCGTCTAGCATCCACTCATCAGGATCGTTACTTAAACAAGAAATATATATTCAGGATTTTCTAAATCTTTTTTTCGTAGCTGTTACCAGTGGTGTAGTCCTAAAAAAATGTGAGAGGGACCTCTTTTTCCAAATTTTCACGCGGCGTATTTTTCTCAAAAGTACAAGTTATACAACTAACAGTCTTAAAAGTCAAATTGAAGGTAATTGAAATTGCATGCCCTCCATGCAGGATGGGCGCGCCCTCCCTGTCAAAAAAGGTGGGAGAGTAAAGCCCTCGCGCGCCCACCCTCCACTACACCACTGGCTGTTACGGGTTTTTCATAAATAATGTTTTCAGGTAGCTAGTTGCAGTCAGACACGTTTGTTGGAGTTGCCTGTTGACGGTCATTCGCGGCATCGCTGCAACTGCCACTGGCTAATGCACTAGTACTACTACATGAAGTACTAGGACTAGAGCCAGAACTAGGTCTAGAGGTAGACGAGACGAAGAATGTGTTTAGTTTAGATATATTAAGAAGAAGCACTTTTTCTTTTTCGATTTTTGTTTTCTATTTTCCCGTTCTTTTCTGAGACCCGCTTAGATTTTTATTGAAGTCAGACATCGTGATATCGATATTTCTATTACGAATATAAAAGAGTAGAAAACAATAGAACTTCGTTTTATTTTTTGGAATTATATATTTTTTATGTTTCAATTTGTTGTTTAGTTGTCAATTTATTTAAGACAATTTCGGTTTTCCTAGGCCGGGGCCTTCTAGGCCTAGGCGGAAATCCGGCCCTGAATGTAGACCTTCACTAAATAAATAATAAATACTTAAATGACAATAAAAGTGATTTGAAACATACTTATTTTCAAATAGAAAATAAGGTGTTTTTTTAATATATATTTTTAAGGGGACGGGTCAAAGCTTTGTGAAGTATTTTTAGAGGGGGGGGTCTAACTTTTTGTGACGACGCGTGACGAGGGGGGGGAGGGGGTAAAAAATCGGCCAAAATCGCGTGACGTCATTTATGGACGGCCCCTAAACTGAATGTCATGAAGCGGTTTATTTTTTTTTATCTGCAGGTTTGTGCCTCTAACAAGACTACGAGTATCTTCTTAAACAATTCATATGCGAGTAAACGTGGAGACATGCGCACTGAGGTTGTTTTTACCCACCCCCCCACTTTATTACTACCATACCTTAAACATAAACTGTGATTGGCAGACCCTAGCGAGGGTTAGTCATGTTTAGGGTTGTTAATTGCGTGATGTTGTTTTATTTTGTTGTTGTTTTTTTTGGCAAACTACTTATCGATTATGTAACTCTGATTTTAAACCGATTATCATTTTATAGCTAACTTCATAGAAATTAGGGGTGTACCGGATTTCGCATGCGCTCCGGCAAATCCGGAATCCGGCCATATTTACAAACCCGGCTCCGACAGATATATGCTTCATAAATCCGGCCAAATCCGGCTTGCCGGGTTTGTGATTAAATATATATTAATTATAGCTCGGGCTCCGCAAATCTGGATTCCGGAATTTTTTACAAATCCGCCTTCGGCTCCGGCCGAATTTCACTTCATAAATCCGGACAAATCAAATTCAATTATCGTATTTGAAAATTTAAAACCGATTGTCGCTTTCAAATCCGATTATCGTTTGACAGACTTACTCATGTTGAAAATAGAGGGAAAAGAACGGGCAGAAACAAACATTTTTAAAAATTAAATTATAATAATAACAAATTGTTCCCGCTGGGGTTTCATCCCAAGACATTCCGCGTGCAAAGCGGACGTTATAACCACTACACTACGAATCATATGTTATTCTGTGAAGGTAATATGGGACTGAACGCAAGAAGCTTTGTTGCCCCACCCCTTTTTAAATCCCTTATATTAACTTCGCGGCCGTCTCTCTCTCTCTCTCTCTCTGTCTGTCTTGGGCTCGGCGGGCGGAAAAACAGAAGTCAAAAATGACCCACTTCCCATGATCCGATCGAACTGAAATTTGGCACACGGACCCGTCTAACCTAACAATGCATCGTATCAAAATTTCAGATCGATCGAACGTACCGTAATTAAATTAATGCATTTTTAGTTTATCTATATAAACTATATGTAGAGGTCACTATCGTTTACATTTTACGGGTCACTTGACTTCAGGCCAGCCACCGGTGTGAACACGTCTCGTGCTTAAACCAGGTAAAGCGGCGTGCTTTTGTTTACATTTGGCGTTTCACGGTGAACTTTCCCCAGCGATCGGTGACAAGACCTTTCCCCTCTCCCACCCCCACCCCACCCTTTTTGGGTTAAAAGCAAAGGGGAGTAAAGACAGATTCAGTCTGTAGATATTTGTAAATACTTTAAGTTCTGTCTCATATATAAGGGATTTATAGTCAAAAACTTTGTTTTTACGGGTTTGTTTTATTTCCATCTCAACAAGCGTGCAAAATGTGATTTTTTACCACTGCGAGAGTCATTCGTCATGCTCATTTGCACATGGTCGTTTAAGAGAAATATATAGAGAGATATATTAAAAAGCCTTCTGAAATAAGTTTAAGCTAGTGACTCCAATGGCATAGTATCCGTTAAAATAAGCAAGTGTGCACTGTATTATACCGGTGACCTGTATTGCTGCAGCTACACCTGGCAGGCAGATTTCTCCCTTGGCATCAACTTTGCGCATGGTAACCCTTCTCATGGGCTGACCACAGTTGTTGGACTTGTAAAACTCATCCCATCCTGCTCCTTAAAGGATACATAGTGATATTTTTAAAGTTACATGCATTTCCCACTTAATAAAAAATATTTTATCCTCTTAACATCTATTCTGACACTTTTATCTGAGTGATTTATATGTACCGAAATTTGTAACGTTCAATTATTAAATTATGTCACGAGATATGAATCCAAAATTAAAACGAGAATTGCTGTGGTTTCAGGTTAGTCAAAATAAACACAAAAAAATCTTTTTATGATGAACTTATTGCAAATACCTTTTTCACACTTCTCGGACAGTACAAACGTCTTCGTTGAACTGTAAAACAATCTGACTGTCATGCAAAATGTCAGAACTTTCTTTACTTGAGAATTGAAAATTTTGAAACAAAAAATTAATTTACTTGGCCGATTATTCACTAATGTCTTTAGATTAATTAATTTAAAAATTTTTTTTACATTTTAGATCAATGATTTTACCACGCATATTATATCAGTTACTGGTTTTGTTATATTCAGTTTAACATCAAATTTAAAATTCAGATCTACATCGAGGATTTGGTTTGTGCAAGCAAACTTTTCCTTGTCATAAACTTTTGTCTAACACTTGTACTTCCTTTTACTAATGTACTGTTGTACTCTGTTTAATTGGTATTATAATATAAAACAGTACAGATTATGTGTTTCTCTACCTCAGTGATTGGCAAGCCCCTGGCTTCCGCTATGTCCATGTTATACGTCTGTTCTTTAGTTTTTATCAATTGGTCGTAAATACGTTCAATCTGGAAGTCCTCTGGGTTGAAGTCCTTATTTTAAAAAATATCTGCGTCACAAGTCTTCAAGTCATGTGTAATAGATTTCTTCTGCCTGCATGAAACATCAACATCATTAAACAAAAAATTCTAATATATAATTATTTTAAAAAATACTAACCAGACAAAAATAAGAATGAAATTATTTCTAAACATTTATATAAAAACAAAAACCTTAGAACAAATTCATATTAAAAAACTAATTCACATTAATTCATTTTAATTCCAGGATAGATAGCAAAAAATATTGAATTAAACATCTTGAATCGTAAAAGCAAATACTGTAATAGCCTGTGATATATAACTGCTTTAAGTTAAAATGTTTCATTCTTATTATTGTATCTAAATTCTAACTCCTTCTATATTAAAACACACACACACACAAAATACATTAAATTGTAAGCATTAAAGTTGTATGCATTTGAATTGCCCTTAAATTTCAAACTAAAATTTAGACAATGCTTTTTCACAACTAATCTAAGTAATTTAGCTTTTCAAATAAGAATAATTATTCTTTTGATCTTGAAATTTCAATCATATTTGAACACGTTCTTTTCTTCAAGATATTTGAAAAGCACGGGTATTCATCTACTTTTTATTAAATTTTATATAGGATTGACAACTTATCATGTAATTTTACAATTAAAATGACAAAGCTTAATCGTTGAAAAAATAGCATAAATATTTGCTATCTCACCCAATAACTGGACTCTTTCCTGAAAATTTGTTAAAGTAAAATAGTAACTATTAAAATAGCGACAAAACCATATTTCTCACTTTCTACAATTATGGTGGTGTTTAATTCCGGTTCCTGCTGGATGCATATGTCGCCAAAGTAAGGCGAATTGCTGACGGTTATATGTTTTCCCATCAGTTGCCACGCAGCGGAGTTGTCACCAACAGCAACGACGACTCCACGGCATCTTGTATTTTGGAGAGATTGAATCAAATCTGAGCCATTTTCCCTCAGAAGCTGATATGTGAGAAAAAAAGTAAACGTATGAAATCATTAAGAAGGAGGGATGATAGTAAGTATGATTTTAAGGAGAAAAAAATGGACGTATATTTTTGATGCAGGAACACATGAAGTAATGTCATTGTTAAGGCAACGGAACGTAAAATATTCATAGACAAGTGTATTTACGCAGTTTAATTAATCAGACTCTTTTGGCCAGAATTTTCAGAGTTCTCACACTAGTTTGAAACTTGGCCTTAAGACAACAACAAACAGTCTTATTTAAATTGAAAAATCTGAAATCAATTTACTTTACGGGCTAAATTAATCCCTCTCATTATCAAAGGTGAATTGAACCTTCAACTTTTAGATTATTAATTCTGTAACTCATTAAGGCGCCAGTTACGCTATGAGTTTTCTAGCTTATTCACTCATACAATTCACCGAAATAGTTATTTTGTTTAAAAGATCTATACTATGACAGCTTATTATCATAAATTGACATATATGATTTAGACAATGTTCTTTAAGTTTCTTCATTAATACACAACAAAAAGATCACCAACAACAGGGATAAGACGCTAGTTTTTCTACATCAGTTGATCAAATGCATCGTTAAAGTAAGGAACGATAGATTTACTTTTTTAAAATGTCAAATTTATATTTTAAAAATTATTTTAACAACAAATACGTCAGTACTAACATACGCTATAAACATTTTAAAATTATACTTGTCTCTTACGCATTAACGTTTCTATCACATTCGTGTCACTGAACTGTCCATTCATTGCGACACAACCAGCCAGGATGATGCCCAGGTCTGTGGTGACATATTCCTGAGAGTTGTTCAGAGCTATGACGTCCTCATAGCGGAAGCCCTGCTGACGTAGTCTGTTGGTCTATCGTCCAGCGAGCGCGTAGAGCTCCTGTGCTGTTTAGGCCTCCCTGTTGTCTTCGTCATAGAACACAAACAGTTCATTGTCCGTGACCTGGTTAGCCAGGAACTTGGAACGCTTACAGACAGTGTCAATGTCAAACAAGTGAGTTGTTTGCCCTGCCATCGTCTGTGGTACCAAACTTAACAAACGAGAAAATAGCATTCAATGTGCAACTGTATTTCTAACATTAAACCGGATTTCCATTGTCTTAGAAAAGTAACGCAATCACTATTAGATATAATAAAGTAAATTTCTGCTTTTCTCTTGACATTTATCTAAAATTCGAGACACAATATGATTAGGTACATTTTCATATCGCAATGTTGAAATCTTATTTTTTCAAATATACAGCTGTAAAAGTCTTTGCTTAACACGAAATAATTAAATACCCTATATACTAGTTCGATAGCCCGTTCGTTCATAAGCCGAGCAACACACACACACACACACTTTTGGAAGAAAAAAGTATTAAAAGTGTATAACCCGCTCGCAAACCGACCCCCTAAAAATAATAGGACAGCTTAAACAAAATGGTACATTTTTTTTGTAACTACAATCTTCATCGGTCATTATGATAGTTTACTTTGTACTACCTATCTTTGTCTTTTTGCTCTTTCTTAGTAAAGAGTTACCGGTATTTAAAAAAAAATTCTATGGTAAAAAGTTACGAAAGAACGTAATAAAAATTTGTTGTTGAAAACAAAATTTGTAAAACAATTATTTAAAACTTTCACAAAAAAAATAATTAAATGATTAAATAAGGTAAGTGCAGATGTTTAATAACATATAGCTTCTGGTAGAGCAGTCGAATCTTGTAGATTGTAGAAAAAGGACCTTGATGATCTACAATAACAACACAAATATTCAAATTCCAGGCAGAAATACGTAAAATGACCAGCCTGTAAGCCCCCTCCCAACTTGTCCCCCTAGATTTTGTCCAAAATAGGTCGGCTTGCGAACGAGTATATACGGTATATATCAAGTGTAATTAATAGCAAATAAAGATTACATAAAAATTAAATTTGACAAGGATTTAAATAGTATTTTTTGTATCTTTACTCATCTCAAAGCAACTTGACAAAATCGTAAGCTTGTAACAGAACTCCAGCCACTTGCTGAACACCTTACTAGTGTATTACAGCTCTAAGTTATCTGGCTAAACAAGGACATTGGGGAAATATATATAACGCTAAGACACCAACAATGATGTTGCTCTCTGATTAAATTGTTCTGCTTTTCTCTTGAAAACAGCTGAGCTTTTATGAGCTCATTTACATTTATTCATATATGTTAATTAATGCAGTTTTAATCTATCTGTAGGGAGTCCCATGCAGGTCATTAATTATTGCATAGCCATCGACAGATAACAAGTTTTCTCTGCAATCTATTCTGCAGTGTCGTAGCTAGACATTGTTAGTGTTGCGGAGACAATGTACGACTTATACAAATAAATAATAAAGGTTAATAAAATATTTTGTTTAAGTTAAGGTTGAATGCAAAATAAAATAGCCTACCAGCTAACAAAACAATGTCCCATTGGCTCATAAAATTGCTATTAAAAACACTTTGAAATGCGGATGTTTATTATCTCGTCAGTTTGAATCTGTTTTTGTCTGCACATTAATTGATTTGCAAAGAACAAAAATTGTAAAATTTAAATTTTATATTCACGATATGTATTTGTACTGAATGAGGATTTTCCCGAAAAGTTTAAAAATATATATTTCTATTAAAATGCTTAAATTTACTGTTTTGATAACACATTCGTTTGTGTAACTGGGATTTTATTTGGACGCTTTATTGCAGTTAAATTCTGTTTGATAGGAAAATGCTTTACTTAGGGCTCATAAAACAACTGTTAATTAAGCATGGCAGGGATGAGATGTGAGAAGGACTATTTATTGTAAAATCTCACATATATCTGCTTTGCACTTTGTATCTTTGTGTGCGATATCGGATATATCGTGTTCACAATGAACATAAATTTCAACAGAATAGTGATGGTTTTCTACAAATGTAACATTACCACTTAGTGCTCAAACGGCGTCCAATTAAAACATCCGCGCTTTCATCCAACGTGGAAAATCAATTTATGCATGCATTTGTGATAATATAAAATATTTTATTGTCACGAACATGCAGGCTCCGGGTAATTTTTAAATTACAATGGACATAATAATGTGCTGAGCCTTTGTAAAATTTTATTTGCTGCATTAGCTCATCCGAACGATAACTAGATAAAACAAATTAGAATTGTTATTAACCTAATAAAACAATAGTGATGCACGTTTCTTAAAGTTATATCCAGACAAATGTTGTTACTGTCGTTTATCTGATGAACTAGTTAGAAGCCTAACACATTTTCTGCAAAAAAATAAATCATGTTTTGAAGAGGTTAATATAGAAATGACTACTTTTGACATAAGAACAATAAGGTGTTTTGATGGGGGTTAATTACAGTTTTTAATTGTTTGATGGGGAAAAAAACTGATTTACTTGCCAGCAAAAAGAAAATTGTAAAGAGATGTTGGCGTTTAAGATCATCTTAATAGTTATCATGGAAAAAGTAAATATTAAATACCTTATACACTCGTTCTATAGCCCGTTCGTTCATAAGCCGACCCCCCTCTTTTTGAAGAGAATAGTATTAAAAGTGTTTATTCCGCTCGTAAGCCAACCCCCGTCGAGAAGGGGTGGCCTCTATTGGGCTCGACGGACGAGTAGGATCGCGGATCTGACCGCGACCCGAAACCGACAACTCCTGGCAAGCAATGCCGATGTCCGATATGTTAGGTGCTTGTCACATATGATTACAGTCGCTGTTCGGATCTTAGAAAAAGCATTTAGATGCAATGTCGATGATCAAAACCAAAGTACCCGTTGAGGGCCGGGTGACTCCGTTTCGTCCACCTCATTTCACTAGCAACGTCATTGATCGGTGCCGGTTTAGCGCCAGGAGTGCCAGTACGGATTTACAAAAGTAACCGCAAAGAACGCAGTGGACGCCAGCTCTGAGGAAAACTTCCAGTGGGGGTTGCACCCTAGGTCGGTCATTGATGATCCCCCGCTTAGAGACGCGTGTGCTTTGCCCGGGTGGCGCAAAAGTGGTAGCGGGTAGTAGTTGGGCAATACCACTCCTCCTTGTGGTGTCAATTTAGTGGGAGGCATTTTCGACTTTATGTCTTGGATGTCCACTTGGGGGGGACCAGATAGCTGGGGGGGGGCGGTTTTCAAGGAAGACCCACGAAGATCATTAGGCTCGGGGCTTCTGATTTTCTTCCACTTGTAGGTAATTAAGTAAGCCGATCCCCCAAAAATATAGCACATTGTAAACAAAATGTTTCACATCTGTTTTAAACTACTTGCTAAATCGGTCATCATGATTGTTTAATTGTACTACCTTTCTTTGTTTTGTGCTCTTTTTTAGGCAAGAGTTACCTGTGTGTTTTTTATTTATTTTTTCTTATGGTAAATTGTGGCGAAAGCGCGTACATTAAAATTCATTTTTGAAAACAAAATGTGTATAACAATTTATTAAAATATTCACAAAAATAAATAAAATGATTAAATAAGGTAAGTGTAGATGTTTAATAATATTTAAAAGCTTCTGGTAGAGCAGTCGAATCTTATAGAATGTAGAAAATGACCTTGATGATCTACAATCACAACACAGATATTCAATGTATATGTAGAAATCATCTATGACCCACTCGCAATCCGACCCCCCAACATTTCCCCCTTGATTTTGTCAAAAAAGGTCGGCCCTAGAACGAGTATCTACGGTATAAATTTTAAACCCCAATGCTTAACATTAGCAAATGAAAAAAAAGTATAAGAGTTATTTTAAAGTAAATTTCATTCTTATCCCGTCTTTGGAATGTTTAATATGGCGACCGACTCTGGTGTCAAACCATCAAAATAAGTGCGTGTATCGGTCTTGGTTAGCGCATGGAGACCTCATACCAAAGTTCGTGAAGATGTGTCCATAAAAAAATTAAAGTTTAACATGACGAACGTTATGGACCGTTTAGACCATATTTGCATAGAATTTTGAAATAAACACTGGTTATTTTTTTATTCATGGTTTTAATGCCTTATTTTTTTTTAAGTTCCTTTGAATTCTTATGTACAAACTTTGCTCAAGAACCATCAATTGCAGCAAGGAACATCATGAGAGTGTTTTCAACAACTTCCCAATGTTTAATGGCGATCGGATGAAAGGTGCCGGTACACAAAGTTTAAAATAATACCTATAAAGCTTATTTAAGGATTAAGCGGCTTTAAGGGCCCCCGAGCAAAAACAGTGCAATATGTAAAGTTCAAAAGGCCTGAAGATTTGAATCTGGATCATGTTTGAGATATGTGTCGATATTTGTCAAGATGATTTAGAATCGATGGGAAAGAATTTGTAAATGTTTACGAAAAAATAATCGGTTACTAGTTCAAGCCCTGTAGTATTTTATATGTGCCCTCAAGGTTTTATGCACCAAGTTTGCCCGAAAACGATTCATTTACCAAGCAGGCAATGTGTAAAATACCTTTATAGTGCTCATGAGAGGAAAATATGACATTTAGGGACCCTGTATCCAATAAGTAGTATTTCAAAAACTTTTTATGTCAGAAATATTTATGGAAGCGTACTTAACTTCCCAAAGTTTCATGGTGATCGGATGGTTAAAATAGTATTTATAAAGCGTTACATTAAAAAAATGACATTAAGGTTCCCCGGGCCCGCTCCTTTTAATATGTTAGGTACACAACATCAGCTGATTTCAATATGGATCATGATGGATCTATTTTCAATATTTCTCAAGATAGTGTTAAATCGAGCTGAAAGTAAAGACTCCATAAAAAATTTGCCGGTCCTGAAAAAATGGAAATTAGGATTTTAATTCGCTATAATATTTTAATATTGGCCATCAGGATTTGATGTACCAAGTTGTTCACAATCCTTCAATTTACCCATTTGCCAGTGTTTATAATACTTTTTATATATCAAATAAACGACAAAAAAACACCCGTAAAAACAAAGTTTTTTATTATAAATCCCTTATATATAAGACATAACTAAAAGTATTGATTATACTAAATATAATATGTACGGCGCGACAGACTACCATCAATATTAACAGACCGGGAAAATACTATAAAATTATGTTCATTATAATACGCACCGCGCGACAGACTAGCATAAACATTAAATTATATGTGTTGTAGCCGAGTTGTGGTTAACTTATTGAAACAATTAAGTCCAAGTCACTAGTTGCTAACGATATCAAACATGCGTATTAACTAAAGACACAGAACACACAGTTGTTAAGTCACTTCTCTCTCTCTTTCTCTCTCTCTCTCTCTCTCTCTGCGCTACCTCTACACTCTCCCTCTCTCACAGACCATTCGCTCTCCTGAACCCTGTGACATAAGGACTAGAGTGAACCTCCAGTGACCTGTGGAGGTCGACTATACCAGACGGCTAAACATGCTACATAGAGATATTTTGAGATAAACTAAAAATTAATTAATTTAATTACTGTACCTTTGATCGATCTGAAATTTTGATGCAATGCATTGTTAGGTAACAAAAGTCTTTGTGCAAAATTTCACCTCGATAGGATCACGGAAAGTTTGACATTTTTTTACTTTCCTTTTTTTTCAGTGGACGGGACCATGACAAGACGGTAAAATTAATATAAGGGATTTAATAAAACAAACACGTAAAAACAAAGTTTTTGACTATAAATCCTTTATATATGAGACATAACTAAAAGTATTGATTATGTTCAAACGCGACAACATTTACAGACTGAATCTGTCTTAACTTCCCTTTGCTTTATAACCCCTGGGGGGTGGGAGAGGGGACAGGTCTGGTCACCGATCGCTGGACCGAGCTCAGCGTGACACGTAAAATTTAAACAAAAGAACGCCGGTACACCTGGTTAAAACACGAGATGTGTTCACCGATGGCTGACGTGAAGTCAAGTGACCCGTAAAATGTAAACAATAGCGACTTCTACATATATTTTTATATAGATAAACTAAAAATGTATTAATTTAATTACAGTACGTTTGATCGATCTGAAATTTTGATACGATGCATTGTTAGGTGACAGGGGTTCGTGTGCCAAATATCAGCTCGATGGCTTCACGGAATGTGGGTCATTTTTTTACTTCTGTTTTTCCGCCCGCCCATGAGACGGCGGTAAAGTTAATATAAGAGATCTAAAAAGACATGGGCCATCCAGCTTCCATAAGTGGTAATTTTAAAAAAAATATATTTTCCTGCATATGTTTTGCAGGAGGTTACTCAACAAATTCCCAAAGTTTCATGAGTCTACCAACAAGAGAAGTTGGAGAATTTGTATAAGTGAGGGGGATTTTTTATTAGTATTATAGAATAATTAACTGTTAATGTTTGTCTTATTGTCTTATTAAAGTTCAGTTGTATTTTTTGTTATAGACCTGAGCTGCCTGCATAATTTTAAACGAACTGGAACTGCTTACAATCGCTTCTGATACGTTTTTATTTAAATCTTTGGTTTTTACTCTCTCTCTCTCTCTCTCTCTCTCTCTCTCTCTATATATATATATATATATATATATATATATATATATATATATATATATATATATATATATATATATATATCTTCTTATCTTATCTATACAGACGCTCCTTCTATGCAGAAGATAGTTGCGTCCACAGACCATGACAGATCATCTGTTTGGCAAGTGATGCAGCGCTCACAGGCCACGGCTTTGTGGGTTCCACGCATTACCCAGCCGCCTAACTAGGTGTTAGGTACCCATTCGGAGCGGGGTACTCAAGGACGCCCTAGGCCCCGGGAACAAACCCTTGCCTTCACACGGATTCGAACCCGTGACCATCGGTATGACAGTCCAGTGCGCTGCCACTCGACCTACGCGTTATATATATATATATATATATATATATATATATATATATATATATATATATATATATATATATATGTAAATATACTAGAAATTTACATGCGCCTTTGAAGCGGTAGTGTACTACCCTTAAACGTTTTATTACGTAGTTGACAATATGCCAATAACTATTTGTTATGTATGTATGTGTATGCGGTTATTTAAGTTTGGACTTCTGGTTATAATATAACCAAATTTTGTCTTGAGCTTACTCTTGAGAATACAGCTTTCAGTTGGTCAGAAATATACATATGAAAAATTAAATTATCTAATTCTAAGACGATTTTACGTAACATAAAGAGCTCTAAGAAACTAAACAAACAATCTAATAGGGTATTAATTTAAATAAAATGCTACATACAAACATTTCTCTTAGGTATAGATCAAACTTAGCAAAGGATTGCATTCGAAAAAAATTACATGTTGTCTTTAATTCGCTGATAGAACTTACATGAATAAAATCAATTTTTAAAAAAATTAAAACGTTAAGACTATTTTGATAAATATTTTGTTCCTTTTAGTCTGCTTCACCATAACGTTCCTATTTGCTGATGGATACCCATATTTAATATGTTGCTGTTTTAACTTAATACAGGATGCAATTCTTTGATTATTTACTTTTCCGATCACACATTATATTTTGAAAATTATATAATTAAGCATATATTTTTCTATCCCCTCCCCCTTTTCTGTCAGTTTTTCTTTCTTGAAATTATATCGTTTATTTGCCAAGTATATTTAAGATTGATATTTTCGCCTAAAACATATGTGAAACATAGATATACATTTTAAGGAAAAAAAAGATTTTTGTAATCGTGGACAGAAAGGAGTAGACATAATAAGATGTAAAAATTCAAATCAGTTATCAGGTTCATGTGAACGATATTTTGTCTAGATATATCCATCAGTCCAATAGCCAATGATTAGATATTATTAATTTAGCTAATATAAGAGAAAGCGATTTTACACAATTTTACCTTTAGCTCAGTCGTGCTTAATTTTATTAATTAAAGTAGAAAGAGTGAATCTGAAAAGCTAAAGAGAGGTCTCAGGCTCGTGTTAGTACAGAAATGGGACACTTAATTAGGTGAATCAAGAAATACACACACACATTTATATATATATATATAAAACTAGGGGCAAGTACCCGGCTTTCCCGGGTTTAAAATAGCTTTTCTGTAGAAGCTTACAAAACTGTTTACTTGCATGCAATAAAAATTTACATTTAACAGTTTATGTGCTGCATGGCTTAATTTCAAGTATGTAAGTACCTGGCTTATCCCGGGTTTAAAATAAGGTACTTTCTGTAGAAGCGTACATAACTGTTTATTTGCATTCTATCGAGCTGAAAGCAAGCTGCAGGCATTTGAAAACAAATGCATGAGGAAAATTCTCCAGATCTCATATTTAGAACATAAGACCAATGAATATCTCTGGGACCGAATCAACTCTATTACGGATCATCAAGAAACAATCGTAACAACAATTAAGAGAAGCAAGATGGCATGTTTTGGTCATGTACTGCGACATGATACCCTGACAAAAATTATCCTTTAATGCACTGTAGAAGGGGGCCGGCGAAGAGGTCGACAACGGTAAAGCTGGCTGGACAACATAAAGAAATTGACAGGGATGAAATTCCATGAATTAATGGCCGCCGCTCAAAATAGGCATATGTGGAGATAGTTTTCTGTTGATGTGTCCATCCGCTCCCCCCGACGACCGAAACGGTCACGGGACTGATGATGATGATGATGATCGAGCTGATAATTTAATTTTTTTTCCGTATGTTATCATTGCGGGAGAGTTCTCAACAACTTCCCAAAGTTTCATGCTCCTATTTACACGGGAAATTGGATATTTAATGATGAGTCTGTTTTATATAGCTCATATTAGGAAAAAAACTACATTTTGGCCCAAGGCCCCTAGTGAGTGAAAATTTTTATATATTTTTAGTATATATAGATATATATATATATATATCTTCTATATATCTTTATACATATAAGACGCATTTGTTGTCTGTCTGGTTGTCTGTCTGTTCCCTAATAACTCAAGATCCAGACAACCAAATAACGTGAAATTTGGTACACGTACACAAAATTATACCGGAAAGGTTATTAAACAGGTTTCGTTCCATATATATAAGATACTGGAGGCCCAAAATGTAATTTTTCCTTATATGAGCTATATAAAATAAAGATTATTGAAAATTAAGACGTAAAATAATGACGCAAAATAATAAACATTTTGGTGTCAAGATTAACAAGAAGGCGACTATCGCCATAAAATAATTGTTTTGTTGTTGTTGCTTTTGTTGTTGTAGTTGTTGTTTTGTTGTTGTTGCTTTGTTGTTGTTGCTGTTGTTGTAGTTGTTGTTTTGTTGCAGTTGTTGTTTTTGTTGTTGTTGCAGTTTTTGTTTATGTTGCTGTTGTTGTTTTTGTGTTGTTTTTGCTGTTGTTGTTGTTGTCCACATCCCTTACCCTGTGATGACAATGTCCTTCATGTTGTTGTTGCTTTGTTGTTGTTGCTGTTGTTGTTGTAGTCGTTGTTTTGTTGTTGTAGTTGTTGTTTTGTTGTTGTTGTTGTTGTTACTTTGTTGTTGTTGTTGTTGTTTTGTTGTTGATTTTGTTGTTTTTGTTGTTGTTCTGTTTTTGTTGTTTTGTTGTTGATTTTGTTGTTTTTGTTGTTGTTCTGTTTTTGTTGTTTTGTTGTTGTTGTTTTTTTTTGTTGTTTTTGTTACTGTTGTTGTTAAACCCGGGGAAGCCGGGTACTTGCCCCTAGTATATATATATATATATATATATATATATATATATATATATATATATATATATATATATATATATATATATATATATATATATATATATATATTAGGGCTGCGGAAATTAACGATTAATTACCTCGATTAATCGTTAAAAAATTTTAAGGATTAATCGTCCCACCACTTGTAAATGTACTTGAAGTCAAAAAGTTAAATATTACGGACGATAAATATAAACTAATTTCCAGACGATTACACGAACATTTTGGTTTTAAACTATTGACTGACGTGAATGTTCAAAATCTTTATAAAGGTTATTGTGTCTATTGAGAGAAATCGTTTGCCTACCATGCAATGTTCCCTCTAAATCTAAGCTTCAATGGCTCGTGTGCAAAGTTGCACAATGTCCATTTTTTGTGCAATATTTTACAAAATTTGCTGTGCAATGATTTGAAACTCCTGCGTGTCGTCGGTCAAATATCTACGAAGACACGCTGCTTAAAGGGATCATTGCTACCATGGTTCTAACACTTCACTTACATATCACCTGGAAATCAAGCATTTACTACAGTATCGGATACTTCAGTTGAGACAATCTAAAGTATTCAAAAGCAATTTGAACGATTGTTCAGCTCGACTGTTTATATTGTCAATACGACCCGCTAATCCCTTGAACCAAATAATGTCAATACACTAGTCTGCGTTGTTGCTTAAAATATGTCATATAAAGAAGACATCCCAACGTTATTTCGCTTTTCGACAAGTATTTTAATAATTGTTACTTATGACACCATAAATTTCAATCGTTGACTTTAATCGAAATTAACGATTAATTAATCGTTAATTCTTCAAAATTTAACGATTAAATTTAAATTAATCGTTAACAGCCCTAATATATTATATTATATATTATATATCAGGGGTCGGGAAAACATGGCTCGCGAGCCATATGTGGCTCTTTTGATGGCTGCATAGGGCTCGCAGAAAAATGTTCATTATAAAGAAAAAATGTTTCTTCAGACTACAGAAAAAATAATAATTGAATATAAAAAAGAAGGAAAAAAACACCACGTCATAAGTCAATAATCTTACTAATTATTTTCTATTTTTATGGATTACGTGATGTAAAATTTTCTTGAAAGTTGCGAAGCGTGAAAATATTTGGAGGTTGCATGTTGATTGACCAATCAATTCTATCCGAATAGTAATGTGGAGAGCCATACGTGATAGAATGCATGAAATAATCAAGGTCAGGGGTTTGTAGCCTTAGGAGTTAGATTGCTATTTAAGGGAGAGAGATTTTGGAATTCGGGATCAAAGAGATATCAGTGATTTCTATGGAAAGTGGCAAAAATACATTGTTCAAGTGGGGTTGGTGTATATTGCTTTTAAAAATAGCGGACGATGTGTTCATGTGTAAAAGGGTCCATTCAAATGATTGTAGTCAGATCAGAAAGTAAACTTTCGTTTTAATCGCGTTCTAAGCTAACACATTTTAGAAACCTTTTTGACAAGATGGCTAAAAGAATGAAAGACGATAAGTATCGTACTTTTCAGCAGTAATGGACGGAGGAATTTGACTCTATGGAGATAGCGGGTTCCGCGGTGTGTTTAATATGCAGTTATAAAATTACGTCTATGAAATGGTCAAATGTAAAGCGACACTACGAGACACGCCATTCTACATTTGCATTGAAATATCCTAAAGGAAACAGCAGAAAAAAAGCATTTCAAGAATTGCTATCAAGAGTGCAAGCTGGTCAGTAGCAAATCCGTGTTTTGACCCAAAAAGGTGATTGGAATTCGGCTAGCTTTGCTGGCGCTTTAGCTATTGTAAGAAACTGAAAGCCATTCACAGATGGGGAGTATTCCAAATCATTCATGCTTGATGTTGCCAATGAACTTTTTGATGAATTTTTCAATAAGGACAAAATAATTAAATAGATACAATAAATGCCTCTGTCGGCAAGAACTGTTCACGATCGTAGCATCATGATGTCAAATCAAATTGAGGATATGCAAGTGAAGGACATAAATGCGGAACCATTTTTCTCTCTCGCTTTGGATGAGTCAACAGACATAAGTAATTTATCCCAGTTCAGCGTGGTTGCAAGGTATGTTGTCGGTGAAACATTACATGAGAAAAGTCTTGCAGATTTGTCTATGAAGGGCACAACAAGAGGGCAGGATTTATTCGAGTCCTTCACTGAGTTCGCTAAAGAAAAAAAATCGAACGATTGATAAAGTTGTTTCAGTGTGCACTGATGGTGCTCCCTGCATGGTCGGGAAAAACAGAGGATTTGTCGCTCTTCTTTGTGATCATGAAAACAGACGCATCCTTAGCTTTCATTGCATCCTACACCAGGAGGCGCTTTGTGCTCAGATGTGTGGCGAGCAGCTTGGTGAGGTGATGTCGCTGTTGGTTCGGGTAGTCAACTTTATTGTTGCACGAGCATTAAATGATCGCCAGTTTAAAACACTGCTTTATGAGGTTGGGAATAATTATCCTTGTCTGCTTCTGAACAGCAACGTGCGTTGGTTCTCAAGGGGGAAAGTGCTCAGCCTATTTGCGGCTTGTCTGAGCGAAATTAGGACTTTTCTTGAAATGAAGAATGTCGAGCATCCCGAGTTAGCTGACACTGAATGGCTCCTAAAGTTTTATTATCTCGTAGATACGACTGAACATCTAAATCAGCTCAATGTGAAAATGCAAGGCGTTGGAAATACAATATTGTCCCTGCAACAAGCAGTGTTTGCATTTGAAAACAAGCTAGAACTCTTCATCGCTGACATTGAAACAGGTCGTTTATTACACTTTGGAAAAACTGGGAGAGTTTAAAGATAGGTGCACATCAAGTGACCCTGCTCAAGATCTTAATATTCAGCAGCTAACAGGCTTAACGTCCAATCTCCTGCAGTTATTTAAAGCGCGCTTTGGAGAATTTCGTGAGCACACCCGTCTTTTTAAGTTCATCACCCATCCACACGAGTGTGCAGTGTACAGCACTGACCTGAGTTGCATCCCCGGAGTCTCCGTCAGAGATTTTGAGCTCCAAGCTGCTGAATTGAAGGCCTCAGACATGTGGATGAATAAATTCAAGTCACTGAATGAAGATTCTGAAAGACTTGCACGACAGCAAGCAGAGTTGACGAGCCAACACAAATGGTCAGAAATGAAAAAAACTTCAACACGCAGACCAACTGATTGTCAAAACTTGGAACGCGCTACTCGTTACATACAACATACTTCAGCGTGTGAGTATTGCAGTACTGACAATGTTTGGCTCTACTTATGCATGCGAGCAGTCTTTCTCACATCTAAAGAAGATCAAGACGAACCACCGATCACGTTTAACGGATGGAGGTCTCAAAGCCTGCATGAAGCTTAACCTCACCACGTATCAACCAGACTACAAAGCCATAAGTGAATCCATGAAGCACCATAAGTCGCGTTATTGTTAAGTAATACTCATCATTGATTATTTTAGCAACAGCATGACAGTGTTATTAAAAAGATTGCAGAGCATAATTATTGTGCTTTTAGTGTTGAAATTACACAAAATGCACACATTTACTTGAATTTTTAGTTTTAAACATATGTATGGCTCGCAGAGAATTACGTCTCGAAATATGTGGTGTTTATGGCTCTCTCAGAGAAAAAGTTTCCCGACCCATGATATATATATTATAAGGAAGTATAAAAATCTATAAAAACCTGAAACACACATTGTTCAGATTATTTATATTTTTATAATTTGGTATAAGCATAAGCCGACACTTCTAGAAGGGAAAAATATTAAAAATGTATAACCCGATCGTAAGCCCACCCCCCGAAAATAATAGGACAGCTTAAAAAAATTGTACATGTACATATTTTTTTAAAACTACAAGCTCAATCGGTCATTATGATTGTTTACTTTGTACTGCCAAACTTTGTCTTTCTGCTCTTAGTTAAGCAAGAGTTACCGGTATTTTAAAAAACAATTATTTGGTAAACAGTGATGACAGCGTGTACATTAAAATCCGTGGTTGAAAAAAAAATTAGTAAAACAATTTATAAAATCGTACACAAAAATAAGTAAAATGATTAAATAAGGTAAGTGCTGATTTTTAATAATATATTTTAGCTTCTGATAGAGCAGTTGAATCTTGTAGAATGTAGAAAAGTACATTGATAATCTACAATAACAACACCGATATTCAATATCCATGCAGAAATCACCTATGACCCGCTCATAAGCCGACCCCCCACCCCACCTTTTCCCCTAGATTTCGTCCAAAAAAGGTCGGCTTGCGAACGAGTATATTTGGTATTTATTTTTTAAAATATTTAACTTCTAATTTTCTTAACTTATGAATTTTCACTTAGAGAATTGCTTTACTCATAATTTCATTCACTATTTTAATGGTGCTGAAACAATTTAACAGAATTTCTTTTTACACATTTGCGACAACCACCGTCAGGTAAAAGACTTACACATTTACGACCCCACATCGTTAAACTATTTAAAGTAATGAATTATGAGCCACGTCAGCTATAACATCGTGAACCTACACATCGTTAAACTATTTAAAGTAATGAATTATGAGCCACATCAGCTATAACATCGTGAACCTACACATCGTTAAACTATTTAAAGTAATGAATTATGAGCCACATCAGCTATAACATCGTGAAGCTACACATCGTTAAACTATTTAAAGTAATGAATTATGAGCCACTTCAGCTATAACATCGTGAACCTACACTCCCCTTCTCAAAAAAGGCAACAACTACTTATCTCAAAGCGCAAATAAACTAAATGATAAATGTTGTAAATGTAATGTAATTTCCAAAAGAATATAAAGAAACTAACACAGTCTTATTTTAAAGCGTACAATAAAATCTAAGCAACGTTTTTAGACAATAAAAGATTTTCAATTTAAAAGTATAGTAATGAAATAATGCTCCAAAATCACTTCTTTTGAATGTCCCTCTTGGTAGTTTTTTGCTATTTTTTGTTGGATCCCGTTTTCCCAATAATGCTTTTGGATAATTAAACTCCATCCCACTACTAAGTAATTATTTCTAGATAATGAAGGTATTATAAGCCCCATTTAGCAACGTATGGCAGTTCCCTTTCATAAGTGAAATAGCTACTTATCACATACGACCAAAAAACTAAAATATAAATTTTATAAATGAAATGTACTTTCGAAATGACTTCAAAGAAACAAAAATAGTCGTATTAAAAAAGGATTCAAGAAATTCTGCGCACTGTATTTAGAAAATAAGAGGTCTTGTAATAAAGTATTGCTAAAAAACTCGATATTTTGAACGTCTTTGTAGAAGTTTCAAAATGAAAATGATGTTTACAATTTTATATATTTGTCTCTATATTATACGATATAAATTTACCGCTTTTAAGCAATTTGTAGAATTTCAAAAAGGAATACATATATATTTTTGATCCCGTTTCCCATAAGGCATCAATGTTATAAATTATATTCCAACCCCAACACAATATTTTGTTTATGAAAAAAAACAACTAATGACATTAAAAAATTTTAAAAAAAGATAATCCGTCTGATATGTTCAATTCACATCACAAATTAAATACGGATTTTAAGTTTCACCTGTGTTAAGTCTAATATACTTTCTTAATAAGTCTGGTAGCTAAAGTTCAAATTGTTATTTCTTTTAGCTTGTGCAAACATAAAATGACCTCATTGGTCCAGGCCTTTACATGCATGTCAAGATTGTTGATGCTTAGCTTTAATCAGTAAGTTAAGTTTATAGGAATGAGCAAGTAAAAGTTAATAAAGAGAAATGTTGATTAGTGATTTAGGGATAATGCATTTATTCATTTTTTAAAAATGTTATTTATTAATTATAAATAAAAGATAAATATGGAGGATGTATCCAACATTATTTAAACATTAAACAACATCGGTTTAATACAACCACAGGAGTAGTATTAAATTGCATTATATATATAGATATCAACAAATTAAATCTATAATAGGAATTTTAAAAAGACAAAATTAAAAAAAAACTTTTAAGTTCTATACTGTTAAAAGCGATGCCCAAGTCAAATAAACTTAAACTGAAAGTAGACTTGGGCCTTTGCTTTCCACATAACATTCACTCAGTAATTATATAATTAGTTGTGTTTTTTTAAAATTAAATTTTTAGTTATTATTAACAACATAACACAATTGTCAATTTCATTCCCTAATGTTAAAAAAAAATACTATACACCGTGTGACAAATGTTATGAAATTGTGTTAACTTATTTATAATATAAAGAAAGTATTCGTATAAAAGGCCAATGCTTTGTACCGCAAGGCCAAACCAAATATGAATGTTATTATAAAAAAATTACACAGCTCAATTTAAGATGCGTACACGAAAATTTGTGGACCGTAATTTGTTAATAAAAGATTTTTGAAAACGCACCGCTCAAAATAAAGTATTGGAAAAATAATATCGCACCAAAATGAACTGGTTTTGAATGTCCGCATGAAGCTGTTCAATATGGAAATGAGATTTAATACTTATCTCTTTGTCTCAACATTTTCTGATTTTTTAATTGATGGCTTTCGGGCAAAAGGGACAATTACAAAAAATATACGCAAACCATCTGCAGGTTAAAAGGAACCGTCCTGCCAAATTTGGTCCTCGTCCGCAATTTTGTTTTTCCTTGATTGTGGAACTTACAGTCAAATGGTGAAACGTACAAACATACATACATACAAAGATACAAAAACACCAACTGAGCGTTATATATTAGATATATATATATATACTAGGGTATCACCCGTAAATAAAAGCGTTTAATAAGAAAAACCCGTAAAAACCAAGTTTTTGACTATAAATCCTTTATGTACGAGAAGTAATTAAAAGAATGTTCATTATAATACGCA
Organism: Ampullaceana balthica; assembly: GCA_944989445.1. Taxonomy (NCBI): domain Eukaryota; kingdom Metazoa; phylum Mollusca; class Gastropoda; family Lymnaeidae; genus Ampullaceana; species Ampullaceana balthica. The sequence continues at coordinate 1,194,082 of CALYLW010000029.1, forward strand.
GCGCCAGACCATCCAGAAATACAAAATTGCAGTTGTGTCGTAAAACATGTTTAATATAATGCGCACCGATCAGGAATATGTTTATAAAAAGAGCTGTCAATAAAATACGCACCTTATTGCGCGACAGAAAGGTTGTTCAATATAATACGCACCGCGACGCTCTATCTCAAAAAATAGCATGATACATAGGAATAAATAAAATAATCTAAAAAATCAATAATTTAATTACGGTACATGCGATCGATCTGAAATTTTGATACATTGTTTTTATTATCGGTACGAAACTGCCTGCAAAATTTCAGCTCGCTATCTTGCGAGCAAGTGGGTTAAAAATCGATCAAAAGTTTTGGCGACAAGCAAGCAAGCAAGCAAGGTCGGCCGCAGACACCACGAGTTAATATAAAGGATTTAATAAAAACAACCCGTAAAAAACCAAGTTTTTGACTATAAATCCTTTATGTACGAGAAGTAACTAAAAGAATGTTCATTATAATACGCAGCGCCAGACCATCCAGAAATACAAAATTGCAGTTGTGTCGTAAAACGTGTTTAATATAATGCGCACCGATCAGGAATATGTTTATAAAGAGAGCTGTCAATAAAATACGCACCTTATTGCGCGACAGAAAGGTTGTTCAATATAATACGCACCGCGACGCTCTATCTCAAAAAATAGCATGATACATAGGAATAAATAAAATAATCTAAAAAATCAATAATTTAATTACGGTACATGCGATCGATCTGAAATTTTGATACGTTGTTTTTATCATCGGTACGAAACTGCCTGCAAAATTTCAGCTCGCTATCTTTCGAGCAAGTGGGTTAAAAATCGATCAAAAGTTTTGGCGACAAGCAAGCAAGCAAGCAAGGTCGGCCGCAGACACCACGAGTTAATATAAAGGATTTAATAAAAACAACCCGTAAAAAACCAAGTTTTTGACTATAAATCCTTTACGTATGAGACGTAACTAAAAGAATGTTCATTATAACACGCAGCGCAAGACCATCCAAAAATACAAAATTGCAGTTGTGTCGTAAAACGTGTTTAATATAATGCGCACCGATCAGGAATAGGTTTATAAAAAGTGTTGTCAGTAAAATACGCACCTTATTGCGCGACAGAAAGGTTGTTCAATATAATACGCACCGCGACGCTCTATCTCAAAAAATAGCATGATACATAGGAATAAATAAAATAATCTAAAAAATCAATAATTTAATTACGGTACATGCGATCGATCTGAAATTTTGATACATTGTTTTTATTATCGGTACGAAACTGCCTGCAAAATTTCAGCTCGCTATCTTGCGAGCAAGTGGGTTAAAAATCGATCAAAAGTTTTGGCGACAAGCAAGCAAGCAAGCAAGGTCGGTCGCAGACACCACGAGTTAATATAAAGGATTTAATAAAAACAACCCGTAAAAAACCAAGTTTTTGACTATAAATCCTTTATGTACGAGAAGTAACTAAAAGAATGTTCATTATAATACGCAGCGCCAGACCATCCAGAAATACAAAATTGCAGTTGTGTCGTAAAACGTGTTTAATATAATGCGCACCGATCAGGAATATGTTTATAAAGAGAGCTGTCAATAAAATACGCACCTTATTGCGCGACAGAAAGGTTGTTCAATATAATACGCACCGCGACGCTCTATCTCAAAAAATAGCATGATACATAGGAATAAATAAAATAATCTAAAAAATCAATAATTTAATTACGGTACATGCGATCGATCTGAAATTTTGATACGTTGTTTTTATCATCGGTACGAAACTGCCTGCAAAATTTCAGCTCGCTATCTTTCGAGCAAGTGGGTTAAAAATCGATCAAAAGTTTTGGCGACAAGCAAGCAAGCAAGCAAGCAAGGTCCGCCGCAGACACCACGAGTTAATATAAAGGATTTAAAAATGACGGAAGTTTTCAGCTGAAATCTATTTATTTTGTAAAAATGCACTTTTTAGGGCGCCTACGGCGCCAAACTTTTTCAAAAGCCCAACTAACTTTTCCTTGTTTGATAAATACGAAATTTTAAACTTTATGAAATGTACACAAAGTATTTTATAATAGGGGTTGTAGGGCGCCTATGGCGCCACCTTTGTTTTTCTATTTTATAATCAACCATCATCAAATCCTATTTTTACATTGTTCCCTTTTCCAAAATTAAAATATGAGCAAAAACAATGACGTCATATATTACTTTTACAGCGCATATTTAATTTGCACACCTTTTGATGCATTGGTGCAGTAATTTGGTGCGCTGCTTTCTAAAGTTAGTAGCGTCATTGACAGAAACTACCTGACATTGAAAACTATATTGTTTAATATATATATATATGGACTTACATGGACTATGCGTCACAAATACTTTCTTCAACTGCAAAGCAATCAACCAAGTGTCATGGAGGCATCCCCGCTCTAAACACTGGCACCAACTACATCTCCTCATCACAAGACGCACACAACTGGCCAGTGTCCTCCTCACACGCAGTTATTACAGTGCAGACTGCGACACAGATAATTCCTTAGTGGCTAGCAAGGTAAGGTTACTGCCAAAAAAAATTGTACCGCAACAAAAACAAAGGCAAACCACGAATAGGCATCTGCTCCACCAAGAATCCAGAGAGAACAGCAGAATACACCCAGAGACTACAATAAGCTCTTGTACAAATGCCACCAGTAGACACGATTGAGTCCAAGTGGTCACATCTGCGGGACGCCATATATGGCGCAGCTATTGCGGCATTTGGCAATAGAGACCGCAAACGTGCAGACTGGTTTGAGGCTCACTGGGAGGAATTGAAGCATGTCGCTAATGCAAAAAGAATGGCTCTTTTAGCCTATAAGGACAGGCCTTGCCCAGAAACTCTACATTCCCTTAAGAGTGCAAAGAAAAATGCCCAGCAGGCAGCTCGCCACTACGCTAACACCTACTGGCTCAATCTAAGTTCCAGCATACAGTCAGCTGCTGATAGAGGCGATATAAAGGCTATGTACCAGAATATAAAACAAGCAACAGGCCCTCTGACCTCCAAGACAGCACCCTTAATTTCAAAAGCAGGGGAAATTATCACTGATCGGGACAAGCAACTCAAACGGTGGATCCAGCACTACCTGGAATTGTACGCAACTATAAACCATGTCTCATCTGCTGCCCTGGACGATATCCCAGACCTGCCGGTCATGGAAGAGCTCGATAGCCTACCCACAATGGTCAAGCTAAGTAGAGCCATAGATTGCCTAGCCAGCGGGAAAGCCCCTGGTAATGATGTAATTCCACCAGAAGTTCTCAAATGTGGAAAAAAATGATTTTACAGCCTTTGCATGACCTCCTCACTCTGTGCTGGGAACAGGGGCAGATACCACAGGAGTTAAAAGATGCCAACATCGTTACACTGTATAAAAATAAAGGAGACAAGAGTGACTGCAACAACTATCGTGGAATCTCTCTCCTCAGTACAGTTGGAAAGGCCTTCGCCCGAGTTGCATTAACACGCCTGCATACCCTAGCATCGCGTGTACTCCCAGAATCGCAGTGCGGCTTTCGAGCCGGAAGATCAACAATAGACATGATCTTCTCTCTGCGCCAGTTGCAGGAGAAATGCAGGGAGCAACATATGCATCTATACATCGCGTTCGTCGAACTAAATAAAGCTTTTGATCTTGTCAGCAGAAGTGGCATTTTCCAGATCTTAGTAAAAATAGGCTGCCCTACACATCTGCTTAACATCATCAAGCAATTCCACGAAAACATGCAGGGCACAGTGTGCTATATCGGTGCCACCTCTGAAGCTTTCCCAGTAAGTAGTGGAGTAAAGCAAGGCTGCATGTTGGCATCTACTCTATTCGCAATATTCAGTATGCCTTCAAGAACAACGGTGAGGGGATATACATACACACCAGAGCTGACGGGAGATTATTCAATATTGTCCGACTTAGAGCCAAGACCAAAATAAGGAAAATTTTGCTGCGTGAGCTCTTATTTGCAGACGATGCCGCCTTAATATCCCAAACAGCAGACGGCTTGCAGAACCTTGTATCCAGCTTCTCCGCTGCCTGTAAAGAGTTTGGCCTGACCATAAGTATAAAGAAAACCAACATTATGGCACAGGATGCTGCCTCTCTCCCGACTATCACCATTGACGACTGCAACCTGGATGTTGTTGACAGTTTTACTTATCTGATATCAAACATCTCGAGCACCCTATCACTGAAAGATGAGATAAGTAGTAGGATAGGTAAGGCAGCAACTGTTATGGCTAGACTGTACGAAAGATTCTGGTCCAATGCCAAACTCACAGCAAGGACTAAGCTGCAGGTATACCAGGCCTGCGTACTGAGCACACTCCTCTATGGATGCGAGTCTTGGACCACCTATACCAGGCATGAAAGAAGGCTCAATAGCTTCCACCTCAGATGCCTGCGCCGCATCTTGGACATCAAATGGCAAGAGAAAGTTCCCAACACAGAGGTCCTGGCTCAAGCAAGCATGAGTAGTATTGCAGCAATATTAACCCAAAGACGCCTCCGTTGGCTTGGACACGTCAAGAGGATGCAAACTGGCCGCATACCCAAGTATGTGCTTTACAGCGAGCTGGCGACAGGGAAAAGGTTGGTTGATCGGCCATGTCTCAGATACGTGGACATATGCAAGAGAGACATGAAAGTAGCCAACATTGATATACAAAACTGGGAAAACCTGGCAGAGGATAGGTCCATGTGGCGGGCTATAGTGAAAGAAGGATCACTAAAAGCAGAGGAGCAAAGCAGTCAGGAAAAGAGTGAGGAGAAAGGCCAGGCAACACTGCCCCAGTGCTTTCGTGTGCGTGTCATGCAGAAGAGACTGCCACTCAAGGATCGGTCTCATCAGCCACACCAAGAGCTGCAAATAATAAAGATAAATCTATCGTCTTTCGTAGACGGACAGATGCCATATATATATATATATATATATATATATATATATATATATATATATATATTATATATATATATATATATATATATATATATATATATATATATATATATATATATGTATATGTATATTAGGGTTGCGGGAATTAACTATTAATTTCTCGATTATTCGTTAAAAATTTTAACGATTGAATTTTTTAAACAATTAATCGACCAACCACTTATAAATGTACTGGAAGTCCAAAGGTAAAATATTTTGGCCGATAAATATAAACTAATTTTTGGATGATTACACGAGCATTTTGGTTTTAAACTATTGACTGACGTGAATGTTCAAAATGTAGATAAAGGTAATTGTGTCCATTGAGAGAAATCATTTGCCTACCATGCAATGTTCCCTCTAAGTATAAGCTTCATTGGTCCGTGTGCAAAGTTTTAAAAAAAACCTCGTGTGCAAAGTTGCACAACGTCCATTTTTGAGCAATATTTTACAAAATTTACCTCGCGGTATTCTTAACTCCTGCGTGGCGTCGGTCAACAATCTGCGCAGCCGCTCTGCTTAAAGGGAACATTGCTCCCATTGTTCTAATACTTCGCTTACATATCACCTGCTCAAAAATGCATCTATTTTTTTAACGATATTTCATTATTAAGCAGTGTTTAAAATATTTTATACAGCCACAGAAATAAATGCATAATATGTAAATTACAATAGGACTTTGATTTTTTTTAATGGGATCGGATTCATAATTTTCCCTCTATTTCTTATGCTTAAAAGACATTTGGTATTCGTAAAATTTGGTATAAGTCCAAAATTCTAGAACGGATTAAGGACGTATCCTTAGGTTTCATTGTATATATAGCACTTCTAAGACACAGTTAGTCAACTATTCCTGACAATGAAATAATGGATACATTCACCCAAGTTCTAGCAAATACCAATAAATGTGTTTATCTGTAATGGTATTTGTTTTCATGCACTTCATGTGTGGTACCACAGACTTGCAGCTATCGTCAGAAATTCTCGTCCTCTCGGACTTTCCAATCCCATAAAATATATTTAAAATTTGTTCCAGCAAATTTTTATTAATTTAAAATTAGTTTCCTTTATATATTTAATTTGGCACTTTTCACCTTATAATATAATAATTAGATTTATAAATGGCTTGTCTCATACAAATTATAAGTCTATTTGTGTCATGTGAAACTAAATGAAAACAATAAAGGCTAAGAGACTACATTGCTATATTTATAGGAAAACATGAAATATAACATTTAATAATAATAATATTTAAGACTAACATAGAATACAGTTTCTTGTAAGGGTCACTTGTTTTTTTTGTTTTTTTTATTTTTTTTATAAACATTTGGTTGTAATGTACACATTAAAGGAAAATTTGACTGAGCTTTCACTATATTTTTTTAAGGAGTAAAAGAAGCATACGTCATACGATTACTAACACATTTTATCTTTGATTGACCCTAACGTGTACATTCTACTGATTTCTTCATGATTTCAAATTTAGCATATACACATGAAATCAAAACAAGTGATGAAAATGTATTATAAATAACACATCAAAACAAAATTGTCAAATCCTTCGTCAAATGACAAAGACGAACTGCAATTTTAAAATATTCCAAAGAATCTTAACTTATTTTGGTAAGAGCACTGATAAAAAAGGGTACATATTCCTACATTGCTAATGAAATACTCCATTAATTCAATTAAAAACCAGAATAAAAGTTTGTACTTAATCTAAATCGTCAACTATGGGAAAAACTATTAATTACGCCACTGCTTTTTCCTCTTTATTTGACCTTCCATTGCAACCAAATGTATCCTCCGCCATCGTCTTAAGCATGGTTTTATCGGGTTTCCCCATGGCAGTTTCTGGAAACTCGTCTTTGAAAAGCTTTTGTGCCAATGGAAAATATCAAATATAAATGTCTCATTAAAAGAATAAATGCATACCTTAAAAAAATCTTCAAATAGCATTAAGCAACATTGTAGTGTAATAAAGAAAGCTTTTTAAAAGAATTTATTAAGCAAACAAAGAGTCACGCCGTTTTTTTTTAAAATAAATAAAATAAACTATATGAAAGTCAACTGCTTATTCAATTATATTGAATTTTATTTAAGTGTTTCTTTTTTATTTATATTTGGTAACCCACATAGGTAATGATTTTAACAAAAGTAAATATTTAGTTTTAAATATGAATATTTGAAATCTTTAATTACGATTTGCAACTCTCTAAAATCTATGTGAAATGTGGAACGTACTAGATAAAATGCTGGCACTGGTGTCATGTTGCTTAAAACGTTGGGTAGAAACGTACTTCGACAATAATTTTTAATTTCTTCCTTGCTGAGTTCACTTCCAGATACAAGTTTCAGACATGCGCAGATGTTCTGACAAATTACTGGATCTGACACCTGGTCATTTAGTAAAAGAACATAATTTTGTCAAGCATTTAAATTTCAAGATATTGATTTTTTCCATATCAATTTAGACATTTTTTGCTTCTCTAAACTTATCTTTGAATATAGTAAACTATCATAAAATATATTTGTATTTGTTTGTGTTTGTGTGTATGAATGTGTGTATATAATCTATATATATAATTAAACAAAGCGAGTATGTGCAAACAAGTATGACAAATGACCCTCGCTGGGGTCGACCAATGTCTCGAAACCAACAATGGTTCTTGCGTTCACGTGCGTTGTTCCTTCAAAGAATAACATAAGATTCGTAGTGTAGTGGTTATTCCGTCCACCTTAAAAGCTCCAGCGAAAACATTTTAAAATTTTAAAATTTTGAATTTGTGCCGTTCTTTTCCCTGTTTTTTGCGAGAATAGCTCACGCTCACTAGGGTCGGCCAATCACAGTTTATGGTTGTCAAGCTAGTGTTGTGAAGTGTGATGGGCAGGTAGATAACCACAGTACGAATTTCTCAAGACCAAAAATGGGTCGGTGGTTATCGCAACCGACGTTCACTCGCGTAGTTTTGATTTCCTCGTGCTAATTTGATCCTTTCTTCTTTCCCATTTTCTTTGCACTACTCATGAGCAAGTCTGCGGCGTATGCTACGCCGCGGGGCACATCTAGTACTATAAGGTTCTATTTAAATTTGATAAATGTAATATAAAAGTATACTCTTTTTATTTAATTGTATACCTATAGCATATTACATTAACAAATTCTGTCTTAATTGTATTAATCATATATCATTTATAACGATATACAAATTTATATTCAGCTGTTTTATATAAATGTATATTATTATACATTTAAATTTACATATGTTGTGTAATATCCATTTAATCCATCTGTGTCTTTATATATGTTATAGGATAGTATAGTATTCTTTATTTCTAAACGCATTGAGTACACAAGTTTTAACATTAAATCTCACTGGACATATCATTTGGACAGCAAAGGAATTCTTGACCTACTTCTCTGTCTCTGATATAAAGAGATGTTTACTTACAGGTACCAGGCACGCCATCGTGATGTCAGGATGTTCCATCAACTTATTCTCCATCCAGCTGGGATAGAGCAGGTAATGCCCATAGATGATGGTGTCATTATTTCTTCCCAGGACGAAGAGATCTCCAGAGTCATCAAAGTAACCGTAGTCGTTGGTGTTGTACCAACCATCAGAGGTGAAAACTTTCTGGGTTTGGGGGTCAGGGTCTTCTAGTCTGTTGAAGTAACCTCTGAACACAAAGGGACCTATGGAAGAGAGAGTAAGGTGAAATAAGAATCGGGGTTACAAATGTATCTCTACTCTTCGTGTATTGCTTGTAACTATTAGCCCTAAAACATGCAGGATTACACATGATATATAAAAAAAGATCTTCCAATGTAATAATAACCTGGATGACTCCAAAGTAAACCATTAAAATACCCAGCTAATCCATCACACCTTTGACCTGAATTGTCCCAGTTACACCTTGCTTGCAGATCTCTCCTTTCTCATCGATTACGCGGATGGTCATTCCTTTCGTGGGCTGACCACAGTTGTTGGATTTGTAAACCTCGTCTGGACCTGGCAAATGAACATATACTTAGTGTAATTTTTAACGTTACATGCCCTTTTCCGCGTAATAAAAAATTCATTTTAAATTTTTAACGTGTATTCTGCCACTTACCTGAGTGATTGATTTACCCTAAGGAATATGAATTACCAAAGTATTATTGTTTGTCGCGTCATACAAATCTAACTTCACCAAAAAAAAAGCATTACTTTGATCTCAGGCTAGTCTAAATAACAAAAAAGAAGCAAAATAATTAACTTTCTTTATATAAAGACCCCCCCCCCACAGTAAATACCATTGACACTTTTCATGGCCATGAGCAAAGTCTCTGTTGAACCGTAGAACGCATTTACTGTCAAGCAAAACGTCAGCATTTTCTTCATTTGAGCCTTCAGAAAAGTTATAAAACACAAAGAGTTTACATCACCGCTTCTTCATCAAAATCTTTAGATTAAATATAATAATAATACGATACTTATTTACTCAGCAGATGAATAGTTATATCATGTATATTATATATTTGATTGATTTTTAAAAAATTAGTTTAACTTGAGATTTAAAATTCACAACAATGTCTATGTTTGGATTTGTTGCAAACACGCATTCACTTGTTGATAAAAATTGTTACACTTTTGTTTAAAAGTTTTAATTACCTTAACTATTGTACTTGGCTCAACTTTGTTTCATTAATTATATAAACCACTACAGATTATGTGTTTTTCTACCTCTGTGATTGGCAGGCCACCCGCTTCCACTACGTCCAGTTTATACGTCGTTCCTTCAGTTCTCATCACGTGCTCGTAGATACGTTCACACTCTTGCGTCGTTATGGAGTAGGTGTTACATTGTTCAGTTACGACCAGTCGCCAGAGGTCAGCTCCACTCATTGGTGCCATGGACGACATTTTATCGCTTAGAACACGCGTCTCCCCAGTACAGAATGTTTTCGCTGTCATCCCGAAAGCCCATCCTGAAAAATACTAACCTCTTTCACTGCCAGTTAAAGGATTTATGCAGAAAATAGTGGGCATCCGTAATTCAAATGACAAAAAACTGTATACTTAAAAATCTGATTTATCTTTAAGGTACATTTAATAAATAATTATAAATAAAATCTTCATCCTCATTCATTTCACGACTATGTTAAATATTTCTACATGCATAATACACTCGCACTCACTGATCCACGCACATACAGTATAGAAATCACGCTCTAAATATGACGTTTTCTATAAATATTTATTAGCTGTATCTTCTGCTTAATTACCCAGTTGTCTATCACAATAAACGTTGCATTTATTATCTCGTGGGTGAGTCCAGTCAACTCTGCTATTATACCAGTCAATGGCGTTTACAATGTCCTTGTGAGACCTTGGAACCAGCTTGGAGTAGCTCGTGCTACCGGATGTGGAGTTCCCAACCGCCAAATCGTCTGGGTGGACGCCCTTATTTTCATAGACTTCTTCGTTACATGTCTTCAAGTCTTGTAGAAAATATCTCTTCTGGCTGCATGACATATAAACATCATAAATATAAACATCATAAATATAAACTTCTGAAATATTGACAACCAAGTAAACAGACGTATTACAAAAATTAACTTATTTCAACCCATTTAAAAACGACAGCATCGAATTCATATTCCAAAACAACTCCACAATTTTTTGCGATTGATACAAATTATTTTTTGAAACGAACATCTGAAATTGTATACTTATTTATACGTTTACTTTATTTAATAAGTTAGGTTTTTTAAAATATTTTTTTAGCCTGTGATATAAAACTGATTTTGGGTTAACATTTTTCATTCTGAAAATTGTATCTAAAGTTCAACTCTTTCTCAATTAAAGAAAAACAAAACAAAACTTACAACTATAATCATCAATTTTGTATACTTCAGGATTGCCCCTTAATTTTGAACATAAATATTTATATTGTTCCTTCCTAACTAATTATGGTTATTTCCTGCACTTTAGATTTCCAAATGCAAAGGATCATTTTTTTTAAACGTTTCATCTAACTTTTGCACATATACTTTTCTACAAACATTGATCACGTGATTATCATGTATTGTTTTAATTAAAAATGACATGATTTTATTTTTCAATAACTGTAATAAATATTTTATGCATCATTCATTAATCGAACCCCTTGTTAAAAACATTATTTCTATAAGTTTTTTTAATGTTTTTTTTAACAGTGATTGTTTAGCAAATTGAAAAGATTGTGGAGTTATAAAAAATAATTAAGACTAAAACAGTGAAAAGTAAACACACACACACAAAATAATTAAATAATACATTGAATTTTATTCGGAATAATTTGTTAAAAATAAAAGAAAACCAATAAAATAGCGACAAACCCATCTTTCTCCCTGTGTACCAGTATGGCAGTGTTCACTTCCGGTGCCTGTTGGATGCAGATGTCCCCAATGTAAGGCAAATTGCTGACGGTGATACGTTTTCCCATCAGTTGCCACGCAGCGGAGTTCTCACCAACAGCAACGACGATTCCACGGCATCTTGTATTTTGGAGAGTTTGAAAGAAATCGGAGCCGTCTGCCATCAAAAGCTGATGTTGGAGGAACAAGGGAACGTAATATTTCGTGAAGGGGGACAATTGTAAGTGACATAACGTGGAGGAACAACGGACTTCATTACCTTTAGAGGTACGCAGGGATGTAATATACTGTTATATAGTAGTGGGAAGTAAAATATTCAAAGACAACGGTAATTACACCCATATAGTAATCGGGCTCTTCTGGAAAAAAAATTCCTATTCTGGCACAGGTTTGCACGTAAGACTGAAGTAAACACCGAAAAGTCGTATTTGAATTTAAACCTCAGAAATCAATTTACTTTACCGGACTAACTAAGCCCCTTTCGTAGTTGGGGAGCATCGAATCCTCAACTCTTAGGTTATGAATTCTATAACTTATTAAATTATCAGTTACTGGTTACGTTTTAAAAGTTATTCACTCAAAAGTTTCATTTAACAACCGTTAAAACAGTCACCCAGTTTGAAAGATAAATATAATCATATGTTATTGTCATACAAAGACACATAGGGTATAGACAATATTATTTAAGTTTCTTATTTAAATAATAATAATAATGATAATAAGTGTAACAATTACATGGATAAGGCGCTAGTGTTTTCTATAATATTTTATCTGTTGGTGAAATACAATTATTGTTAAGGTAGGAACTATTGAACTTTTTTTATAGAAAATGCGCAATTGGGTGTAAAAATGTTGAAAACTATCATGTCTGTATAAACATAAAGATAAAAATATTTAATTATTTTACTTGTCTGTGAACGTGGCGCGGTAATGCTTAAACGTCTCAATTACATTCGTGCAACTGACCTGTCCATTCATTGCCACACAACCAGCCAGGATGATGCCCAGGTCTGTGATGACTCGTTCCGGAGAGTTGTCCAGTGTGTTGGCTATGACGTCCTGATGCCGGAAGCCCTGCTGACGTAGTCTGTTGGCCAATCGTCCAGCGAGCGTGTAGAGCTCCCGTGCTGTGTAGGCCTCCCTGTTGTCTCCGTCATAGAACACAAACAGTTCTTTCTCGGGGACTTCGTCAGACAGGAACTTGGCGCGCTTACAGACAGTGTCCGTGTCAAACCAGTGAGTTGTTTGGCCTGACATCGTCTGTGCTGCCACACCCAAACAAAAGAGAAAATATAATTTAATTTGAAATTGTAATTAATTTTCATTTCTAACGTTGATTTAAATTCCCATATTCTTATCAATGAAGCGAAATCACAATGAGACGGACAAAAAGTTAAATTGAAGATGTCCTGGAAATTCGAGGAACAAAATGATGAGGTAACTTTTAATATCACCATGTTGAAATCCTTAAAATCTATTATAAACTGTAAAAGTTTTTGCTTTAATTAATTATTTAAATTGTAGCATATGTAATTGATAGCGCAAAATGTACATGAAATATAAATTTTCTGAGAATTTATATAGTATTTTAATAACGTTACTTATCTTAAAGCAAATTGTAAATAGTGCGCACTGGTAACACAATTCCTGCCCCTTGGTGAAAAACCTTACGACAGTTACAGCCTCCAAGTCATCTAGCTGAAAGGGCAGATCCCGGTGATCTGATAAATGCTTAGACCCGTAATATTATATTTCACCCTGATAAAATGTTATCCTATTTTTCTCTTAACATGCAGGTGAGCTTCATCGGCTATGTGCTGTTACTTATATATATGTATGTATATGTATTTTTTCCAGCGCTGTTGAGTCATATGCAGGTTATTATATTACAAAGCCATCGACGACAAAACATTTTCTCTACAATCAAATCCACAATCCAGTGGCCTGGATAGGGGTTGCGAGGGTTGCGGGCATATTATAAGTTTTATATTTTAAAAAATTAATATAAAGGGTTAACAAAATATAAAAATTTTGTTTAAGGTAAGGCTGGATACAAACTATAACAGAGATGCCAACCAGATAACGAAACAATGATACAAATTTCTGGATGTTTAATCACTCGTCAGTCCAAATCTGTTTGTTCCATTTCTGTTCATTGTTCGATTTATACTTTATATAACCCACATGTTAAAATTTGAGCACAATTTTCTGTTCAAGATACATCATACGAAATCCTAATAAAACGTAACAGAAGAATGTAATTTAAAAACGTGTAATTTTTTTTCACTGATTGGTTTTGCCAAAGGGGTTAAACACGTATTTGTCAATAAATAAAGCTTTAACGTATTGTTTTAGTCACTCATTCGTTTGTGAAACTTGGATTTTGTGTGAAATCTTTATCGCAGTCAAATTCTGTTTGACAGAAAACTTCAGTACTTAAGTCTAACAAAACAATTGATACTGTAGCAAGTCATTGATGAAAAGGGAGGACGAGTAATTGTAAATATTGTACATATAGCTGGGTGACATTTTGTTTCCTTGTATTCAAAATCGGACACATCTATGCCAGGATGAGCATGAAACTTAACAGAATAGTGAGGAAATTGTTCGGTACAACACAGTGCAAAAACGGCATCTAATAGAATATAGAGAAGTGATACTACAGTAGATGCTCCCGCATATTTACTTTCGTCAAAAGAGGAAAATTAATTAATACACGTACTTGTGATGATATGAAAGATATTATTGTCATGGGCATACAGGCTCCGAGGAATTTTTAAATATATATGCAGATCTCCATGTTAATTTACTATTTGCCGCATTAATTCATTGATGACACGGCTGCATAAAACACATGCTCACTTGAAAATGTAGAAACAAGATGTTCTACGTTACACGTTTTGACGTGCTGACTATGGGTTTCACAATTACATTTAGACAAACGTCTTTACTGTCGACAAACTGATGAACAAGTTAGAGTTAAATATCATTTGTGCACCAAAAGAGATCATGTTTTGGAGAATGTTCTGTACAAAAGACCACTTTTAAAATCAGACAAATAAGACGTTTTGATAGAGAATGTTAAGGTTTTTAATTATTTTAGAATATTTTTTTTCAAAATGATCCACTTCCCATCCAGAAGAAAAAGTAAGAGAGTTGTTTGAGTTCAATAAAAGTTTTCCTTCTGAACTCAATCATCACGGTAGACGAAAAAATTGTTTAGTTTATATGTTTATCCAATTATTTATCATTAGCAGGTGAACAAGATTACATGAGCTAACATTTTTACAGTTTTATTAGTTAACCGAAAATGGGATTTTAAAATGTAAGATATACTATGTTTTAGAAGTGGACACAAGGAAAGAGGATAATGAATTCACAAATTCATTTATCGGTCACTATTAAATTTAAACCTGAAAAGGGAATCCCAGTACGCCCCCTGATTATTCAAAGATATCATGAGTAACGATTTCAGTGACTTAAAATGTGAAATGAATTTATGAAAAATGAAAACTAACCATGATCACGTAAGTGTGGTATAGTTAAGCATATTGGGAATATTTAAAAAATAGGTTTGTATTGGATAAAAACAAGGCAAGAAAAAATTTAAATAAGAAAAACCCGTAAAAAACCAAGTTTTTGACTATAAATCCTTTATGTACGAAAAGTAACTAAAAGAATGTTCATTATAATACGCAGCGCCAGACCATCCAGAAATACAAAATTGAAGTTGGGTCGTAAAACATGTTTAATATAATACGCACCGATCAGGAATATGTTTATAAAAAGAGCTGTCAATAAAATACGCACCTTATTGCGCGACAGAAAGGTTGTTCAATATAATACGCGCCGCGACGCTCTATCTCAAAAAATAGCATGATACATAGGAATAAAAAAAATAATCTAAAAAATCAATAATTTAATTACGGTACCTGCGATCGATCTGAAATTTTGATACATTGTTTTTATCATCGGTACAAAACTGCCTGCAAAATTTCAGCTCGCTATCTTGCGAGCAAGTGGGTTAAAAATCGATCAAAAGTTTTGGCGACAAGCAAGCAAGCAAGCAAACAAGGTCCGCCGCAGACACCACGAGTTAATATAAAGGATTTAAAAAACGAAATATTACACAAAAATAACAATTATAACTTCACAGTATTTGAAACCTTTTATAACCTAACCTTGAATTAATCGGTTTATTTTTTAACATTTCATAGCTAAGCTTAGCATTTATATGATGTCATTTAGACATTTGGTTTCTTTGATCTGACGAGATCGTGACAATACATTCTTAAGAATACCATCAACACGGAGGTCGAATGGCATCCGCTCTCGGCTGGCGTACCGATGGTCACGGGTTCGAATCCCTGTTTCTGTAGACTAATGGTAAAAAAATATTAATACACACGAGTTAGTTATTATGTGTAATTACCTACTTGAACTGTCAGGTCATGAACCAGACAGGCGATAAATATCACTTAAAACTGGGAGATAAAATGTTTTTTAAGGACAACAGTTATGTTGCAAAATTTTGATGATCCCTAAAAACAATTAATGGATGGCTCCCTGAGACAATTTTTAATAAAAATTGCTAAAGGGCTCCTTTGTATAACAATAGTAATAAAATGATGGAACTCTGCCCCCTTACTTTATTCTGGTGCGTATGGCCGGGAGATGGAGTGGTGAGTACGTTTCAGTACTGAAATGTATGATCCCTTAACTGTAAAACCTGTTTATATCTCTAGAAAGTTTGTCAGTTAGCTGAAATTATGAGTATCGCTTTTCAAAATGTGTATTGTTTTTTTTTAATGTGTTTCCTTTACACTTTTTCCAGTTAAGAAGTTTTTAAAAAACTTACTCCCAAATAAACCTACATGTGGATGAAAATCAGCAGTCCCGAGCCTGCGCTCTTCAAGGGGCTTCCCGAAAGATCCCCTCAGCTGTCTGGCCCCCTAGGGGACGTAACAGCTGAAAACCCTCCCCCCTCAAGGACACAGAGTCGAAAATGCCTCCCACTCGAATTGACCTCAAAAGTATGGGTGGAATTCCTTACTGCGATCCGCTACCACTTTTGCGCCAACCCTGCAGAGCATACGGGTCTCCATGATTAGGGTCTCCAAGCTTACTCCCAAAAAAAATTTATAAAATATCACAAAAAAGATGTTTTATCTTTTTGAAACATGCTGAATTCTACATGACCCAAAGATGAAAGTATATCGCTGCGAGATGTTACTGCATCAACATGTACGAGAGATGATATAATGTTTTACTTATTTTGGTGAATCTGGTGCAGACACTTGTGGTTAGAGGAATTTTCATTAATGAAACAGATTATGTCTATTCCATCGTATCATAGCCAGTACGCCGAAATATTTGATGGATATTTTGTAGCAAACGTATGGTGACTGAGTGACATGCGCTCTCGGCTGGCTTATTAAGATTTGTTAGTTCGAGTCACTGTGAAGGCAGGGATTTGTTCCCGTGGCTTAAGGGTGTCTCTGAGTCCATCCAGCTCTGATGGGCACCTGTCATTAGTTGGGATAGAATAAATGCGGATGGGCATTGTGCCACACAATCCCATCATGTGCCGTCATCGCCTTTTCGAGCAGAAATTGGTAAGCGCTTAGTATCATATGAAAAAAGATGTTTCTAACCATTTTAACAGTGTTGACCATGACGGAATTTCAGATATTACAGTAACTGGTATTTTATAAGTGAGCACTACCCATGATAGGATCTACATGGAAAATAGACTTATGAAATGAATAGGTACGTTGGCTCCATAGGGAATTAACAAAATTCATAATTTTACCCAACTGTAGAATCTTTTTCCCATTGTGGTTTTCACTGTAAATTTTGATACTTCCTCCTTTTTCTTATATCCTGTGTTATTGTTTGTTGTTTTTCTGTTCTTTTTATTTTAAATAGATATTTAATGATATAGTATGTCTTGAGAATTTAAATATAATTTTATTACTTATCTAAGTACGTATTTTATGTTTATTGTACTGATGAAGACATTAGCCGAAATGCCTACTGTCATGTTAGTTTAATAATAAAGCTCAAATTTATTGTTTTCATTACACAATTTGTTTGTGTATTTTGTATTTTATTTAAAAGCTTTATTGCAGTCCTATTCTATATGATATATAATGAAAAAGAACAATGTTGACTTAAACTTTACATTCAATGTGTGTAAAGAAGAATGTAGAATACGTCTGTAATGTATAAAAAGACATTTTAAGGTGTAACTCACCAAACAGTCGTCACTAATCAGAGAATATAACAAGTACATAGGTTCTAGTACTCCACCTTAAGTACGATGTAATGTTCTCCTTATATTTTTTTTCAATTTAACTCAATTTTGATAAGAAATAAATGCTACTCCAGAGATATTAAAAATGCTCGTTTTATTCAAAGTGCCTGCCATACTATTTGTTAAGCGGTGATACCTCTGTGGAACAGCTTTAGGTATCAGATTACAGAATTCTGGGGTGTGAAAACCAGTTATGAGAAATATTTTTTGACCCTGCTAACCGAGATGATTCGAAATTACTTCCTTCAAAACCCTACCAGGTCGAGTTACCGATTTTAGGTAATATATTAAATTACTATTTAACGAGTTACCGAATTCTAGGTTTTTGGGATATCCCTTGAAGAAGTATTAAAAATAAATATCCCATTTGCTGCAAGATTAGTGTTTAAAAATGGTTTCTCCCTTGAATTACCACCCAACAGCCATTCGCCGAGGACAAATGGTGCCATGCCCCCAACCCCACACACCAGGAAACCCCTGGCCTGAAATATCAGAAGCGACTGCTTCCAATCATGTCTGCACTTTCTGCTTGGAAAAACAACTGCAATACAACAGAGCACACCTTGAAGGACAAGGACAATGACAAACCACACAAGAAGGTCAAGACCAACGTCAAGTGCTCTGTGTGCAAAAGTACCTTTGTGTAAAACATGGCTCAACCTGCTGGGAAGACTACCACTCCTAGGCGCAATACTGGCGTTAGATGGAAGCATTGTACGGCTAATTTAACAATTATTATCTTCTACCAAAAAAAAATTGTAAATAAATTTTGACAAAATTTGTTGCGCGGTAATTCTAAATTGCTTCTCGGTGTCGGTGGAAAACCTGCTTGGCTGCGCAATTTAAATGGAACATTGGTGCAAAGTTGCACAGCATCCATTTTGTAATAACATTTTGACTAAATTTGATGTGCAGTAACTATAAACTGAAACGCGGCGTTAGATATCTGCAAGCCCCGTAGCCGCTCAGCTTAAATTGAACATTGGATAGAATTTAAGCCTATTTACTACTATATCTAAAAAATTTAGCTCATTCTGACCACTTTTTTGCATGAAGCTAGCAATTTTCTAACCCATGTTGTTTTTTCTTTATTTTTGCTGGGGAGGCCAGGCATAGGGGCGAATTAGTTTGGGGAGCTCGGACCTGGTAGGGTTTTAAAGCGTTGGATGATCATAACATAGTTTAAATCTATTCCATGAAAACTCACAGCTTGAAGTATAAAAGTCATTTATTTTCTGACACATGTGGTAAGATACATGCTTTATCAGATACACCTATGATAAAATATTTCTGAGGGTTTCTAATAGGCTTTGACATTCGAGGGATTTCTATAATAAATGCTTTATCCAAATTCTTCTTAATAAGAAAACCTAAATTTTTTGCTCTTAAGAGTGAGGTAAATCGAGTCTCTAACTTTTAAATAAGGGTAAAAAAATATATGAGAGATGATTAATTGTCTTCGTGACGACGTGAAATTAAAAGTCAAATCTCTTGCTGATATTTCTTGATGTCTTTGTCTGGCTCGAATGTATATCCATAAATCCCATTCACCTTTACTGGATTCAAACCACGAGTAGGCTGGTTAGTAAGCGCGTATCGTAGGAATGTGCCCCTCGAGGCAGAACCCATATACCCCCTTGCCCTCCCCCCCATCCCCGAAAATGATGGTTTTAAAAAAAAGACAATTTTTATTAGAAAGTAAGAAAATGGAATCCTATAAAAAAATTTATTTTAGAAATCAGTACAAATTAAAAAGATTTCATTTCTTGGATAAAATTTAAGTTTTTTTTTCCTCATGTCACAATCGTTGACGTATTGATATTGTCAGCCATGCCATTTAGCCATAGACTTGTCAATATTGTATATACATGATTGATCGTAAATACTTTTAAAACTTTATTTTAGAGAAGCTTCTCTCACAGACTGCAGTACTTTTGTGCAGACAATTGTAAGCAATGTTGGAATTTAAGGATATTATATTGGGCAGGGTAACTTCAATCCTAAATATATTAATAAACTTAAATTTATTTATGAAGGTATATATACGACTTCCGGTTTGTGAGCGGTCACTATTTCTACTAGAGCTAAGTTTTCATATATTTTCATATATTTGCCTAATTTCATAATACTAAATTCTTTTCAAAACCCTTAACTAATCTTTAATTAACCAAATTATAATAATTTTAGCTGTTTAATAATATTATTTTTTACTAAAATTACTAAAATCCTAAGTAGTTATGTAGGCGGCCATTTTTATTGTTATTGTTATTAATTTTGAACTCTCCTAATCGTAACTGTGTACATAACATAAAATCACTAATTTTATATACCTTACAAATAAATTAATTACTAGGTGTAGAATTCATATTTAAATTTAATTGAACTTAATCAAATTAGAACAATTAAACACACTTTAACAAAATTATACATAACTTATAGTATCATAATAATAATAATAGTAATAGTAATTAGTAATAGTCTTAAGAAGTCTAGTCTTAAACTTAAGCCTTAAAATTAAAACCTAGTCTAACACTAACCCGAAAATGAGAATTTTCATCTTAGTCTTAGTAATAACCACACTACTTTTAAGGACATTAACGTCAACCAACAAACATCATAAAAATCAGAGTAATATATCAATAATTATAAACCACCACAACACAAAGCACACTGACTATACCTCTATCTTAAGCACAATAAAGGAAATCTCCTTCAAACAATGGAAACATAAAATATGTAGATATAAGCAAAAACACTTAAACTTAATTTTGCTCCTCTCAGGCGACATAGAACTTAACCCAGGCCCAGTATCATCTAAATGTCAAATTTGTATTAAGGCATGCACTACCAAACAAGGAACCATTCAGTGTTACACCTGCAATGAATGGTACCACATTGCATGTCTGCATTCTAACACACCAAAGCACATAGCAATAGGCCTAAGAAATAAATATGCATCTTGGCACTGCATACATTGTGGGTTGCCCCAAATCAGTTCAGATTTATTTAACTATAAGGACCTTATCACCACAAACTCTTACAGTGTTTTGGCTAATCCTTTTATAAATAAACCACTAGATAAAATGAAACCTACCACACAAACCCATAAAATTACCCATAAAAAATCTAATAATAATAATAATCAAAACATTCTCAAAACACTAATAGTTAATTTCCAAAGCTTAAAAAATAAAATTCCAGATTTAGAACTACTTATAAAAACAGAAGAACCAGACATAGTTGCTGGTTCTGAAACTTGGTTGAACCCCAACATATATAACTCTGAGATTTTAAACACCAATTATAATATTTTTAGGAAAGACAGACCAGACAATTATGGAGGAGTGCTACTTGCAATTAAATCAAATATCATAGCTGAAGAAATTACTACACAGCCAAATTTTAATATAGAGTCTATTTATTGTAAAATAATTACACCAAACTCATCCCCACTTATTGTAGGCAGTATATATAGACCTCCGAAAACAAACCTAGAATACATGAACAATCTTTGTAGTCAATTAACTTTCATAAAAGAGAATAATAAAAATGCAGTTCTATGGATTATGGGGGACTTTAATCTTCCAGATATAAATTGGAAAAATTATACAATTGATAACCATCAAACTAACAAAGAAATTAATGAACACTTTTTAGACACTATAAACAACATAAACCTAGAACAGATAGTAAAAACAGCAACAAGGAAAAATAAAACACTAGATTTATTCCTAACAAATAGACCAGGACTAGTGTTAGACTATAAAATAATTCCAGTACTGTCCGACCATGATGTTGTTAGGGTCACCAATACAATAAAAACTAAAATTAATAAGATACCTAGAAGAATAATCTATCTTTGGAATAAATGTAATTCAATAAAACTACACCAATCAGCGGCTAACTTCCAACAAACTTTCCTAAGTAAATTTAACACAAATAGCCCAGTAGAAAGAAAATTTGGAAAGATATAAAAACAAATCTAAAAACTATAATGGATGAGAATGTTCCAACAAAACTAACATCAAATAAAATTAACAAATGCTGGTTCATTCTAGATTGAAAAAGCTATGCAAACTAAAAGAGAACTTATTTAAGAAATATAAAGCTACCAATTCATATAGGATACACAAAAAATACTTAAAGATTAAACACTTGACACAAAAACTTAGTCGAAACCTCCAAAATGAATATATAAACAATGTAATTACCAAAGATAACAATAAAAACTTATGGTCCTTTATCAAATCTAAAAAAATGGAACCTTCAGGAATAGCCACACTAAAAGGCTCAAATAATAAAACCTATAATGATAATGAAACTAAAGCTAATATCCTTAACACATATTTTGCATCATCTTTTTCTGCCTCAGGCGACAAGGAAGTTTTAATAAATTTAAATAAAATGGAGGAAATAGGTAACATAACTGTAGATGAGATAGGTATACATTCACTCCTAAAAAACTTAAAAATAAACAAAGCTACTGGCCCAGATGATTTGCCTGCAAGATTATTAAAAGAACTAAGCAATGAACTGTCCCCAATCCTTGTAGTTCTCTTTCAAGCCTCTCTAAACCAGGGATAAAGGGCCCCAGGATTTGAAATTAGCTAACGTAACTCCACTCTTTAAGAAAGGGGATAAATCAGACCCTGGTAATTACAGACCTGTATCACTTACTAGTATCACCTGTAAATTACTAGAACACATAATATATAGTAGAATAGTTAACCACCTTGACAAATATAATGCCCATATGCCCACATCAACACGGCTTTAGAAAAAACAGATCATGTGAAACACAATTAATAGGTTTAATAGATGAACTATCAAAAGGCTTGGACAAAAATGATCAAATAGATACAATATTACTAGACTTCTCAAAAGCATTTGACAAAGTTCACCACCTTAGTTTACTTAAAAAACTTAACTACTTTGGAATCTCAGGTTCCTTACATCACTGGATCCAAGACTTCCTTTTGGGCAGGGAGCAAACTGTAATAATTAATGGATCTAAATCTGCACCAATAAAGGTTAACTCAGGAGTTCCACAAGGAACTGTGCTAGGTCCCTTACTGTTTTTAATTTATATAAATGATTTACCCAACAACATCTCAACAGGTACAAAAGTTAGGTTATTTGCTGATGATTGTATAATCTATAGAACAATTAAATCAGAACAAGATAGCAAAATTTTACAAAAAGACTTAGATGAATTGATAAAATTGGGAAACTAACTGGAGTATGTCTTTCCACCCAGAAAAGTGTCAACTGTTAAGAGTAACAAAGAAAAAGAAACAAATAAATTCAAAATATTACATTCATGGAAAAGAACTGACCCAAACTAAAGATGCAAAATACTTAGGAGTCTAATAAATGATAAACTATCATGGAATCCCCATGTCAATGAAGTTATTAAAAAATCAAACAAAACCTTAGGCTTTATAAAAAGGAACTTTAACAAATGTAATAGAGATATAAAACTAAAATGCTACCTCACTTTGGTGAGACTTGTACTAGAATATGCATCTTCTGTATGGGACCCATCCACCAAAGAAAACATTGATAAACTAGAACAAATTCAAAAAAAGAGCTGCCAGATTCATTACTGGAGAATATTCAAAACTGACAAGAATAACACCATTAGTTAAATCATTAAACCTTGAAACACTAGAGGATAGAAGAACCAAGAGCAAAGTAGTAATCATACATAAAGCAATTAATTCTAATTTAGAAATACAACACAAAGATAACTTAATACAACCCTCAGATAGACATAAGGATAAAAACACCTTTCTTATCCATATGCAAGAACAAACACATACAAGTTTTCCTTCTTCCCGTCCGGAATTCGGGCGTGGCATGGGTTGCCTGAAGAATCCAGGAAAACCAACACTTTATCAACATTTAAATCTCTAATAAAAATGCAGGACTAAACACAAACCATAGATAAGCGTAGGACGCAATAATCTTCTGTATAGAAGGAGCGTCTGTAAACAGATAAGATAAGAAAAGTTATTTTTTTTAAAACCAGTTAAATTAAAAAATCCATTGCTTGACATTGTAATGTGAGAAACTTTGAATTTGAATACACTATTTTAAAGATAAAATTTCAAAGACCAGTAGAATAGCTGGTGAACGAAAACCATATGTTTTTTCCAAGTTATGACTATTCCAAAACCTCACTATAATGTTTACAATATTCACATACATTTTTCTTTTCAAAGGTTTTCTAGAAAACATGGCTACATATTCACTTAGGTTTATCGTTCTTTTACTGGAAGAATGATAAGGTCTCCATAAAAATATTTAGCAAATTTCAAAGCATCTTTTAAAGTATTCCATTAGTTTTCCTATGAGTAGCCCCTGCAAGTCATTATAGCACTATACCTTCTGTAAATAATTTCCGGCATCATTAATTTCATATTTTTCCAAGTAGTACATGTTTCCAAACGTCACCAATTTTTAAATCCTTTATATTAACTCGTGGTGTCTGCGGCCGCCCGACCGACCGACCACCCTTGTCGCCAAAACTTTTGAGCGATTTTTAACCCACTTGCTCCTAAGCTAGCGAGCTGAAATTTTGCAGGCAGTTTTGTACCGATAATAAAAACAATGTATCAAAATTTCAGATAAATCGCAGGTACCGTAATTAAATTATTGATTTTTTAGATTATTTTATTTATTCCAATCTATCATGCTATTTTTTGAGATAGAGCGTCGCGGTGCGTATTATATTGAACAACCTTTCTGTCACGCAATAAGGTGCGTATTTTATTGACAGCTCTTTTTATAAACATATTCCTGATCGGTGCGCATTATATTAAACATGTTTTACGACACAACTGCAATTTTGTATTTCTGGATGGTCTGGCGCTGCGTATTATATTGAACATTCTTTTAGTTACTTCTCGTACATAGAGGATTTATAGTCAAAAACTTGGTTTTTTACGGGTTTTTCTTTCTAAATCCTTTATATTAACTCGTGGTGTCTGCGGCCACCCTTGTCGCCAAAACTTTGGATCGATTTTTATATCATTTCCTCGTAAGCTAGCGAGCTGAAATTTTGCAGGCAGTTTCGTACCGATAATAAAAAACTATGTATCAAAATTTCAGATCAATCGCATGTACCGTAATTAAATTATTGATTTTTTAGATTATTTTATTTATTCCTATGTATCATGCTATTTTTTGAGATAGAGCGTCGCGGTGCGTATTATATTGAACATCCTTTCTGTCGCGCAATAAGGTGCGTATTTTATTGACAACTCTTTTTATAAACATATTCCTGATCGGTGCGCATTATAATAAACATGTTTTACGACACAACTGCAATTTTGTATTTCTGGATGGTCTTGCGCTGCGTATTATAATTATCATTCTTTTAGTTACTTCTCGTACATAAAGGATTTATAGTGAAAAACTTGGTTTTTTACGGTTTTCTTTTTATCTTTACCTTTAAAAAAAAATTCATGAAAATTTATTTTAACGTTTTTCATGTTAAGAAGATAACTAAAAACGATGAATTCCCCCCCCCCAAAACTGCCACCCGGGCAATTCGATTGGCTCATATTTGATATGGCTTGAGTACAGTAATTTTCGCTTTTACAACAGGAGGGGCTGTCAAATTTAAAGAATCAATTAAGTTACCAGCAAATAAGTGTCACTTTTACATACAACTGAAGGCTGTTATTTGTTTCATTTCAGTAGCATTAATATATCGAAGCTGTTAATGTTTGGCTGATGTCTGGAGCAAAGGAAGGACCAAGATCCCCCGAGATAAATAAGCCGCCAAAACTCTCACACCCGCCAGCTTTCATCACTGTAGGCCTAAACCAACACCCAAGTCCCATGCCCCTGAACCAACATCTTGTGTCCCTTTTGCTGAATCAACCATTATATTAGGGGGAAAAAATATCTTATATGTTTCAAAATACATTTTCGAAAATCCCAGAATAAATAATTCAAACTATTCCCAAATAAATGTTGCTTCCATTCAACTGATTAAATCATCAAGGCTATAAAACACGTTTGATTTTATCATGGCTTACTAAGGGAATAGTTGAAATGTGGAATTATTTGCTGGCGTTAAACATTAGATTTTAAATGATTATTTTCAAGACAATACAAATATCCGGTTTAAAATGTTGCATTTAATTTTTTAGTTGAAATTTAAAAAAAGAAAAAGGCAAGAAAAATCAGTAGAGTAATATTTTTATTTAAATTTTTTTATTTCAGAAAAAAAAATGAATGGCAGTTTCTACTTATAGATCTAACATTTCAACTGAGGTAACATTTCTAAGTATAATGAATAAAGAAATATAATATTATTTCAAATACATTTAAGTGACCATTCATAGCGGTATAATTTTGTACAATAGATTTGTATAG
This sequence comes from Ampullaceana balthica, assembly GCA_944989445.1. Classification (NCBI taxonomy): domain Eukaryota; kingdom Metazoa; phylum Mollusca; class Gastropoda; family Lymnaeidae; genus Ampullaceana; species Ampullaceana balthica. The sequence goes on from CALYLW010000029.1 coordinate 1,220,151, forward strand.
TTCATTGATTTTCTTAAATAAATATTTTAAAAGGTAGTTAATTACATGATATTGTAGGACTATACTATACATATGGTATTAAACGAGTATAGATATTTTTTTTAAGAAATGGTATTTAAAAGATATATGTAAGTGGAGAATTTGTAAAATTATTTTATTTTTAAATCCCTTATATTAACTTCACCGCCGTCTCATCGTCGTTCGTTCGTCAACCACGGAAAAACAAAAGTCGAAAATGACCCTTTTTCAGTAAAGCCATCGAGCTGAAATTTGGCACACGGACCCATCTCACCTAACAATGCATCGTATCAAAATTTCAGATCGATCAAACGTACCGTAATTACATTAATGCATTTTTAGTTTATCTATTTAAATCACTATTTAGAATGTATAATCGTCGTCTGCTAGAGTTTTGACCTAGTTTTAAAGCCAAGGGAGATAATGTCCGCCCGCGGAAAAACAAAAGTCGACACATGTTAAATGATTTTTGCGTTGGAACATAATCAATACTTTAAGTTATGTCTCATATATAAGGGATTTATAGTCAAAAACTTTGTTTTTACGGGGTTGTTTTATTAATATGTTTTATTGAAATTTTTTGGTAACAATAGGTTAAAATTTAATGTCCTGATCTGGAAATGCTTAAAACGTCTAAGTCATATAGTATAATAAAGTCATTTCACTAATTACATTACACTTATGGCAAGCAATGATGAATGTGGTTCCAAACAAAGCGAAAAATACATTACAAAATACACAAACAAATTGTGCAATGAAAACAATAAATTTTAGCTTTATTTTTAGACTGACACGACAGTAAACGTTTCGGCTAATGCCTACATCAGTACAACATAAAATACATTATTACAATATTTACATAAGTAATAATAACATTCTTAAAACATATTGTATTTTAAAATATTTATGTTAAATAAAAAGAAAGGAAAAACAAAAACAAACATGGACACAGGATATAGGAAAAAGGGGGAAGTATCCAAAGTTACAGTAAAAAGCACAACGGGAAAAAGATTCTGCAGTTAAGTAAAATTATGAATTTGGTTAATTCCATATGGAGCCAACGTACCAAATCTTTTTATAAGTCGATTTTCCATGTGGATTCTATCATGGGTATTGCTTGCATATAAAATACCAGTTACTGTAATTTCTGATATGTCAACGAAAAATAAATGCAAAACAAATGCAAAATAAAAAAATACCGTAATAAACAACCTTTTTGATTATCAATCCTGCATTTCCGCGACATAACTAAAAGTATGTTCATTATAATACGCATTGCACGACAATAAAAAAAACCAAAATTTTACTTATGACTCAAATATATACAGGATTTATAGTAAAAAAAAATATCTACAGTCTGCCTGCTAAATTTCAGCTCAATTTGATCATGGAAAAGGGGTTATAAAACATGTTTAAAACACTTCGCACCACGAGATAGACTAGCAATTAATGGCATTTACATTTAGAGATCGGGAATATATTTTAAAAAATATCGTCAATATAATACGCACCGCACCGCGCGACAGAAGGAAAGTATTAAAAAGGCTTTTCAATATAATACGCACCGCGACACTCTAGCACAAAAATTAATAGGCTACATGGAGATAATCTAAAAATTCATAATTAAATTGAAGTTGCTGAGCATGCACTGAATCCTGAGTGAGAGGCGCCTGCGGTGGCTGGGACATGTCCGCAGGATGAACTCGGAGCGCATTCCAAGAGCCCTGCTTTACGGTGAGCTGGCAACTGGTATGCGGAAGAGAGGACGCCCCTGCTTGCGCTTCAAGGATGTCTGCAAGAAAGACATGAGTCTGGCGCAGATAGACCATAAAACGTGGGAAACCATTGCTGAGGAACGCACCTCGAGGGCATCCAAGTCGCGGAATCTTCCTTACAGTCAAGAGCGAGTAGACCAGGGCAGAGAAAGGGGATGTCGCGCAGTCTACGCGTTTCAGGACGCAACACCCATCTTCATCTTAATCAGTAGAGATGACGGATGCACTAGATAGATACAACCATCACCTCACACTCCCCTAACATCTCACCACACACATCACATACTCCTCTACATCCCATCACCACGACTCACTGCACTGCAACTCTTCTAGCTCCACAATAACCATCGAGAAGTCCCAGCACATTTGATCTGCGCTCACGCTAATCAAGCTCCTCGTCGCGCCCGAGTTACATATACAAATACATTTTAAAAATCCTATAATCCCTAAATATGACATAACAGAGTCTTCCACTAAATTACTACAACCACATACTCTAAACAAATATATTACTTCATCTAAAACCCATCATGCCTCCCCAACAACCAAACAAAATACTAATAAATGACCCAACCACAATTATTATAGATAGTATAATTCTACGTTGTTATGTTTACCGGTGCACAGAAATAGTCTTATTTCTTAAAATATTTAAGGGATTTTGGAGATTTTAATTCAATGTGAATTATTTTTATCACAATAATAATTATTAAAAAACAACTTTTTTATACACCGACAATGAGACATTAGTTACAGTTTTAGATTTACTCCATGTTTAATTTTTGTTAATTTTGTAATTAAAGAAAAAAGAAATGTTTTTATTTAATGATTTTGAAAAAAAAATAATTCAGGATATATTTTTAAAAATATCCGCTCTATGCTTTTCATTTATAATAATGGTAGTGTTAATTGCAATAATGAAGATTATGTCTCTGGCAAAGACTATTTTACCCTTATACTGTTTGTGTCATGTATTGGTTTTCTGTTTATTTATTTATTTATTTTTTTGAAATAACTATAGATCACAATACATTAACACAACAATATTCTATCTGATATCAATAGATATATCATTTATTTGTGAACAAATTTATTCAAAAAATTACAAAATTATTAGTATTATTATTTTTTTAAAAAATTAGAATACTCGAGGAGAGAAAGATGGGAGAGACAAAATAAAATTAATTTATTATGATAAAAAGATTAAATGTTAATTTCCTTCAAATTTCTTTTTGTGCAGCCCAACAATGGAATTCTCTACCATTACACATCCGTAGTATTCCAACTAAAACGTCCTTCAAGACTGCACTTTAGACGCATCTTTTCAAAATTATTTACAAAATTAATGAAACAACATTTTTTTAATGATTAACGTAGCTTATGTGTAATGTGCTGTCCTTCAAGTTGTTATTATGGTATGAATGGTTATTTAATTATTATATGTATGTTATGATATCCATGTAAAGCGCTTTGAGACCGGTTCCTTGCTGGGATACAGCGCTATATAAATTATCAATTATGATTATTATTATTATTATTATTAATTTTCATAGAAAGCTTTGGAATTATCATGTCAAGTAGTTTTTGCATAAAATTAATTTCATGACAACATCCAAGCATTATATTCCATATCATATTTACAAACGATAAACGCAAACTTAAAAATACAATGAAAATAATTTAACTTGCAAGTAAAGGGGGCTGAAATGTACACCCGCGCACCTACAAGGATGCGTCAATCGAAGAAAGAAAATCTTCTACTCAACAAAATTACGTTTAATAGAGAGCATTTCATTAAAATAAAAATTACATATGAATGCATAAAAGTTAATAAAAAATAATTTACAACCATATAAAATTACTTACTGAAATGTAATACACAAGTTTCCATTAAAAGTGGCAAAAAAAAATATACGCGCTCGTATTTTAAAACAAGATAATGTGTTGCTTAGTATTATCCTTTTTTTTTCCTTTTTAGAATCAAATTTTCAACAAAATGTTGGATTTGGTTCATTCCGGTAACCAAAATCGTTTCGTGTTAAGCTATTTTTAAATCCTTTATATTAACTCGTGGTGTCTGCGGCCGACCGACCGACCTTGCTTGCTTGCTTGCTTGCTTGCTTGTCGCCAAAACTTTTGATCGATTTTTAACCCACTTGCTCGCAAGATAGCGAGCTGAAATTTTGCAGGCAGTTTCGTACCAATGATAAAAACAATGTATCAAAATTTCAGATCGATCGCATGTACCGTAATTAAATTATTGATTTTTTAGATTATTTTATTTATTCCTATGTATCATGCTATTTTTTGAGATAGAGCGTCGCGGTGCGTATTATATTGAACAACCTTTCTGTCGCGCAATAAGGTGCGTATTTTATTGACAGCTCTTTTTATAAACATATTCCTGATCGGTGCGCATTATATTAAACATGTTTTACGACACAACTGCAATTTTGTATTTCTGGATGGTCTGGCGCTGCGTATTATAATGAACATTCTTTTAAATTCTTCTCGTACATAAAGGATTTATAGTCAAAAACTTGGTTTTTTACGGGTTTTTCTTATTGTTTCGTTTTAACACTTAAGAACAAAGTATAAAATACATACGGGTTTGTTGGAACCATATTATTATTCATACTCAACAAACGTTGTTGCTTCTAAAGTTTTTCGCGTTAAACATATTTCACTGTGTATTTAATGTCAATCTTTTCTTTTTTAAAACACGTACTGTGCATATTTTAAAAAATGTTTTTAAGTTCTTAAGAACTACGACCCTTTTTAAAGTCCATCCATTTTCTGTATATAAATGGTATAATATGAATCATTGGGTTAATAGCAGCGTTCATTGGTAAGACAATAGTATAGATCCAAGTATAGTTATTAGAACTAAAGTTTTGCTCATTTAAGGCCATTAAACCATCGACACACAGGGGAAACAAACACATCATCTTGGATACACCAATGAATATTAATTTGCTTTGTAGATCACATACTTCGGTAGTTACATTATTATATTTCATTTTAAATCTTTTATAAGAAATTTTTAAACAAATAATGAACAGAGCTATTGAAATAGCAATGAACAAAATACATTTAGAATATATAAATATTATAATAGAATAGCTTAATGTGTTCTTCAAGCTCAGGGTATATGGTAAGCCGTTACACATGCCATTAAACGAGAAATTGTCCCACTCAGAATGTGTCAAAGGAAGAGAGGCCAATGTCAACCCAATGATCCATGTACTAAAAACTATTAAACTTGCTTTCAGTCGTGTTAGTCTAAACTCTGTTTGTGGAAAAATAATCAAGATAAAGATACTAATTGTTATAAGGAAAACAAAAATATTAGATGTTTCACATGAAAAAGTTAATAAGAAACCTGAAATTTTACAAAAGATGCATGCCCGCCATTCTGTTTCATAAAGAACATAATTGTCTCTAAAGTAAATGTCTGCAGCGGAAATAAAGGTGACGTACACGCCCATGACAAAATCAGATATTCCAAGCCAAGTTACAAAAACCATTAGAAATGTTTCCCTAGCGTAGCATATTCTAAATACGTTAAAGACGTTTCCCACAAGGGAAAATGAGGCCACAAACCAAAGTAATGAACGCTGTATTACATCACCAATTAGGTCATCACAAGATGATATAACATTAAATGGGGCATGACAAACGTGTTGGGCAATTCCGTTACCAACAAGTTGAGGACAACAGTATTTAAAATTATCAGTGTAAAAGTCGGATGTGATATATACTTTCCTTAAAAAGTTAAATGTACCTTTTTCTAATAGTTTTGTTTTTCGAATGTCTAAAACGTCTAATGAAAATGATTCTTCGATGATTCCTAACGCTTTTATTTTCGTGTTTGATGCATTTAAATATTTTAAAGATGTACCGTAGAATTTGTTTTTAATATCCAAGAAAATCAAATTTGTATAAGACACGTCAATATTTGAATCTTTTAAGTTTCCATTTAAATCAGAAAGAAACATATTTCCTCTTAAATTTAAGTATAACAATAAATTAAATGAAGAATGTATGTTGTCATTGATGTCAATTTGAGTAAATTTGTTGTAGCTTAAATCTAGTTGAAAAATCGACATGATAAAACTGTCGCTAAAAACTGTATCTAAACTTTTCAAATTGCAGTTCGATGCATGCAACTCTAACAAATTTGGTAAAATGTAAATTTCAGATAAATGTGACAGGTCAAGGCCATTGAGCTTCAAATATTTGGCTTGGCTATCAAAGATTCGAAAAGACTTTATTTCGATAACTTCCGAAAAATTGTTTACCACTGTGGCACTTCCAAAACATTTGAAACCAGGTGGACACGTGACATTACAATTTAGCTCGTCATCACCATCTGGACAATGGGCTACGCCATCACAAACGTTAACGAAATGTAAGCAATTAACCCCATTACTATTACATGTGAAATAACACTCAAGAAAAAAAGCATCATTTCTATCTTCATCTTCTCCATGCGGACAGTCCATTACGTTATCCATAACGTAATAGAAAGGAATGCAATACGAATCTTGACATTTAATAAACTCTTCTGAGCATTTAAAATCTACACAGTCATGTAAATGAGACAAATCATTACAGCCAGTAGGTTGACCACTAAGTCCTCTAATAAATATACATTTTGGTGCCCATAATTCGTTTTCTGTGTAATTTTTTAGTGTATAATTTGATGCCAAATCCTTCGATCTCTTACAATTAAATGCTTCATATTTAGTTTGAGAAGAAAATGCGTCTACGGTCAGGTTAAAATAAACATTTCCATCAGTATATCTATACAATTTGCACTTATCCCCATCACGTGACAACCAATGACTAGGTACACATGTACCATCAGAACATCGTCTCTCCGTACATTCATCACAATCTTCCTCATCACTGTTATCAGGGCAGTCTCGCAAATTGTTACATTTATCTTTCAATGGATACTCGAATTTTACCTGGAAATAATTATTTGCATTTGGGTTTTTACAATACGATGATTGTTCAAACTGAGAATTTTTTATATGTGCACAAAATTTCTCATCGTGATGATTATCACATTCTATTACAGCATTACAAACCTTTGAGTAAATAATCCATTGTTTGCCATTTTTACAATCAAACAACAATGGTTTATTTTCAATTTCTGCTTCAATTTTTAAATCACAAAAATGATTTACAATTGACATTAATTTGCCTGTCACATTATCCAAAACGAATTCCTTATTTAAAGAAAAAAAATATTTCTTTACCCTCTCGATATCTGAAGCATGACTATTAGTCATTGTATATTCTGCAGTACTAAGAAATCGTTTACACAAAACAATTTCTGTTATTTCTTTGCTACAGTCAATCATCTCAAATGATAATTGATCTCTTACTCTGACAGTTTCGTTAGTCAATTCTGTTATAAAGGAAATATTTAAGACTACGCATTGATCAATGTCATTGTTGCTTTTAATATTATTCGTTAACAGAAATGGTTGTCCATTCTTCCACCTCAACCTTTTCTGACCAATGCTTGTTTTGGTCAGACCAATATGTATAACAAACGCTTCTGTAGTCTTTTGTAATACATCTTTTGTATTCTTTAAAATTGAAGTCAAAAAGTTCAACTCTTCATTTGTATCTATGAAAATTAACTCCGAGAATAAAGTTGTGCATTGTGTTTTTGCATCGTTCCAGTTCATTTTTAAATTAGACCTGACTAATTTATAACATGCCAATTTTAAATTGTTATGGTCACTGGGGAACTTAATCCATTCAAGTGGGCATTCGTAACATACGTATAATGCAATAATATTATTGTCACTTAAATCATCGTAGTGAACGAGCGGTATGTATATAAAACCTCTTTTATTTCGAAATTTATCTAACGTGTCTACGGATTCCTTAATTACAGATGGTAGAAACAGAAAAATCTGCCTTTCAAAACTTTTTAAACAACTTTTTTCAAAATATTCAACAGTTTCCTTGCAAGTGTAATAGCAAACTAAAAAGCAAGCTATGATAACTGACTTATCTACAACAGTAAAACTAGAAATGTTAATTTGTTCGTTGATAAATGATACAGCTTTATTAAGTTTGGAAATGTTATAATCGAATGTTCTATTCAAAGTTATTGCAGCTTTGAACTGATTGAGACGAGCAAATATTTCATGAGTTGAACTGAAATTCGAAAATATCAAGACCTTCTGTTGAAACGGTTCAATAAAATATATCGGAGTTTGAGAGGAATTATCTTTCTTGGAGATGAAGTAATGAAGAAAATTTTTGACTCGTCTGAATGTTAAATCCAAGTCACTTGAGCTGTCCACAACTATGTACAAGATATCGTTAGTTGTGTCGCATTTTTCCCACATTAGGTCAGCAGCTACATGTAGATCTTGAACGTTTACTATGGCAAAATAAAGGAATCCATAGAAATAACCCGACTAAACATCATTTGAACATATTTATTGTAAAATTAAGACAGAGATACACGCATTGACTTCAAATAATAAAAATTAAACGTAAGGCGTATTTAAACAATTTCATTGTTTTAATTTGCGATAGAATATTTGTATTGTGTAATTTAAGTAGTGTGTTCGATATACCGTACACACGTTAAATGCATTTTTAAAAAAAAATTATTTCAAGAATTAAATAAAACTAATTCACTTACTCATAGACACCATCACTATCAAGATAAAAATCATTCTTTTTGATATTTCACAATATCTGGCACAGGAAGAAACAGATAGCAAGATACTTCTCTAATTAAAATGCACAATTTGGATTTAGTTTCAGTTATGTTTTGAATTTATATTCATGTAGGAAAAAAAATTGAAAAATTGAAAAATTCCGATGTTTGACTTTGTTGGTGCACAGATTTGTTTTTTTCTCTGAAAAGCTTGAAATGATTATTCTATAATGTGTCAATAACATAACTTATGTAGACTACTACTGCTGTTCTTTTAAACGAAAAGACAAGATTTGGTAAACACCATAAAAGAAAATTTGTTACCAAAATAATTTCCAAATGATAGACTTCCTATAAATGAATTTATGTTCTGTTTATGACTTGAGAAATTAATATTCTCGTGTTTGAAAAAAAAATCATGATATTATTAAATTTCTCTTGACTTATTTAATTACTAAAGTGACTTTTTCCGGAGTCAAAAGCTTTTCACAAAAACCAAAATACTAGAAATGTATCTTGTTTTATGCTATCAAATGCACTGAAATTAAATAATGTATATAACTTTAGAAAAAAGCGACAATTCAACCACATATTGCACGCAAAGAAACGCTTAAATTAACTACGTTTAAAAGATTTTTAAAAATTATCAGTTTAATCGATGGTTATTAATTTTTTCTCCAAAATGTTAGCACTAACAAAACAGTATGGTTTAAAGTCAATCTCCCGAAAATTGATGGTCTCATCTCCGAAGAAAATGGAAGCAATGTCCTTCTCTGCAGTCTTATATACATAGCAGTGGTTCTAAAACTTTGCTGAAATAAAACAATTTATCAAATGAGATAAATTTATTGGAGAAGTACCCTGGCTATTTAAGTGCATAACTAAACTTTATAAGCATGATGATTGGGCAAATTGGACATTGTAAAGCCCAATTCGTAAATTGTTAAAATTAGAGGCTAATTTTTTTTTGTTGAAAAAACGTGTTCACAGTAAAATATATTACAGTCGTATATGTAAATTGAACTGAACAGTTGTAAAATTTTTATACATTTTTAAAAAAATTTCCATTAAAGTTTTTTCTAAATCTCCATCGATAATAAGAAAATACAAATGTAATATATGTAAATGCCCTCAGCCATTTAAAGCTATACCCATCTACAGATCCATTATATACAGTTTTCTTTGTCAAATTTTTAAACGAAAAAACAAACAAAAACAAAAGAAAGGTTGTTAAATTTGAAGAATATATACTTTGAATTGTTCAAACAATTTAATTATGTATTTCAAGTACTTTTGTATTTTTGTCTTAAAGTTGTCCTTAATCTCCATCTATGCTAAAGGAAATACAAGTGTAATATATGTAAATGCTCTTAGCTTAGCCATTTAAAACTATACCCATTTACATGTCCATTTTATTCAGTTTTCTGTGTAAGATTTTTCAACGAAATAACAAACAAAAACAAAACAAAGGATGTTAAATTTGAAGAATATATACCTAGATTTTTTTCAAACAATTTAATTATGTATTTCAAGTACTTTTTTTTTAACCAAATATCCCATTGACTTATTTTATATTATTTATTTGAAAAATCTTTTTCACCTGGGTCTTTTTTTTTAAATCACCGAACTTTCAGAGCAATTTTCAACAAACTTAGATAACACTCTTAGATGTTGGATTTTAAGTCTTCATCTTAATCATATCTTTTAAAAAATTTCAAGCCGGGCTGTCTATGCTAAGCAAAAGATATACATGGGGTATATCAAATTTTAAAAAATTCAATTTAATTTTATTCTGTCAGCTTATGTTGAGCTTTCTCGTCCACGAGGAGCAGTTGTCGAACATTGTCTACGTCGGTAATTCTTTTCTATGCAGTCTCTTGCATTATGCATAGATTTCACTCTCGATTAACTGTGGTGGTCCTGGTAAAGATGATTTTTTGTCGGCCTAATAGCTTCCAGATTCTGGCTGAGGAGGCGCTCAAGTTGAAGATCAGCATCTTTGCGTGAGATTTTTCTATACATCTATATATCATCAATATACATAATTCCCGTCGTCTGTATGTATGTATGTATGTATGTGTGGATGTAACGGATATCACGTCAAATAATATTTTTAGGTTATGTTAGGTGGTGCTGCGATCGATTTTGTATAAAAATATAAAATGACGTCATTGTTTTATGCTAAGATTTTAATTTTTGAAAAGGGAACGATGTAAAAATCGGATTTGAGGATTTATAATTATCATGAAATACTTTCTGTACATTTCAGCAACTTTTATATTTCGTATTTATCAAAAACGGATAAGTTACGTATGCTAATTATGTATATTGATTCCCGTGGTCTGTATGTATTGTATAAAAATATTATATGACGTCATTGTTTTATGCTTATATTTTTATTTTTGAAAAGGAACGATGTACAAATAGGATTTGACAACTTATAATTATTATGAAATACTTTGTGTGCATTATTCCATACATAATACAGACAACCCGTCACTAAATCATTAGCCGCGTATGCTACGCCGCGGGTCAACTCAAATCCCATTTGTACATCGTTCCCTTTTAACATAGTAACTTATGTGTGTTTGATAAATAAGAAATATTAAACTTGCTGAAATGTACACAAAGTATCAATATACATAATTCCCATCGTCTGTATGTATGTATGTATGTGTGGATGTAACGCTATACTAATTTTAGAAAGCAGCGCACCAAATTACTTGCACCAATGCATCAAAAGATTTGCAAATTAAAGATACGCTGTAAAAAAAATTATATTACGTCATTGCTTTCGCTCATATTTCAATTTCGGAAAAGGGAACAATTTAAAAAGAGGATTTGATGATGGTTAATTATCAAATCAAAAAACCAAGAGGGCGACGTAGGTGTCCTATATACCCTATTATTAAATACTTTGTGTGCATTTCAGAAAGTTTAATATTTCGTATTTATCAAACAAGGACAAGTTAGTTGGGCTTTTTAAAAACGTCGGCGCCGTAGGCGCCCTAAAAAAGTGCATTTTTTCAAAATAAATAGATTTCAGCTGAAAACTTCAGTCATTTTTGACAGGTAATAATACACTTGTATATATATAATTATCTTTATATTTATCAAGCTTGCTTTCATTTTTAACAGCCCATCGTTTTTCATGTTTCACTCAAGAGCTATAACATCTATCAATGTTCCTATTTACACATCTACCAATCCTAAAATCCAATCATATAACCATGGGCGTCAGCAAGGGAAGTGGGGAGGGGAATTTGCCACACCCCCCCTACATTTTCGGGAAAATGTCATAAAAATGTCATAAAGTTTAACAATAAAACTGAACTAAATTTTTTGAAAGTTTATTACATTGAAGACGGTTTACATAGTCATATATCAAACATAAAAAGAATTATAACTGCAAAAACTTTGAAAAAACAATTCCGGACACTAATTTGGGGCACCCCTCCAGTGGGGGCCTGGAGTCCTTTCGAATTTTGTCCCCCCTCCCATAGCTACACAACTGATGCAAGATAGGCTCAGTAACTTAGCCATGTTGTCAATTGAGAATGTTTTTGCTAAGGATAATGCCAATAATGAGCTTATTTCAGATTTTGCAGCGGCCCAAGATCGCAAAATTTGCTTGAGCGTTGTAAAAACAAGGTAGAAGTAGAAGATACAAGCAAACCAACGCTTGTGTGTATAGTTCATAATGTTAAGTTACATACATGTATATATAAACTCTCAATTAGCATACCAAAACAAAAAAAATGACCCCCTTTCCAGTACATGACGAACTATGGAGCAAGTGATGTAGCGTTCACAAGTTTAGCCACCACTAACGAGCAGGGGAATGTGTGGCCAGCACAATGCCCCAGGAGCCTTGCCAGTACCTCGGCTCGAACCCGCGACTCGGGATAGTCCTCGGATCGATATTCCATTTCGCTACCACTTAGCCCATCGCATTTTAATTACAGAATAAACATCCTTTTTGAGTTTTAGGACCTTCAATTAAATGAACAAAACTGTAATTATTGATCTGTCAGTGCTGTTATAGACTAAAATTTTGAGTACTTTATTTTCCCTATTCTTTTAATATATGTAGAATTGCAACTTTTGCATGGGTCTCGCTCCTCGACTGCTGTCTTGTGCCTGGGGCCCCAGCTCATATTTGCTGCTTTGGGCCCCGCGTACTCTAAGGCCGGCCCTGTATACTTAGCATTAAAAGAACCAATAGACAAGTGATTACCAAAGAAACTTCATCTCCAGATTCAACAAGAAACTCTAACAGGTCATAAAATTACAGAACTTTGACCCTTTTCCACGATGTACTAAATTATGCATGCCGCAAAATAGGATGGTAGAAATGATGGGACCCAGTTTGTTGCGATTTTCTTGAATTTGTCTTCTAAATGATGAGTCCAACTGCTCATCTATATAGGCTGCTTTTGGCTTCCAATAATGCACAAAATAGCTTGGATCTTCACGAGAGCCTTTGTTTCACGTGCTTTGCATGTGGCTACGTGCATCTTCGTTGAAATCTGTATGTTTTGTGCATGGCTTGATGACAAATGCCCACTGAACTCCACGAATTACTTTTTGCTGAAACAACACGAAATATTTTCAAAAGGCATATTTTTACATTTACGAGTATACAAGACGCGGTGAATAGTCCGATAACCATACATAATATCTACAAACTAAAGCTCTGTCAGCTCTAAAATCATAATTTGTATCAGTGTCCAACAATCACGAATTAGCTGAAATTTCAACTCATTTGAAAGGTTGTGTGTCCAGACTTACCTTCCAATATCCAACTTAGGACATGAATACGTGTCCGCGACAATCAAATTAGAAACAGTTGCTTCAGTTGTGTCTGGCTGTTGAGCTTGAACTGTTGTTCTATATGCAAATGATAAGTCAGATGCTGCAGACCCGCCCCCCCCCCAAAAAAAAATATTCTAATTACGGCATTTCCGAATTCCGCAATTACTCTACTTTTCGTGTTTGTTTGTTTTTGTGTTGTTGTTGTTTTGTTTTTTTGAGCCTGTAAAAAAATGTATAACTTCCATCTTTGGTAATCCTGCAGTTTCTACACGCATATTATTTCACAACAAAATTTAATTTTCCCTTTAGAATTTACGTTTCTAATTTATTAAATGCATTAATAAATGTTGTATTTTAGCTATTAAAGGGCTTATTTCTAAGCCTTTTTTCGGTTTCTATGTTATACTTAACTAGAATTTAACTGAAAATTGAATCTGTATGGCATTGTCAGTTTAATTAAAAAACGTGTTTTTTGCCCACCCCCCCCCCGAAAATTTCCTAGCGATGCCCATGCATTTAACTCAATCAAATTGTTGTATTTCTTCACCCTACGCTGTTTTTAACATCTATATATATAATTCTCCAAAACGAGTATGTGCAAATGAGCAAGACGAATGATCCTCGCTGGGGTCGACCAGTTGGCAAGCGTAGTGGCAGTGGGATGAAAAGGAAAGAAAAATGTGGGGTTTAGGGGGGGGGACAATGTTTCTTGCGTTCCCTTGCGTTGTCCCTTTACAGAATAAAATATGATTCGTAGTGTAGTGTTTATAACGTCCGCCTTGCACGTAAAAAGTCCTGGGTTCAAGCACCAGCGGAAAAAGTTTTAAAAAAATGTTTTTAATGGTTTTTTCTGGGATGGTAGTAAAGGGTGGGGGCAGGTAACAACAAACGCTGTTGGCATGTCTCCAGGTTTATTCGCGTTTTTTTCATTACTTCGTGCTGCTGTTTGTGTCCGTTCTCTCTCACGGTTCTTTGCACTATCTATGATAAGCATGTCTGCGGCTTATGCTACGCTGCGGGTCGTATCTAGTTTCATATGAAGAAAGTATTTTATTATGCATTCGAACCATCTTCAAACTTCAAATCTGCAATCTTTTTTCCTCTTGTTATCTAGCAAGCATCTGCCTATTCTCCTTCATTCTAATCTACCAATCATTCACATGGCTAATTTACTTATCCTGTCATTTTTATATCTATTCTGATAAGGTTCTCTTTTATTCTGTTATTCTTTGTAAGAATATTTAGATACTGTTCTGTTTACCTTGATAGAAGTCTTCTAAATACACATTTAAACATCTAACCATTTAACAATTGACTCTTCCAGCCATTTCAATTTTCATCATTCTGCGCATCCACTTAACATCCATCAATTGTTCCACTTAATATTCTGGTCACGAGGCTAGCCGTCTGCTCCGGATGTGGAGAAAATATTTGTAGAGATTTATGATGATGAATTGTCGATAAGTGGATGCGCAGAATGAAAATATCGTTGTTGTGAACGGTCAGAAAAGATTTCAAATCATAATTTCAAGTCAAATTTTGACATTCATATTCTTATGTCAAATTAAAGAATTCTTTAGAAATGATTTTTATTTTTTTCGCTGATGTTTAAACATTTTTTCTATACATAAACTTTACAAAGTTTCGAAATTTCACTTGTGTTGAACTTTTACTCTGGTGCCAGCGAGATAACCTTTGCATGTTGAAAATTAGTCCCTTTAAAACGCTAGATATTTAAAAATTGCCAATTTGGGCCATGTTTTTATGAATCAATTTAATAAAATTTCGTAAATGTTTTTGAACTTTTGGTTGTTCCTTATACATTCAACAAAAATATTTAAACAATATACTGGATATGGTTTCAAATTACAATTTTTTTTAAATGGTCTCGAATAGTAATTAAAATTATGTTATACGAAAAGAGAATAGTGGAAAAGTTAGTGTTACTGTTTAAAAAAATTTAGTTTAATGGTTTTATCAAGTTTTAATAGACATATAATTAATGTTCTTTGAACATATTGTACAATCATAGACACTTACAGTTTGTTAATAAAAAAACAAATAAATTCAGTGAACATTCTATAAAATGATAGTTTTATTTTTTTTAAACACACACCTCTCAAATCTTTGTTGGAATTTTTAAAATATCATATATCTAAAATTTATAAATTAGTGTATTTATAGAAAATATATATAGATTTAAGATTGTAAAATATGTAGTACGTAATAGTACGAGTCATTCTGAAGCAATTATAATACGATCTTTAGATTTTTTTAAAAATCTATCGTGACAAACAACAAGAAATACATAATTATATAAGCTATTTAAAAGCAACAGAACATTTAAACAATAAATTATGTCTTCAATAACCAATGTATAACATTCATACTGAAATAAACAATTTTAAAATAGGGAAAAAATACTGTTTTAAAGGTTAGCAGACAGACCCATAAGAAATAATTATATTTAAGAAAGCTTAATGGACAAAATGAATGCTTTGAATAGCCTATAATATGTCTGACAATGGCAAATGCAGCGTTGACAAAAACTAGCTCAGTCAAGCAACAGCATGACGAAGTTCTGAAGACATTAGAGGCGTATAGCGACTGCGTGGTTAAAGTCTTTTCGGACGGCTCATTTTTCAAGGATGAAAGAAGACCTTGGCTAGAAAGCATCAAGCTGTCTGGACCGCGTGGATTAGTCTACCAATAACGATGCCGAACTAAAGGCGATCCACAGGGGTCTGAAAGAGATGCCCTGCCGCTAGACAAGAGAAAGGCCTTGGCGATTGTAGTTGACTTCACTAAGGTGGCCATGTTTCCGGTTGGCAAAGCGGCACGGGGCCCCACGAACGGGGGGGGGGCAGGTTTCTGGAGCAATAAATCGGGACGTCTGGTCACTTTCCGCAACGGGATCGCCGACAAGTCACAGGAAAGCCGTATCAAGGATTAAAATGTAAATAAACACAGAAATCGATGCACCAACTGGCTTAGCTAAAAATAAAGCAATTTAAATTTATAAATTCAACAACCCCCTATAAACAAAGTTTTTGACTATAAATCCCTTATATAAGAGATATAACTAAAAGTATTGATTATGTTCAATACGATACGCCTCCCGCGACAAACATTTACAGACTGAAACTGAGTAAACTCCCCTGGCTTTAAAACCGGGGGGGGGGTGAACATCGATGGTGGGACTAAACTCAAGTGATACGTGGACGGCGAACAATAACAAACTGTGAAATTGAATTACCTATAATTATATAGAGAGATAGAGATAAACTAAAAATGCATTAATTTAATTATGGTACATTCGATCGATCTGAAATTGTGATACCATGCATTGTTAGGTGACACGAGTCTATGTGCAAAATTTCAGCTTGATCGCATCACGGGTAGTGTGTCATTTTTTACTTTTGTTTTTCAGCCCGACGACGAACGAAAGACAAGGTTTCGAAGTTAATATAAGTAAGGGATTTAAAAACCACTGATTTGAATATTTAATTAAATTTAAGCAAACATTAATTCATTCTTACCCAAAATCACAATAAAAAATAATTGTATTTATTTTATGAAATAAAGAATTGAAAAAAGTGGGACAAACGGGCGTCCCGCCGGGACAAGCGAGGGTAAACGGGACATGAGGTCTGAAATCAGGACTGCCCCGCCTAAATCGGGACGTCTGGTCACCTTATCTTCCCCGACTCGCGGCTTTCGCTCGAGGCCGTGGGTCGATCCTCTCTGTGGGCAAAGAAAGTCAGTCTTTTTTGTAGATAGTAGATTTCATATTTGCTCGTTGCGGAAAACTAATTCTACAGTTTATCATTGGGCACAACGGTGTGCCGAAGCTTGATAGGGCTAAATTCTTGGCGAGAGGGTGAAGCTTGGCCCCTACCCGATCGACCAATGACTAAGGTGGAAGTCAGATCGTGGCTGAAGGACCGATTCCGAGAGAAGTTGCTTTATGTCAGGGCATCTGGAGACATGCCCAGAAGAGTTTACCAGTGTATGATGCGACCGAGTAAGATGATGGTTTTCACGTAGCGAGATAAAAAAAGTCATCGCCCAGATGAGGACTGAGCATTTGCCCACACGAATCTACGTGAAAAGGTTTGACCCGAGAACGGATAACAGCTGTTGAGTATGTGGCAGCTCTGAGGAGATGGTCGAGCATCTGCTTACCGAATGCCCGACTGTTGTCGGTTTTTTTTTAAAAGGTCAGCTCCAACAATTGTGGAGCATTATCAATATGGTGATGCAAAATTGTTGAGGCTTGCGAGTATAACAATGAGCCACGTGATAAGAGCGTGAGCTCAACCACAGAAAAGATGTCACGTATTTAGTAGGAAAAACTATCCTGACGTTATCTTTTTAAAAAATGTATTTAATTTTTATCCCATAAATAAAAACGTGCATGTTTTCCGTGCATTAAGTTGTCTTTAACGTTACTTAGTGGTAAGTTACATAAATAAAAATAATTAAAGGAAAAGTTAAATACATTTAAACATAGTAAGACCCATAATGTTTAGAAAAAGAAGAATATATTTATTACAAAGTACAATTATCTAACTTTTTAAAAATTTCTCTTTCCCGCTGTGTGTGTATGTGTGTATGTGTGTGTATATATATTCTTTGAGATGTTGTGTTTACGATTATTTTTGACGTTTAACTATTTTATAATTCTTCCATTTTGCATATATGGCTGGAATGGTGTAGATGAGTGGGTTGAGAGCGGCGTTCAGTGGTAGGACAAAGATAACAAACCAGGCGTATGTGTCAGGACTCACTTTATGTCCATTTAGAGACATTAAACCTGTGACACAAATGGGAAACCAACAGAAGAAATTGGACAAGGCAACAAAAAAGAGTTGCTTGGCAACATCAATGTCTTGTGCCCTTCTTGATGAATTGATTGAGTCTCTAGTCATTCTTTGATTGTTTATTGAGAAAAATATTAAAACCTGCCCTGATGAAATAATTAAGAATAAAATAAAATTAAACACAATAAAAACCCCAACGGCATATTGCCAGCCCTGTTGCTGGTCACTGGTTAGAGGTAAACCTAGACACATTCCATTGGAAGAGTAGATAGACCATTCACGATATGTAAAGGGAATTAATGCCAATATAACCCCTAAAACCCAAGAAGTTACTACAGAAATAATTATAATACACTTATTTAGTCTATAATCTCCAAAGGGAAATCTAATCACCAAAAATCTATCAAGTGTTATCAATAAAATAAAGAAAGTTGATGTTTCACTTGACAATGTTGACAAAAACCCGGAAATCTTACACAAATTACTGACACGCCAATTTGTTTCATAAAGAACATATATGTCTCGGAAATAAATGTCAACACAAACAATGATGGTGAGGTACACGCCCATGAGAAAGTCTGATAGTCCAAGGTTAGTTACAAAAACACCATAAGCTTTTTTAAATATTCCTCTGTCGTAATAAATTCTAAATGAAATAACTATGATGTTGCCAATCAGGGAACATGGGGCAACAATGGAAAGAAGTGCACGCTTGAAAATGTCACCAATAAGATCTTCACATGAAGATATACTATCGAAAGGGGCGTGACATTTGTCTCTTGGTAAACTTTTAACAACTTGTGGACAACAGTGTTTAATATTATCAGTGTACAACGCAGATTTGATTACAATTTTATTTAAGAAAGTAACTACATAACTTTCACTTAGCAATGTATTGCGAATATCTAGAATTTCAATTGAAGTTAATGCAAATAGGTTATCAATGTTTTTTATTTTTGTGTTTGACAAATTCATATAAGGTATCGATTTCTCTTCCACTCCTTCAATATCCAAAGATGTTAGGTTTGTGTAGGAAACATCAATTTTTATATTAACTAATTCTCCATTAAGTAAAGAAAGATGGTTATTTCTAGTTAGATTTACAACTACAATATGGAGAGTTATAATAAAAACCTTGACTTTAGTAAATTTATTGTAACTTAGATCTATTTCAAAAATTGAATATGAAAAAAATGAATTTAGCAAAAAATCTATGGTTTGTAAATTACAATTAGATGCATGCAACTCTAGTAATTTTGGTAAAATATACAATTCATTTAGTTTAGAGAGGTCAAGGCCACTAACATTCAAAAATTTTGTGTTGATGTTAAAAATTCTAAACGATTTTAATTCCGTTACTTCAGAAAAGTTATTTACCATTACGGCATTTTCGAAACATTTAAAACCACGCGGACATGTGACATTACAGTTTAATTCATCATCACCATTTGGACAGTGGTCAAATCCATCACACACATTAACGTAGTGTATACAAATTCTTTTAAAGTTATTACATTGAAACGGACAAGTTATGTTATTGTGGACGTGAGGATCTTCATCCTCACCATGAGGACAGTCAATTACATTATCATTGATATAATACAAAGGTATACAATACGAATTATAGCACTTAATGAATTCTTCAGAGCAAGTGATGTTGTCACAGTCATGCAAGTGAGACAAGTCATTACAGCCAGTAGGTCGACCACTGCGTCCTTTAATGTATAAACATGTTGGCGCCCATGTAAATGTGTGCTGTTTCACTTTAGTAACTTGATTTACTATTTCGACTGTATTACAGATATGGATTTCATATATTGTGAGTCCATAAAACAATTCGCCTACTACTTCGATAAATGTATTTCTATGGTGATTGTGTTTTAATGTGCATCCTTCACCATCTCTTGACAACCAATGTCTAGGTACACATGTACCATCAGAACATCGTCTCTCCGTACATTCATCACAACCTTCCTCATCACTGTTATCAGGACAATCTTGTTTAACATCACATTTTTGATAGGTGTAAAAGCTTCGAGTTTTTGGAAAGCGATCATTTGCATTTGGGTTAACACAGGGGAGTTCCAACTGATACAGAGAAATCAAATGCCCACACTTTATCTCATCTCTGTTATTTCTACAATCATCGTGTCCATTGCAAACCTTAGAATATGATATGAAAGTCTTTAAAGTATCCTCACATTTAAACATCAGTTGTTTATGCTCCATTATATTTTTATTATCCGTAAACAAACGGTAATTAAACACTGAACTCGTTGAATAATTATGGTGATCTAACGAAAAGAACTGTTTTTTAAATGTCTGGCTATTGGGCTTAATTACGTAAGAGAGTTTATAGCCCCTTTCGTCTAGAGATCTTTGACACAAAACTATTTTTGTCTCTTCCTTTTTACAATCAATCATCTCCCATGACGCTTGATCGCTTTCTCTGAGTGATTCATTTTTTATAGAATATTTCAATGCCACACAATTATGAAACATGCTACTGCTTTCAATTAATCGTTTAAAGAGAAATGGTCGCTTATTTATCCATTGTAAATTATTATGGCCGTGCAAGGATTTCGTGAGTCCTACATATACATACGTTTCTACTAATTCCGTTAATGTGTTGACGATTGCTTTCTTTACTGTCGTTATTAGGAATTTTAACTCATATAATGTTTCAATTACAGGTAATTCTGAGGAAAAAAATGTGCACTGTTTTGATGCATCATTCCAGTTGAGCTTAATAGGTGAGATGAACACTTTATAACAGTTTAAATCAAAATTGTTAAAGTCAATAGGCATTTGTTTCCATCCAGGTGGACACTCTTTACAAATATAAAATGAAACTGCATCATTTTCACTTAAGATATCATTTGGATGGAGATAAATATCAATGAACTTTTCTGTTATTGGCATTGAATTGAACAAATATATTTCTGGAGAACTAAAAAAAAGTAAAACCTTTGTTACCATTTTGAAGTGGTCATTTTTAAAGAATTGAATCGTTTTTTTACAATTTGCTAAACAATTTGAAAACCAAGAAATTACAGTTAACTGCCTATCCGTGTTATGCGTTCTCAGGACTTCGTCTATGTATAAAATAGATTTATTAAGAATTGAAAGGCTATTGTCGTAAGGTTCATACAAACTTGCTTGTGTCTTAAACTGATCCAGATCAATGAATATTTCTTGAGTTAAACTAAAATTTGATAATCTCAATATATTTTGTTGAAACGGTTCAATGACGTATATCGGATTTTGAGAAACTTGATCTCTCTTGGAGATAAAATGTTGAATAAAATGTCTGATTCGTGTAAAAGTTAGATCACCGTCACTTGAGCTTTCCATAATTACGTACAAGTTATACTTCGTTGTATCGCATGTTTCATGAGTAAATGAAAGTGCGACTCTTTCTGAGACATGAAATGAAAAAGAGAGATTCAATTATTAATCTTCAAAATATGTTTATTCTTATTATTTTCATAAAGAAGGCAATTACAACTGCTTCCAGAACACTTTGATGTTACCTTCTATCCGATTTAAACATCTTTCTAATCACATATCTATCTCTCTGTTCATACATCTATTCATTCATCCATTTATCCGTTTATCAATCTATGCATTGAATCATAGAAATATATTATCAATCTCTCTTTACATATATATATATATATATATATATATATATATATATATATATATATATATATATATATATATGTATATAAATATCATTATATATATATATATATATATATTATATATATATTTATATATATACATATAAGTTTATTAAGTACATTTTATTTTATTGTTTTTAGTCACATACAAATTTGACCTACCTATCCACAGTAGCAGCAGGCAAGGTATATGCATTGTCTAAAATGTAAATATTAATTTTTCTAAGTGATATAACATTACAACAACAAAAACTGTACTGAAGACAAAGATCTATTAAAAATGTAAACTCTACAGTCAAGAAGTCTGGGTATTTGAACGTCTCTAGACAATATTTTATACAGTCGTGGCGATGAAAAGAAATGTATGTATTGATTAGCAATAAACTGTTTCCGGAGATGACGAATTTTTTACATCTACCTGAATAAAAAAAGGCTTCTAGTTCAATTTTTTTTAAATACGCTTTCAAAAGTACTTTGTAATGTGAAATATTTAGAGAACTAAGTTAAATGCTAATGAAATGTAAATAATAAAACTAACTATATATATATATATATTATGATATCAAACCATTCGTTACATTTAAATATAACTTTTTTTAAAATTTATAATTCACATCATTAAGTTGCATGCAAAATAAAACTACTTTAAATCCATTATATATTTGTCTAAATTCCACTTAATTGTCAGTTATGTACATTTATAAGAGTAATGGTTACTCAATATTTTGCCTTCATGCGTTTATTTGTAGTATTTAGTTTACCATATTTAAATCATGTTTTTAACGTTGCATACTTTTGCCTGCGTTTTATTTATTTTTTTTTAAATATCATATCATAGCTACAGCTTAGTTATCGTGATTTGTAAATGTATTATCTTTGATAATTTTTTACCAAATGTTTTAGTTATAATTGCAAGCCCTAAAAAATTAAATTATCTAATTTCTTGCGACAAGGAGTTCTTTGTATGATTAGTTTTATTAAGGACAAAATGATTTTGAAAAATATCGTTAAAAAGAATATTAAAACCATACAAATATGTATAGAAATAATTAACATTTTCATTTCTATAAATCAGCGCCAATAACAGTTAACAAAAGAAATGTTTAAAAAATGCAAGTTCTAATAAAGCTTTTAAATTTATATGAATGAATTTCAGAGTTTAAAATGTCATTTAATGATAATTTTATGCTCTAGAACAGTTACTACAAAATATCTAGTCACAATAAAAAGAACCCGTAAAAAAACAAGTTTTTGACTTTAAATCCTTTATGTACGAAACATACTTAAAAGAATGTTCATCATAATATGCAGCGCAAGACAATCAAAGAATACAAAATTTTAGATATGTCTCGTAAAACGTGTTAAATATAATGCGCACCGATCTGGAATATGTTTATAAAAAGTATTGTCAAAATAATACGCACCAAATCGCGCAACAGGAAAGTATTAATTAACAGGTCATTCAATATAATACGCACCACGACATTTTATCTCAAAAATGTGACATGATACCTGGAGATAAATAAAATAATCTAAAAATTCAATACTTTAATTACAGCACATGCGATAGATCCGAAATTTTGCACATCTTTTTTATCATCGGCACGGGTCTGACGGCAAAATTTCAGCTCATTAGCTTACGAGGAAGTGGGTTAAAAATTGATCCAAAGGTTTTTGACAAACAAACAAGCAAGCAACCAGACACCACGAGTTAATATAAAGGATTTTTTTTTAAACCCGAAAAAAACAAGTATTTTACTATAAATCATTTATGTGCGAGACGTAAATAAAAAATATTCATTATAATACGTAGCGCAAGGCCATCCAAAAATACAAAATTGTAGTTGTGTCGTAAAACATGTTTAATATAATGCGCATCGATCAGGAATATGTTTATAAAAAGTGTTGTCAATAAAATACTCACCTTATTGCGCGAACGGTAAGGTTGTTCAATATAATACGCACCACGACACTCCATCTCAGAAATTTAATATGATACATAGAGATAAATAAAATAAACAAAAAATTCAATAATTTAAATACAGTACATGCGATAAATCTGAAATTTTGATACTTCGTTTTTATCATTGGAAAGAAGAGTCTGCCTGCAAAATTTCAGCTCGCTAGCTTACGAGGAAGTGGGTTAAAATCGATTAAAAGTTTTTTTCGACAATCAAGCAAACAATCAACCAAACAGACACCACGAAATAATATACAGGATTTCATTTTAAAAAAAGCGACATCTTTCATTAAGACATAGATGAATTATTAAATACTAGTGTATTACCCGTCAAAAATAACGGGAGTTTTCAAAGTGGATGTATTTCAGTTTTTGTAATTGTCCCTTCTGCCTGAAAGCCGCACAGTAAATAATCAGAAAATGTAGAGACCAAGAGAGAAAAATTAAATCTCTTTTCCATATTGAACAATTTGATGCGGACGTTTGAAAATAGTGGGGTTTTTTATTTATTTTTTTTTCTTTTTTTTTGGGGGGGGGGTTTGCAATATATTTTTTAGGGTTATTTTTTTTAGCGGTGGGCTTTCTAAAATCTAGCGTTACGAACGGACATATCAGAGTATATATTTCTATTATATATACGATTATATGTGTTATGAGAAAACCTCCAAGCTTAGGCTTCGCGTTATATAAGTTTGCATGAATAATAATGATATAATCATGATAATAGTAAATGCATAGTGAATTACACACAGCATAAAGTGATACTGCTGCAAATAAGTTTGAAGTTCGATGTATTAACAAATATTGCTGAGGAGTCAGCCGGACATTAACTTGCGGCATTGAATAGTGCGCACCAATTATGAGTGCACCAATAATACAGCACAGTGCGTTAAAAATAAATTATATGACTGTAATGTGATCCACATCAAGCATATCTGTGATTTGAAGCCGTTTAAGCTTCATCGACGATTATGACTTGTCAGTTTATTCGCCCATTTGTCCATACATTATTACCACAACATTTTCAAAACATGTAAAAAATAAAGTGTAATTTTACACATGTTAATAACTATTTATTTTGCATTAAACGTAGTAAGCAAAGTTTGTCACAGGATAACAGAAAAGATTAACTTATCAACTGTTAATCATATTTACAATTTAATATACACGTGTTAGTAATTTACATAAACGTTTTTATTGTTGTCAAGTCAGCACCTTTTCAATATCTATTAGGACTTGTCAGTTTATGCGCCCATTGGTCCATACATTATTACCTTTACATTATAAAAACATGTAAATAAAAAGTTGTAACTATTTACAAATTATGAATAACAACGAACTATTTATTTTGCATGAAACCCTTGAAGTAAAATTAAGCACTGGATAAAAGAAAATATTAAGGTATCAACTTTAATATAAACGTTTTAGGAATTCTAATAAACGTTTTCATTATTGTCAAGTCAGCACCCCTTCCAGGTCTATATTAAAAGCAAAGATTTTTTATTCAAAATTAGTCTAAGACACATTGAAATATTACCATGCTAAAATATGCGTCATCTTTATGGGATGAATTTAAAAAAGGATATATATAGCAAAACAAAATTAATTATGAATAATTCATTAAATATTTGAATTTTACAAGATTTAACGCCTTTAAGTTAAATAGCCAAAAGTTAAATATATAAACACTAGATGATAGAAAAAAATAATAAAACTGATAATTTTTGTTATCAGGCAAAAAATGTAAGCTTTGAAAAACAACACAATTATAATCCAATAAAACCCTCAGATATACAAAGGGAAACATATTTTTCTTGCTTTGTATGCATTAATCTATACATACAAAGTTTTCTTTCCCACACTGGAATACAGGAGTTAAATAGGTTGACGGAACATAAAAGGATAAACAATACATTCTAAGAAAAAAATTAATACTACATGTAAACCAGTAACACGTTTAAGATGCACAAAAATATCCTCTATAGAAGGATTGTCTTTAACATATGAGAAGAGATAAAATATTAATGATATTTAAGAAGCGTTAGAAGCGTCCTTGTTAACAGAAAGATGAGGAACGTAGTGTGTGGCTCAATTAAACTAATAACATTTTTTTTTAAATCATACAAAATATCTTTTGTGCGGTTAATTTTGAATTGTTTGTTTTATCAGAAATGAAAATCTTAGTTCTATAATGAGTCAATAGTCGTCAAATAATAATTATAATATTTTTCATTCTAATAAAATATATGTTTGTTTGAGAAGAAAAATGCTTTATGTTTTCTTCTTCTTTCGTTAGACTTAAAACAATTTTAATCAAAATACTTATAATTCTTGTAATCCACATTTTTAATGAATATATAATATATGAACAACTGCTATATCTGACCAAAACTTTCCACACAGCATTCTGTCTTAACAAATCTCAACAAGCTGATTTACAATCATCGACTTACTAAAAAAACAAAACGTTTATTCATCTAGTGTTCTTGCCGTCTACACACATAGCAATCTAGCCCTCTAAATGTAACAAAATAAGTTGAATGAATGAATGATTTGTTAAAAGTTTGAAATAAAATTATGAACTCTTTTTCTAAAAAAAAATATATCGTAGCGTATATACATTTTAAAATGTATTTAATCCTGTTGGATTAATTGTTAAACATATTTCATTTTAGTTCCAATAACAAACGTATCATACATCTCAATTTTAAAATATTTTACACTTGAATATCTTGTTAACAATGAAGAATCGTTTGGATTATAATTCATTTCGTAGGACAATAGTTTGTTGTTGTTTTTTTTCATTATAAGCACGACTTAGCCGGATGTATGGATCTCAAAATGTTATAATGCTCCTACTACACAAGTGACAACTTTTTAGTTTCAGTTTCATACGTGATGTTTCATATAGAAACAATTTGATGAATCCGTTCTATTTTACACGCTTTTATTTGAGTCACATTGTTTGTATGTTGTATCCATTCATCCTTCCATCCATCCATCCTTCCTTCAAAACTTGAAACGTAAAATTATACCACTTCTGATGGTCCTAGAGATCTAAAATTTTTTACCACAGATAGATCTTGGATGACAATGCATTGTATTAAAATTTCAGATCGATCGAATGGACCGTATTGAAATTATTGCATTTTTAGTTTATCTATAGTCTATATATAAGCATCGGTACCCGTCTGCTTTTTTTACATCCATGAGTTCACCACGTGAACACAACACCGTGGTATAAAACGTCGGGCGGGAGCTTATGAGGTGTTTGGTATAAAAAAAATTGTGGCAAAAAAGATGTGTGGGCTTCAGACGTGAATTTTAAAGAGTTTTTATTATAAGTTTTAAAAAATAGCTGTAAAAACAAAGTTTTTAACTATAAATCCCTTATATATGAGACATAACTAAAAGTAGTGATTATGTTAAAAGCGTGTCCTTTTTAAAAAAAAGATTTTTTAAATATTTAATTATTCTAATTTTATATCGCAACGTAAAATTTTACATGTGTTGCACATCGGTTGTTAAGAAGCAGATATACTGTAATCTTGAATTATTTGTAATCGTTCTGAAAATTCTTCATAGCTAGAGATCTGACTGCGTTTCTATTTTAAATCGAATCGTCATAATGGTTCGTTTGATAAATGTCATCATTCATTAATTTGAGTAGCGGTTTTTACACATGTTATTTAAGCCCACAGAGACGGTGGCCGTGGCATTAGATGGTGTGATACTTAACAGATCGGAATCAAATTAGTTTTTCGCGACTAACTTAACTAATTCAATTAGTTAAGTCATAGTACTTGAGCATATAAGTTTGAAATTTTTATCAATCCAAAAAAATATTTTTCCTTCACAATTCTGTGGAAAACAAATTATTTTCTTCTTTTTAGTCCGCTTATCAAAACGTGGTTTTTTAACATCTTTTTTTTTACTTCTATTTATTTTATTCTTTTTAGTCTAAGTATATGCTATGGTGAGTTTTGAAGTATGGATTATGCTCAAATATAATACGCATTGCCCAACAAACATTTACAGACTAGAAATGACTGATCTCCCCTTGATGTTAAACATGGTTGATGTGGTCGGGGTTGGTGTGAACTCGGCACGTGAATGTAATGTAAACAAGAGCAGACGGATAATACATATGCTTATATATAGATAAACTAAAATGTTCAATAATTTAATAACGACACATTCGATCGATCTGAAATTTTGATACAATACATTGTCATCCAAGGTCTAAATGTGGTAATATTTTGAGATCTCTAGGACCATCAGAAGTGGTTTAAATTTACGTTGGCAGATTTGAAAAATTGTGGACAGACAAACAGGAACGAAAGTGAGTTAATAAAAACGTGGTAAAAAGAATTTGTGCCATCCGGCCTTGAAGTAGTTCAAAGCTCTATCGTATTTTAATCATCGCCAGCGTTAGTACCGTGACAGTTCCGGTCGTTGGGGGAAGCGCATGGCCACATAAACAATCAATGATCTCCAAATTCACTTATCTTGAGAGGCAGTTAGTAATTCAAGGAACCTCAGCCCTATCCCCTTGTGTATGTTGTCAAGCCAACCTTTTCGCTGTGGAGCTCTACGCTGATCCTTCCGACAGTGGAAGGAATATTTTTTGTCAGGCTGTTATGTCGTTTCACATGACCGAACCACGTCAGCTTGTGTCACTACTTGTTGTTATAATGCTTTCTTGACGGCCCGCAATGAAACTTACTCTCTCCCAGACATACTCATTGTTTTACCACGTTTTTATTAACTCGCTTTCGTTCCTGTTTGTTGGTTTGTTGGTTTGTTTGTCCAAGATTTTTTCAAATCTGCCAACGTAAAATTGAACCACTTCTGATGGTCCTAGAGATTTGAAAATTTTATCACAGATAGATCTTGGATGACAATGAATTGTATCCAAATTTCATTTCGATCGAATGTACCGTTATTAAATTATTGAACTTTTTACTTTATCCAAAATCTATATATTAGCATCTGTACCGTCTGCTTTTGTTGACATCCGTGCGTTCACCCCGTGACCACATCACAATGTTTTTAAAACGTTGGGCGGGCGCTTGTGAGGTGTTTGGTAAAATAAACAGAGGTAAAAAAAATTTTTTAACCAGGTTGTTATAAGTGGACTAAAAAGATAAATAGAAGTAAAAAAAAAGATTTTTAAAAACCACGTTTTTATAAGCGGACTAAAAAGAAGAAAATAATTTAAAACATAAGTTCAAGTACTTTGATTTAATATGACTAAAAACGTGGGGTGGGTGTTTGGTATAAAAATTAAAGATTTATAATTTATAATATTTATAATATCAAAAGAGAGATCTATAAGTGAGAGTATGAGTGAGCTGCATATGTTAAACCTCATAAGCGCCCGCCCCACGTTTTAGTCATATTTAAATGAAAGTACTTGAACTTATAAGTTTTAAATTATTTTCTTCTTTTGAGTCCGCTTATAAAAACGTGGTTTTTAAAAATCTTTTTTTTTACTTCTATTTATTATATTCTAGATAAGAGATCTGAATAATTGTTCTCATGGATTTGTTTCCAAATGCCTGCAGTTTACTATTAGTATTTGACAGCAGTGTCTATGTCTCACATCCATAAAGGACACTTGTTTTAATGAGGGCTCTATATAGGCTTAGCTTTGTTGAAAGGCAAATGATTTTGCAGGTCCACGTTTTAATTTATTTCGTCATTCATGTATTTTAATATATCCTATCAAATCCTTTTGTATTGATTAGTTCAAGATTCATCAATTAGCCCAATAGTCAATTTTTAAAATACTTTCTATTTATCTCATATTAGAAAAAATACTGTATTTTGAGCCTCGTACTACATGGAGTGATCATTTTAGACAATTTAATCACAAGAACCGTTCCGAGAGTGTACTCAACAAAACCCTTAAATTTCATGGTGATTGAAGAATAACGAAATACGTATATAGCTCATATTTGACAAAAATACAGCATTAAGTGCCCATTTTTGAAATATGCGTGAAAATGTGACGAACTCGTGTAAATTTGGATGGTTTATAAGTATTACACTTTTACTACAAAGGGATTTGGGGTCCAGCTACGAAGGGATGGAAATGAGGGATTCAATGTCCCAAATAATTTATAATATAAACCATCAAGTTATACAGTAGATCTACCAAGTTAGGTCAACAAGTTAGGTCAACAAGTTAGGTCAACAAGTTAGGTCAACAACTATCTTTTTACGTAATAGCCAATGTTAAAAATAATGTTTAATTTTAAGTGCATAAAAATGTCATTACATGCTTTATTTTTTAGGATATGAATTTGTGTTTAATTGAATGCATTTAAATTAAGTTTTAAGTATTTTATGTGAAACGCTGGCAGCCAAGTTGTTTGTACGGGTACTGCACTTTATATTATATTTTTATTCGCCAATTCATTTCTCTCCATCCATCCCTGTGGCGCTACAGCACATGTAGGGCTTGGGCCTGCCTCACGACCTCCTTCCACTCAGTCCTTATCAACGCCTTTCTTCTCCAATATTTGATGCCCAGTTGTTGTAGATCTTTCTCTCCGTCATCCATCAATCTAAGCCTAGGTCTTTCCTTGAGTCGTTTTCCTCTGGGGTTTTTATTATATTTTTATTCGCCAATTCATTTCTCTACCTTCTTCAAATCCAAGTCTGTGCTTATCCGCATATCCAGACGTGCAAAAGTATTCTGGTCAACCCACAATCTCTTCTTCTACCCAACTACCTACCCAGGCGTAAACAAAGGCACATACCTAGTCACCTACTTGAGATGTTGGCGAACGAGATTTATGATGTTTCGCAAATTCAATGCAGACAAAGAAGTTAAGAAAGGTCAGCAAGGATTTTTGTAGTCTCGAGTCACGACTTGCACACGACAAAAAAAGTTAATCATATTAAAAATATAATTTAAAAATATTTTGTTTTATATGTCTTATAAAATGTTTTTTGTGATACCTGATT
Source organism: Ampullaceana balthica (assembly GCA_944989445.1). Classification (NCBI taxonomy): domain Eukaryota; kingdom Metazoa; phylum Mollusca; class Gastropoda; family Lymnaeidae; genus Ampullaceana; species Ampullaceana balthica. The sequence goes on from CALYLW010000029.1 coordinate 1,250,900, forward strand.
TATAGCTCAAGTGATGAAATTGGACATGATTTTGATAAATAACTCAACAAGAGGGGAAAACACGAATAAGTGAAATAAATTTAGTGAATTGACTTCACGATTTTTACATTTTTCGAGCATTTTTTTTTAGTTAAGCGTGAGTCATTAATTTTACTTTAATAAAAAATAAAAACATAATGTTTTATAAAGTATTTAAAACAGTAACATGCAGAGTCTGGGGCAACGCAAATTATCTTATAACATATATTCTTCTTACAATAGATATAGGGGACGCGGTGGTCGTGTGGCAGCGCGCTCCACTGGCGCACTGATGGTCACGGGTTCGAATCCAGGTGAAGGCAAGGATTTGTTCCCGTGGTCTGGGGCGTCCCTGAGTCACCCAGCTCCGAATGGGTACCTATCACTAGTTAGGCGGCTGGGCAATGCGTGGAACCCACAAAGCCGTGGCATATGAACGCTGCTTCACTTGCCAACAGATCATATGTCATGGTCAGTGGACGAAATTATCTTCTGCATAGAAAAATGAAGCTTTAATGTTTAAACAATAATTTTTTTTTAAAGATTCATTTAAAAGAGAAAAATCATTGAACTTTACAAGTGTTAAAAAGTGTTTTCATAGTTCATTTGTTAAATATTGTTTTATCAGTAAATAAGACAACACTCTTTATTTGCGCAGAAAGGGTTGACCTCTACGTGGCTCGGACCATGAGTACGGCAAGCGGACCTGACCGCAGCTCGAAAGCAACAAACCCTAGGTGGTTATGGCGTACCAGCGGTTAAGATGCTAGTAAATCATATGATTACAGTCGTTGTACGAATCTTAGACATAGCATCGGATTCAATGTCGATGATGAAAACTATATTACCGTTGGGGGCCGGTTTCGCCAAAGCGACTATTGCGTCCCCCTCACGAGCATCTAGTGAGTGGTACTGTTTAGGGCTGGGAGTGGCAGTACGGATTAGCAAAAGGTACCGCGAAGAACTTAGTTGACCTCAGCTCTAAGGAAACCTTCCAACGGGTCTAACGCCCTTAGGTTGGCCTCGTCTAACAACAGTTCCTGGTTAATAAGACTATTATGATGAACCGGGGTGGCGCCGAGTTATTAGCGAGTCGAAGTAGGGAACATCTTTCCCCCCACATTCCTTGTGAGGTCAAATTTAGTGGGAAGCATCATCGACCTTGTTCTTGGATGCCAAGGCGGCCTTCTCAGAGGAGAGCTTGCGGGTTGGTCCCTGGATATTAGGTTTCCTTGAAAAAAAAGGGGGGGGGGTAGGACATAGTTGCTGAGAGAGTTTCCCGAGTAAGAGTTGTATGCTCAGTGTTGCTTACTGTCTTCCAAATGTAGGGTGAAGGTTACTGTTTAGTCTGATTGAAAGAACAATGCAATGTATATCACGAAAAGAATAAAGCGGATTACTTTTAGCCGAGTAATTTGTTAAACGAAAATGTGAAGTTCCGCTAAGTCAACCAATCTTTTAATTTTTAGTTTTTTAGCCGTCAGTTGATGACTTTTCCAATAATGATTCGAACAGTTTATGTTAAACAGAAATAAAACTTTACAAATCAATCATGCTAGGTAATATTATTGTTTTTTGTTTATTTCATATTTTCCTTTTTACACTGTAAACAATTTAAATTTATGAAAAAATATATGCGTTTTATGCAAAAAGTTAAATATGAAAGATTTTGATTCCAATCTATTTAGCTATTTCTAAAAGTTATGCGTACAAATTTAATGTATATCCAAGTGTAAACTTTATTCAAATGTTTACATTTAAATTGTGTAATGTGTTTACGCTGTGTACACTAGAAAAGCAAAACATTAGAATTATATAATAGAACAACACACCTTTAAATCAAAAGAAAAAATGAATTTACAATTTTGACAGTTTTTGTTTTTACACGTTTCTTCAACTTTGTAGTTAAACGCATTTGTTTAGAGCTTAATATTCGAAATAGATAATCGTTCGTAATCGGGAAGGAAGATTGAAAATTACACATACGTTTATTTATTTTCCTTTCTGTAATAGCTTATATTCAAAGTTAAATTGCTGACTTTATATTTTTTTTATTTTACTTTTTATTTCTACGCCCTTTTGGGTTTGTTTATTTTCCAGAGTAAAATTTTTGCTAACATTATGATAATTTGTAATTAACAATCTCATTAGGCGCAAGACAAAAGGAATTCATGGCCACACATTTTGTCCAATCAGAAAAAATTGTGTTATATAAACACAACTTAGCTTCATTGTAGCTTTAATAATTTAATGTTGGTCTTTGAATATAAATTTCAGTCAAGTATTAATATCTTAAAAGACATTGTGCTTGAAAACATACATGTATTTTAATTTTTTCTTAAAATCATTTAGTAATGAATAATAGCAGGAAAATCAAAAAGATACAATTGTAAATCAAGACAGTTTATATTAAAGACAAAATAAAACTCATGGCATTTATTATTTCTTTTATGATTATTTCAAAACACAAAAAGATATTAAAAACAAGAAAAAACACAAGAACCATAAACAATGCTAAACTCATTAATATACACGTATTTATCTATTGATAATTTATTAATTGTTTGCCACATTATCTTTGTACACGTTTAAATTACAAAATTGAAAATACAATGTCAATAGTTTAGCGTGGAATAATAGTATGCTTATTTAAATATCGCTCACCTTTTTAACTGTAAAACATTGAATATAACTCGTGAAATAATACATTGCCTATTTAAAAATCGTACAACTTGTTTTTTCTTTTAACATACAATAACATTGTTGTCTACCTGAAGTTAATAAAGCATTAACACACAAAAGAAACGCAGAAATTTTGATAAAGCTATTATGATAAATACAAATTCGTCGTAATGCAAATGCTATGGATATTTTGCATCTTAAAATAAGAACTATTCCAAAAGCCTTCTTCAAATCCCATTTCAAGCATTTAAAATATGTTGTAAAGTCAACTAAGTAAAAGATTCAGCAGTCAGTATATCATAAATTAGATCTTTACAAGACGATATGTTATCCAAAATGGCATACGTATTTAAAAGAGTGCATCTAAGAGAGTTACTCATATACATACATCATTTATCAAGTTTACATACTTGCTTGTTAACTCTTACTTTGTTTTAATGTATTTCTTGAAACATTAACACTATTTCATTATATGTCTTGCAAAGGTTTTAAGTTAACTAACCGGAATGTAAATAATATAGTAAGACGTCATAGTCTTCTTTTTTTTCAGAAGTGGCGTCTGTTGTATATAAGATCAAAATTTTGCTGCAACATTTTCTTTCATTTGCTTTTCGATATTAAAAGGGCATACTGATACTCTTTAAAGTTAATATTCATTATTTAGTACACTTATTTAGCATTGACTTTAATTTTAAATATTTTTGAATTATTTTTTAAATTATTCTGATAACTATAAAACATAAAAGGATATTTAATTTAAATTAACATGGCATTTTACATATTAAACATGAATTAGTTCAGAAAAAATTCTCTTTAAATTTAGCTCTAAATATTGATTACAAACTGGCCGTTCTCTGTCACAACTTCTTTTCTGACTCATGCCCTTCATATCTTACTGAGCTTCTGTCGGTCTACTCACCAAGTCGTCAGCTACGCTCTTCTGCAGACACGAGCATTCTCTGTGTTCCTAAGACACGAACTAAAACATTTGGCGAAAGGTCATTCTCTTTTTGTGTAGCCAAACAATGGAATTCTGTACCATGGCACATCCGTAGTATTTCATCTACCAACTCCTTCAAGACTGCACTTAAGACACATCTTTTCAAAATTTATTTTCAAAATTAAAGAAACACCATTTCTTTTTAATGATTAACGTTGCTTATGTTTATTGTACTGTTATTTATGTGGTTATTTTGTAGAGAATGTATATTTAAATTAGTATATGTATGTTATTATCTCCATGTAAATCGCTGTGAGCCCGGCTCCTTGCTTGGAAACAGCGCTATAAAAATTACCGATTTATTGTTATTATTATTATTATTATTATATAACATAAAAAGTGGAAAAAACGCTATTTAATACATGTTTATTTACTTAAAGAATATGACTCAATCAATAGTGAATCGAAGTTTGCAAATTAGGTTGGCATTTTATTTCCATTCTTAATATAATTGAAAAACAATTTTAGAAGAGGAGAAAGCGAGACAGAAAAACACAACAATATTAAATCGTATATTTACTTTTAGTTTTATTAGCTTTTTAGCTGCTAAACTAACCTTAAAAACATTGAAAACCATAAAAAACCTAATTAAAATCGAAAAACATCAGTTTATAATTATTTTGTAGTTAAACGCATAAAACAAGCAATAACACGCCTGTAAAATTTAATGTCTTACTTTTTTTTGTCATTAAAAAATGTAAGACAAATACTCAGTAAATTTTTATTTACAGTTATTTTAATAATAAACATTAAAAACTTGATTGAAGGACTTTAAAATTTAAAACATTCTTCCCATTTTGTCATGTTTTTGTTACTATTTTTATTTGAGCACAATTAGAAAAGTACTAGCGTATCACCGTCAAAAATGACGAAAGTTTTCAAAATAAATAAACATCAGATAAAAAATAACGTAATGCAGAACTTTCATTTATTTTATTTATTTTGATTTGATTGATTTATTATCATATTGAACATTTTTATGTGGAACGTTCGAAAAGTGTTATTTTTGGTGCAGCACTATAAAACAAAATCGATCGCAGCGCCACCTAACAGCATTACAAATTTCGCAGCGCCACCTAGTTAAATCCATACATACAGACAACGGGATTTATGTATATTGATAATACACTTGTAATCTGAACATACTCTCCTCATATACCGTGAAAATAATGTTGGACACAAAACTCAAATAAATTAATATAATTCTTTCATGTACTGTGCCTCTTTCTAATCAGCTTTTCCAGAACCTATCTTTTTCCTCTCTTTTTAAATTCTATCCAATTTTATACATGTAAGATAAAATATAAATAATTGGATCAATGGTAACGTTCAGTGGTAATACATATATATAGAACAAGACATATTTATTTTGATTTAATGTTTGCCAACTTAAGGCAATGAAGCCATCAACACACACAGGTAATAAACACATGATCTTGGTCAAAGCAATAAAAATAAGTTGCATTTGAAACTCGTTTTCTTTTTTAGGTACGTTATCTAAATTCATTTATAATCTATTTTAAAAAAAACGTTTAGACCAATGAAGAATAAACCAAATGCGATTGCAATAAATGTAATGCTTTTAAAAAAAACAAAACTATTCTAAATTGCATACTGCCATTCCCTCTTAACGTAATTGGTATATTATGGTAAACCGTTACACATACCGTTATTTGAGAAATTTTCCCATTCATTGCATGTGACAGACAGGGATGCCAAACATCAACCCAATAATCCAGGAAATTACAACTAAAATAATGGTAGCAATCAGAGTTAGTTTAAACTCCCTTGCTGGAAAAACAATGGAGAAAAGCATTTCAAGTGTAATAAGTAAAATAAAAATATTACTTGTTGCACTTGAGAGAGTAAATAAAAATCCGGCAATTTTGCAGAAAATACTCGCGCGCCAATACGTTTCAAAAAGAACTTAATTGTCTCTAAAGTAAATATCCGCAGATAAAATGAAGGTGAGGTACACCC